>SJYA01002489.1:3522151-3734918 GCA_006410615.1 Neotragus moschatus | reverse complement strand
CTTCTGGCTGATTCATGTCAATGTATGGCAAAATGAGTACAGTATTGTAAAGCAAAACAAACTAAAAAATAAAAATTAAAGAAAAAAGAGAGAGAGGATGTCTAACAGCTGAGCAACTAAATGTTAACCTCCCATCAGGCTAAAGTAAACTGGAGTTTTGGAAGTCGGTAACAATAGAGCACTCTTATAGGCTTTACTTAACCAATTCAGTATCAGATTTTGGGTTTTTTTTTTTACTGTTAATGTGATGCATTTACAACAAAAAACCCTAGTTAATGTTGATACATGGCATAGATAAGAGGAAGACATTTATGACTATTGTGAAGATTCTTGTAAGGTATGTCTAGGATGGTAGTTCTCAACGTGGGAGATTTGTCCTCATAGGGGACCTTTTCCCATATCTGGAAACATTCGGATTATTGCAACTCAGGTCTGTTATTGCTGTCTAGTCAGTAGAGGCAAGGGATCCTGCTAGACTTCATACAATATATAGGACAGCCCCTCAAAACAAGGAAATATCTGAGCCCAGATGTCAATACTAGGAGAGACTCTGATCTAGGGAGCCAAAATATTCACTAGCACAATAGTATCAAGGTTCTTTTTATTTATTTTTTTTTGCAAAAGTACAAGGTCAAAGTCATATTAGGCAATCCTTTTCTCCGAGGAGCTTAGAATGCCAACCACTAAGACAACAAAAAAGTGATACTCACCTTGGCAAATGCCCATGTTGCTTCTTTGGTAACTGGGAGGAAAGCAGCCAACACTCTCCATGATGGTTAGACTGAACTGGCGTTGGAGTGTTCACCATCGCTATTGCCCATACAACTAGAATCCTCCCCTCACCATCAGAAGTAAAGCAATGTTCAGGCCAAAGAGTGTTTTCAGTAATATTTTGGCAAAAGCCATGGTGCTACGGTTGGCAGAATTCAAAAAAGAACAAGAGGAGAAAATTTGTTAGGAATTTGCTAAAGGGACGGGAAGGGGTTGATGCCAGACTTGAAGCTTTCCTGGGTCTTTCGGAAAATGAAGGGATGAGGAAGCAGAGAGAGACATCTGGAAACTGGGACACATCCTTTGGGAACTTCCCTTTGGAGTCACTCTTTGAGAAGGCCAAGTTTCCAAGGCTTGAGAGAAGCCTCTCTGTATGTTACTAGAGAACAATTTATATAAAGTTGAAATCTCTCTTCATCTTACTTGGTGCTGGTTTTGAGAGAACAATTTATATAAAGTTGAAATCTCTCTTCATCTTACTTGGTGCTGGTTTTGAGATATGGCTACTCTATCAGCGAAAGTACTTCTTCATGTCCAAAAGAGAAGAAAACTGGCAAGAGAGAGAAGCTCTTAAGAAAGGAGTGTGAACATTTACCTACATCACTTCAAGGGCTCCTGCCCCAGCCCCTTGAGTAATGACTGAGGTGCTTGGTAGAGATGGTAGAACCATAGGACCAATGGACCAGGGACAGCAGATAATAAGCCTTCTGGAGAGGCAGTATGGTTCATTTATCTCATTTCCGATTGCCCTCCTCCATAGTATTTCAGAAAGAGGAAAATCCATGGGGGCTACACCACTTTGCCACCTCTACCTGAGCAGCAAGGGGCTAATTAGTATAAGCTGATTCTTCCAGGCAATGCTGGGAAAACTAGGCATGATCATAGAAATCACAAGCTCCCAGCACAGGCTCCAGAAAGATTTTTATGACAGTTAAATAGTTTGTATCAACATCATTCTGACCTCTGTCTCATTATTGATTGCTTAGTTCCTTTTCCCTGAAAAGCTATTTTTGTCAACTTGGTCATTCATATAAAAAAATTCCAAACCCTAACAGAACTCAAATTTCTTTATTTTCCGAATAGTCCGTTTGGAATCATAGTATTCCAAGCCGGAAGGAAACTTGGAGACTGTATAGTAATAGGAAAGTCTTTCACATATGAAGTCACTAACAAAGGCCCTGAAAATCAAGTGTGTTACCCCAGGAAATGCTGTGTCATCTTGTCTTTTTAGATCTTGACTTTCTGAACTGTGTGTTCATGTTCCCACCTAGGAATAAATCCCTCATAAGAGAAGTAATATAATCAACTAAGGTTTCAGATCAGTGAAACCATCACTATTCTTAGTTATTTTTTCCCAGGTGAAACACTGAATTTCATTGTACTTGTTGTGGTCAACACAAATTCTGTTTTATCGTCTGTGGAGCTTCTGGGTTTTTTTTTTTGCACTGATCCATCAAACTGAATTAATTGAATCCAGCACATCAATTTTAGCAAGGAAGTTAGGAAAGATCTCTTGCTATTCTCTAACCATATTCCACCTAAGATATTTTTTTCTTGAAACAAATTTATACATTTGGCATTCAAACCACATGTAGTTACATTTAGTAGAATCCAGAGCAAGTTTAAAAATATTGCAAAGTGTTTCAAAGTAGACCTACCCCTTGTTGTTGTTTAGTCACTAAGTTCTGTCTGACTTTTGCGACTCACATGAACTGTAGCCCAACAGGCTCCTCTGTCCATGGGAGTTCCCAGACAATAATACTGGACTGGGTTGCCATTTCCTTCTCCAGGGGATCTTCCTGATCAACTCCTCATCTTCTGTATTGGCAAGCAGATTCTTTACCACTGAGTCACCTGGGAAGCCCTAGATGTACATTGAATAGCATCAGCTATCAAACAATCCAGAAAAAACAAAGGCTAACGGCAATACAAACATTAGAAGAGTTGTGACGGGGGATAAATTAGGAGTTTGAGATTAACATATGTACATTCCTATATATAACATAGATAATCAACATGGATCAACCTCACAGGAACCCTATTCAATATTGTGTAATAACCTATATGGGAAAAAAATCTGAAAAAGAATGGATATATGTATATGTATAACTGAATCATGTGGTTGTACATCTGAAACTAATATAACATTATAAATCAACTATACTCCAATATAAAATAAGGATTAAATTTTAAAAATGTTATCATAGAAGAAACAACAAAAAAAGAAAATTGGAAGAAAAAAATGTTGAGGTCATTGTTTTGGAAATTTATAGAATCAGAAGAAAACTGGGCAATTCATTTAGTACTTCCCGGTGTCTTTAGACAAGAGTGCCCTACATAGTCTGTACAAAATGTTCAACTTCTTCCTAGACAGCCGATTTCAACAAACAACCTTTGGCACCAATTCCAGAGAAGTAACTGTTTTTAATACTTACTGTGGCTCACACAGTTGACACATGTTAGCATTCTAAACAATTTTATAACAGATATCTACAACCCTCATATAACAGAAACTGCAAAGCAAGATCACCAGCAAAATGCAACTACATGTCAACTTTGAAATAATGCATGGCACTCAGTTTAAGATTTGCCCACACATCGTGTGCACAGACCAGTGGCTCACTGGAAATTGTCACAGTTATAGATTACCTGATGAGGACAGAAATTATTCAGGGGTATTAATAATCTCTATTAATAATAATGTATTAACAATATCTATGAATAATCTATTAATAGAGTAATAATCTAGGACTTTTAGGTTAAAAAATGCTCAAAAATCATCAAAACAAAGTTCTTAAAAACTTAGTATCTCACTACTACATGTATTATGGATATTATTTTATTTACCATCTAGATGACTTAACATCTTTTCTAGCAAACTTGTTTTCAAATGTGTTGATACTTTGGTTGATGCTGAATGAGTTTAGTCCCCTTAATACAGCCTTAAATCACAAACAATTGTGTCATTTTTAAGTAAGAATTTGAGTAAGAATTGTTATATAGCTGTGTCAATGGGGACAGCATTACAAAAGAACTAGGTAGGTTATTTTTAAAAGATGCTTTTACTGATTAAAAACAGTTTAGATGTAATTATTGAACCCATCCTATTTCTCATGTATTTTTCTTAAATTCACCTTTTTATAGTTATTTAAAAATAAATCTTATGCTTTCTGAAATGACTGTTATTGACTTTAAAGTTTTAAACTAAGTTCTTTTTATATCTGTCACACCAAAGTATATTTGTAAAAGGGTTGATTCTTGCACCTGATCCTTAGTGATAAACACAATCATGCAAAGGTCAAAGGGGGGAAATATGAGAAGACTTTGTCAATATTTTGAATTTATTGATGCAAACTTCAGATATACCCTTTCATTGCACCAGGGTAATGGGACTAGTTACAAGTCTCAGTTAAGTTTCAATTCAAGATTTTAAAAACAGAATTTGAATTATGCTAACCAAAGGAGCTAATGAAGCATGTGGGCATGTGGACAAATTTGGTTTCAAGAAAAGACCACATTTTCTTGGTTTTGTGGCCCAAACCATCATCATATTTATATTTGACAATCCACAAGTCCACATTTTATCTGTCATCTTACTAGTCAGATACTTCCACTTCAAACAAGAAAAAGTAAAACAGTTTAAAAATAGTTGCTGCATTGAAAGATGTATCAAAAATATAATCATTCTATTTTAACATTCATCTCCCTCAATTCCATGTTGATGTGTCTTAATGCCAAAGACAGATGATAAAATTGTCTGTCTACCACTTAAACCTAAATTTTTATTGCTTCTTTCCAAAGTATTGAAAAAAGTGAAACATACTAATCCATAGTGCTGGGCTAAGCTTTCAAGAGTGATCTCACATTGTATTTGTATTAAATCCAAAGATAAATTTCAGTGTCAGTTAACAGCTAATAAACAGAATTACTTTATCTTGTAGCAGTGTAAGGTGTGATCCTGAGTATGTTTTGTTTTCCTATTTTGTGAAGAGCTAGCACTATCAGCCTGCATATAAACCTATCTCCTGAATTTCTCAGCTTAGCTTTCCAGGGTGTCCTCACTGTTTATCCTGAACTCCCACTAAGTTTAAGCCCATTAAGGCTGAGGAGAGGAAGCTAAGACCATCCAGCCCAATATAAATTAATGGTAAAAGCTATTATCACAAGTGGAATTTTTCAGAAACTTTAAGCTTCCACTGTATTTTCCATTTTGAATAGGCTAACCTTCAAGATGGTTGGGAATAACACAGGAAATTAACTTTATTCATATGAAGCAAGTCAAAAGAGGATATGAATAAAATCTACTTCTCACCTTCTGTAGGCTTAAATCTGGCCAAAGGTATCTACAAATTAAACAAGTGACTGAAGAGAGGAATGTGAGTGTGTGTGTTTGTACATGTGTGTTTTCCTCTTATTCTTTTATTCCTTCACCTTCCATTTCTGCACTCCCTGACCACCTACCCTTATACCCATCGCTGACCCTGACCTTGCTTCTCCCCTTTCCCCTCTTCCTCCCTATCCCACCCCTTCTTCCAATACCCATCGCTGACCCTGACCTTGCTTCTCCCCTTTCCCCTCTTCCTCCCTATCCCACCCCTTCTTCCAATGCATTTCTTTTTATTTTGTTGTCAAGTCCTAAAACATTGACTCTACGGGATTATAAGAAATTGATTTTGTAATCTTTCATTTAATTGAGTCAGCATAGATAATCATTATTTATATTAGATAGGTGTGGGGCTTCTCAGGGGGCTCAGTGGGTGAAGAACCATCCTGCAATGCAGGAGACATGGTTTCAGTCTCTGGGTCAGGAAATTCCCCTGGAGGAGGGCATGGCAACCCACTCCAGTATTCTTTCCTGGAGAATCCCATGGACAGAGGATCCTGATGGGGTACAGTCCTTAGGGTCGCAAAGAGAAGGACATGACTGAAGTGACTGAGCGCACACACACACACATACCAGATAAATGAGGTCCTTAAATTAATGGGGGACAGTATCAGGCAAATTAGCTAATTCCCAAATTTCTCATTTACATAGATGTTCCTCACGGTGTGGCACTTAATAGAATTCCTGTTGTGCTTCAGTCTTTACTTTCTCATATAGCACTGAGGAGTGAAATATTTTAGTATATCCTTCTTATTGCCCTGCAGATAAAGGATTTTCCCTGTGAAAACAGTTCTTTCTACCTAGAGGCAAGAAAATTACATAATGTTTACAACTGTGAAGGGTTAGTAACACAGTAAGTCCCCTACAGTCAGTCCTCCCTGGCAAGCTCTGGGAGATAGTGAGCGACAAGAAGGCCTGGCGTGCTGCAGTCCATGGGGTCACAAAGGGTCGGACACGACTTAGCGGCTGAACAACAACCATCCCTACATATGAACAAGTTCCATTCTGAGAGCATGTTTGTAAGTCCAATTTGTTTCTAAGTCCACAAAGTTAGCCTAGGTACCCAACTAACAGTTGGCTACACTCTACCAGCTACATCGCTGCTGCCTTTACACTTGCTTCCAGACATCCTGGGCTGGAAATAATGTGCTACTGTACCCTGTACAGTACTGTACAGTAAAGCTCACAAAAGCACAACCACTTTTAGAGGATGCACACACAGTTCAATGTATACCATGCATGTGAACTAACTTATGTGGCTGGACATTTGGGCACATGTCCTCACCTTTGAAAGTCTACAGCTTGAACGTTAAATATGTAGGGGACTTAACCTTACTTCTGCTTACTGAAAGGAGAACCTAAATATTTATTGTGGACTTAGAGTGGTCTAGAGACTGGAGATCATATACTATGTCATCTGGCCCTTGTCAGAATTCTCTGAGGCTGATAGTATTGCTTACTTTTTGCAGATGAATAAACTGAAGATGGTGGTGGTGGTTTAGTTGCCAAGTCTTGTCTGACTCTTGTGACCCCATGGACTGTAGCCTGCCAGGCTCTTCCATCCATGGGGTTCTTCAGGCAAGAATACTGGAGTGGGTTGCCATTTTCTTCTCCAGGAGATCTTCCCCCACCCAGGGATAGAAGCCGGGTCTCCTGGATTGCAGGCAGGTTCTTACTGACTGAGCTATGAGGGAAGCCCAGATGAAGATGAGAGTGAAAGTCGTTCAGTCATGTCCAACTCTTTGTGACCCCATGGACTATACAGTGCATGGAATTCTCCAGGCTAGAATACTGGAGTGGGTAGCCATTCCCTAGGGGATCTTCCCAACCCAGGGATCAAACCCAGGTCTCCTTCATTGCAGGCGGCTTCTTTTACCAGCTGAGCCACCAGGGAAGCCCTCTGAAGATGAGAGAGGGTCAATTGTCAGAGCAAATGCAGGCATGTCTTTTCAGCTCAGGGTTTACTATCATTATTAAGGCCATAGATTTCTACATCAGAGTTCCTTTCCTTTCAATTCAGTCAGTAATTTCACTGCTTTTTGGAATTTTACTTTACAGTGCTTTTTATGTACCTCAGGCTAAGTTTGCAAAAATAATTTTCATATAAGCATTTATTTACTCAAAACATGTTTATTACATCATATGCATGATATGCCAGGCGCTGTGTTACATGTTGTGGAATCAAAGTAAATATCTTTGTTGCCACATACAATTCTCCTGCATTCTGGTAAAGCCAGGCGTGCAATCGGATCGTCGCAGTGAGGCACCTGCACAGACACTCACACTCTGGAAAGGCAACCCTGGCAAGGAGCAGGAGCATCAGTGCTTCAAGTCCACATCTGTATTGAATTACTGACTTTCTGAGAAATTCTGACAAAGCCCCCATGTATACCCCTGAACCTCAAATCTTGGCTATTTTCCCCCTGTAATGTCCCCTCAAACTGTTCACTTCCTTTCCCAAGGAAACAACAGTCAAAAGCCAACTTTTCTGCTCGAAATCCATCTCTGTTTCCCTAGCTTTGATTCCCGTATAACTTCAGGCTGCCCACTTAACTTTGCTTTAGTTAATTATTTGCACAATACAGGTAATAGCTACCCTAGGGGCCACGGTAGGGCTTAATTAATTAATATTTATAACATCTTTGAAAATGTAGCATTGAAGCTTCTAAGTAAGTGCAAATTATTATTATTATTAATGTCATTGCCGTCATCATGCATCTATTTCACATGTAGCCAAGGGCAGTCTCCAAGAGGTGAATCACGGTGCTTGTCTTCAGACCTGGCTCCATCTTCTAAGCTTGACTGCTTGATCTGAGAGTCTGACCCTAATTGTAGGCAATCAGAGCAATAAAGTTGTCTGCCTCTGAAAAGACAAACCATCCCCTGCTTCTTCTTCCTTGACTGTTTCAGCTGCTGGTTGCTCAGTCTCTCTCCTGATCCTCACGCAATCATGTCAATGTATGTAATACATTATGTAGAAACTCTCCTTAGCAACCTGACCTGGATGCCCTGGGAGCCCTGAGATCTCATCCATTGTGTACAGCGGGGGACTGAGATCGAGGACCGTGAGTAATAGATTCAAACTGAGACTGTCAATGAGCCCATGTTTGGTTTAGCAGTGGAGGCTGTACTCCTAAGCCTGTTTGGAAAGAGAAAAATTAAATGAAGGCAAATAAACATAATTTTGATTAAAGTTATTTAGTAGCTGATCTCTAGTTATTTGACTTATTTCAATCTGTTGTTTCAAAAAGAGTGCTAATTATTATAAAAATTCAATTATTTTAAATAGTGAAAAATTTGTATTTTTACTGATGCATTTCCTTGTGTCTTTTTTATTCCCCTGGACAATTCTTAATATTCCTCATGGTCAAATTCTTCCTCATTTAGGAAAATGCCCTACGTCACTCTAGCCTGTGATAAATTTCCCTTCTCTGTCTACATCTTTTATTTAGTAATACTTGCTGCTCTCTGACGATCTTCCAATGTTTTTGTTGACAACTTTTTCAGAGGTTTATATCTTCTTTTTTTCAATTACTTTACACAGACATTGTGGGTAGTAAGAAAGAGGTGTTCATCTGTGCGTCCTCTGAAATGCCTAAGTTAGATCATTAGAAATGGGACTTGATGACATTTGTTTATCTCTTCCATCTAACTCAGTAGAGAAAACAGCTCCAGACTTTATATACCAGAGATTATTTCACATCCCCACTGAATATTATGTCAAGGCTGTTCTACCTTTTCCCCTTCCTCCTGGGCACATGGCTAGGCTAGATTTTTCAGCATCTCTTACAATTAGATTAGGTTGCATAACTGATGTTGGTCAGTGCAATATGGTAGATATGATGCTGTTGCTTGAAAAGGCCTGTATGTGTATTTCTCTTAGACATATCTCCCTGCTTGCCCTACTCTATTCACTAGCAGGCTGAATAGACAACACTCTAAGGACCTAGAGAAAGGCAGTGCCACAAGATGAAAAGATTCCCAAACTATCACCTAGGGAAGAATTTCCCAGAAGACCTATGTGGCCTGGAAGACCCAGGGTGATCTGTTGCATGAGTGAGAAATAAACTTTCATTTTGATAAACCACAGATTGGGGGGATTGTTTTCTACAGAAGCCTAAGTTGACTCATAAAAACAGCTGACAATCATCCCATCCCTAATATATTCAAAATGGAACTCTTGTTTTCTTTCTTCTTTATTCCCCAAATCCAGACCCTCAGCAAGTCTTACCCAACTTCTGGAAATGTATCTCAAAATGCATCAGAGCTGTCCATTTCTCTCCACTGTTCTATTTCACCTCCATGATCTTACATAAAGTTCTTATTATTTCTCATCAGGATTCTATAACTGCTCCTGCTGCTTCCATTCTAACATTTTTCTTCTCTTAAATCCACTTACTACACAGCAACCAAACTCATCTTTTTAGCTTAAACCATATCACGCTCTTATTCGGAACCCTTCAGTAGCTTAACCATTGCACCAAAAATAAATTTCAACTCCTAATCTTGACCTGCAAGATCCTGCATGTTTTGGCCCCTGCCTAGCTCACCAACCTCGTCTCACTTTCCAACTACCTACAAAGTCTAGTCATCTGGAATTCTTTCAGTTTCCTTAGCAATCTAAATGTTTATCTCTTCCAAGATCTTCACCCATGCAGATTACCTTCTTTGAAGATTTTTTTCTCTTTGCTCCTCACACAGCCAGTTCCTTTCTACTTTTTAAATCACTGTTTAAACATCCCTTCTTCTGAGAGATTTTCTCTGATAGCAATATCTAAGGAAAATGTCTACCCTCTGATATCCTTTATTGCAGTATCTTGCTTTTTTCCATGTTAGAAATTACCAGAATTTTAAATTACATGTAGCAGATATGAACCTCGGGCCACAAGTTAAAAGTCCAAGAATCATAGCTCTATTTTCCATAAATGGATGCAATTTCCTTCTCTATTCTATTTCAAGATCCCATTCCATTTGTGTATTGATTATGATATAGGTTCCAGATGCTATAACAAAGGGCCAAAAAATAGTGACTAATATAGCTTTGTTAAACTTAATGACTCTCGTGTATTAGAATTTTTTTCTCTCTCCTTTTATAATCTGGGAATTAGAAAACCAAGGCTGAAAAGGCCATTTTGAAATGTCAGGGATCCAAGCTCTTTTTGAATTGTCACTCTGCCTTCCTCATTCTGAGGTTTCTGTATACAGGTACAAATACAAGATGAACTGACTATAATTTGGGGTGGTACCTAAGAAGAGGGCATGGTTCAGGAAGAAGCTAAGGGTAAAGCAGCTCTGGGGTACAATTCCTATGGCCCGTGAATGCTCTCACATCAACAAGGTCTTTGAAGTTTTCTAAAGGTGGTGACATTTTAGGAGAAGATAGACATTTTGGTAAAAGATGGGGAAAAGGATGAAGAAAAGGAGAGCTTAAGTGTTCCAAAATCCATACTTTTGTTTTTCTCCCTCCTGGTTTGGATATATGGTAAAAATACTAAAAATGCTATAATAATAAATACAGGTACTATATTAAGAAACTATATTAATATAGTGATAAGTAATATGTACAAAATAGTTAAAAAAAAAAAAAGTATCTGACTACAACAGAAATGAAATTAAATGTGATTACAAACTGTTACAGAGTCCAAGCTGGTCCTGCCTGCTGTACAACAGGCCAATAAATTGAATGACAAGTTGTTGGGGCAAGAAATAGCAACTTTATTTGTAAAGACAGAAGACTGAGAAAATGATGGACTAGTGTCCCAAAGAACCATCTTCCCTGTGTTAGAATTCAGATTTCTTTTAAAAGAGGAAGAAGTAAGGTCAGACATTTCCCAGTCCCAGTCAGCCTCCAGAGGAGATGTGTTAATTTATTCCTTGCTGCAGTCATTCATAGGTGCACCTAGTCACGATGTTTCCTGTGAGCTAAACAAAAGTATTTTAGCTTAATGCTCACTACCTGGGAGGAAGGGTTTCCAGAGATAGGTCATTATCTATTATTTAAACTTATAGGCAACATCACTTTAGTGATCAACTTGTAATAAAAGGCAAAGTTTCTTTCCTATTGTGGAATGATGAGAAAATCAGGACTATTTGCAGAATATGGAAAGAATCATTTGACAGAAAGTATGATGCTGAGCAACAAAGAATAACAGCCTGGAAAAAGGGCTGGACCTAAGAAATCAACAATTCTTCTGCCAAAGACAAACAAGGATTGTGGCTGAAAGTCAGGTTTCCTGTATCTGTCTAGAAGATTAGCATCAAAGTCACAGATTTAATATTAATTGAAGAAAGGCTGGCAGTTTGAGAATTTAAAGTCTTTGGTGAAAGTGCTGTGGTGGAAGCTTTCATCACAAAAGGTTACATAAATTCAAGGAGGGTGAATTTGAATCCACACCAAGGGCAAGATACCACTTTTCTCAAGGCGTTCTGTATTTGTTTTCTGCACTGTAATATCTCTACTTAGCCACAAGAAGCTCTCCATCCCCATCACTGGCAACCAGTCTCTTTCTGTCTACAGCAATGGCGAGATAGCCATCTTTCCCTTAGTTAAGAGAAATCCAAAGTTTGTTGTATTTGCCAAGACCAAAATTGTTGGTTTGCAGGATGGCTGCCATTGACATCTTTCACATAAACCACATCTCAAGAGCCAGGATGTCTCTCTGTTGGTGATCATATCAGTTATTACCAGGTCAGTACCATCAGTCACCAAACTCAGGTTACCAAACTTTGGACCTGGATGAAACTGGTGTTCTTACCAGTCTCTGCATCAATCTGAATGGTGTCTGTTATTTACTTTGATGGATAGCTGCTGGTGTAAGCATCATGAATCGTCCTATGAGGGATTCTTTTAGTGCCCTCTCTGCACAACTTGTATGTGGCTTCTCAGACATAATACAATGAATAGCAGAGACTTTTGGTAGCATGGATCAATAGAAATTCTCTCTGGTTTTGTCAATGCCAATAACATTCATAAAAAAACCAGAAGGGTAGGTTATATAAATTTGGACCTGGTCTTCAATTTATTACTTTTTCTTTTTCCTCCTAGCATGGTTAATTATATGTGTAGGTTTTCCCAGGTGGTGCTTCTGGTAAAGAATCTGTCTGCTAGTGCAGGAAATGCAAGAGACTACGGTTCAGTCCCTGGGTTGGGAAGATTCCCTAGAGGAGGAAATAGCACCCCACTTCAGTATTCTTGCCTGGAAAATCCCATGGATAGAGGAGCCTGGTGTTCTATAGTTCATGGGGTTGCAAAGAGTTGGATATAACTGAGCATATGATATGTGTGTGTGTGTATATATGTGTGTGTGTGTGTGTGTATTATATGTGTGTTTGTGTGTCTCACAAACTCGAAGCTGTCATGTACTAAGATAGCAGATGTGATATGTCAATTTAGATTCAACAAAAGAATTTTAATGTTCAGATTAAATCAATGTGGCAAATTTGAATTTTGTTGCTTTTTAGTATCTAAATAAAGCTTTCAACTTTAACTTGGATTTATTATAATAAAAATGTATACATGTAGAAAGTCTATACTTAGTTTATACTTAGTACAGTATGCTTCACATATGGGTATTCCAAACTTTCTCCTGTCCCCAGGCCCCAAAGGGAAAGCTATTTGCTCACTTAGCTGTCTTCTGTTCCCCACTCCACCCCTCCACTCCAGAGAAGGGTCTGCTCCTGAGCAGATAATGGAAAAGATGGCACCATAGTGGTGAGGCTTCCCTGGTAGCTCAACTAGTAAAGAATCCACCTGCAATCTAGGAGACCCCCGTTCAATTCCAGAATTGGGAAGATCCCCTGGAGAAGGAATAGGCTACCCGCTCCAGTGTTCTTGGGTTTCCTTTGTGGCTCAGCTGGTAAAGAATCCACCATAGGAAGACAAATACTATATAATTTCACTTATTTGTGAAATCTAGAAAAAAACAAATAAATAAACATAAGAAAACAGAAATAGACTCATAGGTACAGAGAACAAGTTGGCGGTTGTCAAAAAAAGAAAGAAAGAAAAGAAAGAATCCACCTGCAACGCAGGAGCCTCCGGTTCGATTCCTCAGTTGGGAAGATCCCGTAGAGAAGGGATAGGCTACCCACTTTCGTATAAAACCGTGGACTTGGTGCATCAATCATATTGAACCACTGCATGCATATCTGAGTTATTTTATCTCCTGTTAGAGAATACTCAAGTCTGTTCCTTGAGAAAATTTTGAAGGGAAGGCATTCTCTCAGCCTGGGGCCACTGGTTGATGGATAAGAGCAAGTTCATTGGTCAGTTTGTCCAGCATCCAATACCTTGGGGTTGCTACCTATTTTAGTACCCTTTGGGACCATAAACTATTGCTCTTAGGTACAGAATGACATAAGAAGTTGTATACAAGCTTTGGAGAAATCAACAGAGAGAAAATGATCTACCTAGTGTTTTCCAAAATAGACAAAAATTCCATTTTAGTTAAAGTTACACAGTAGATGATACATCAGCACCGAGGAAAGGAGTACAGTGGATTTAAAAGCTTTAAAGTGTTGATGTTCCCACTCATTATCAGAGAAATGCAAATCAAAACCACAATGAGGTACCATTTCACACCAGTCAGAATGGCTGCTACCCAAAAGTCTACAAGCAATAAATGTTGGAGAGGGTGTGGAGAAAAGGGAATCCTCTTACACTGTTGGTGGGAGTGCAAACTAGTTCAGCCACTATGGAGAACAGTGTGGAGATTCCTTAAAAAATTGCAAATAGAACTGCCATACGACCCAGCAATCCCACTGCTGGGCATACACACCGAGGAAACCAGAACTGAAAGAGACACGTGTACCCCAGTGTTCATCACAGCACTGTTTAGACTAGCCAGGACATGGAAGCAGCCTAGATGTCCATCAACAGATGAATGGATAAGAAAGCTGTGATACATATACACAATGCAGTATTACTCAGCCATTAAAAAGAATACATTTGAATGAGTTCTAATGAGGTGGATGAAACTGGAGCCGATTATACAGAGTGAAGTAAGCCAGAAAGAAAAACACCAATACAGTATACTAATGCATATATGGAATTTAGAAAGATGGTAACAATAACCCTGTATGCGAGACAGCAAAAGAGACACAGATGTATAGAACAGTCTTTTGGATTCTGTGGAAGAGGACAAGAATGGGGTGACTTGGGAGAATGGCATTGAAACATGTATAATATCATATGTGAAATGAAACGCCAGTCCAGGTTCGATGCATGATACAGGATGCTCGGGGCTGGTGAATCCAGAAGGAAGGTACGGGGAGGGAAGTGGGAGGGGGGTTCAGGATGGGGAACATGTGTATACCTGTGGCAGATTCATGTTGATGTATGGCAAAACCAATACAATATTGTAAAGTAATTAGCCTCCTATTAAAATAAATAAATTTATATTTTAAAAAAAAGTAAAGTCTTGATGTTCCTCACAGAAGAGCCTAAAGCAATGTTATTCTCTTTGGACTTAGGAAAATGTGAGCCTCTCTTGTTGGATAGAAGAGCTTCTTTACTTTGATATGACCAGAGCATCAAACATTTATGATGAGAGCCAAGGGAGGAGGCTAAGAGTTAGTGTGGAAGCCCAGCCAGCAGGGAAAAATATTCAATCCTGAGTAGCCATACAATTTTTGCTAAATCTCAGGATGACGGTTTGTGTGAATGGACTACCCACTAAGTATCTTTCACTCAACATTTATTTGTAATCTCTTAAGCTTCCGTTTTAAGTTTTCTCCATTATTCCCAAGCTTCATGCTCAAAAAAAAAAATTATTTTTTGCCAGAGGAAGGACTTTATTTTCCTTCCAATAAAAAGAAAAGTCTTGAACCTTTGAATCCATTTTCACAAATGGTGAAGTATAGAATAATATGTTAACATGCACCTAGCTTTAGCTTTTTAAATGTACAAAGACCAAATTGCTAATTAGAAGTTCCTAAGCATGCAAAACTTAAACACCAAGATTATTAGTTTATTAATAGAATAAACCTTCCAGTAATTTTCAGATCTCAGTCATTTATTACCTTCTACCACAAAAGACTAAATATAGAATTTCCTTACTTCTGTAGGAAAAAGGGGATAAATGTTTCAGACCACACATGAAGAATAGTTTTGCTGTGGTTTTTAGGTATATTCCCACATTTAACGATAGAAACAGAAAGCAATTTAAGAACATTTTCCATATGTGTCCAAAATGGAAGACACATCATCTTCTTTACAAAAGAGCCAGCAGTTACTATTGTCTGCAAAGGGCAGTTAATTCATATCCATGTGCACAGGGGCTCGTGGGTGTCCAGGAATACAAACACACATTCAGTGAGCTTCCCAGAAGTTTTATGATGTTTTCATTTGTGCAGTTTTTCAAATGCAATATATTCTTCTAGGAAGAAGTACTTTCCCCATGGCTTCTGCATACACATGGCATCAAGGTAGCCACTTGATCCCTCACCAGTAAAGAATCTGCCAGCAACACAGAAGACCTGGGTTCGATCCCTGGGTTGGGAAGATTCCCCTGAAGAAAAAAATGGCTACCCATTCCAGTATTCTTGCCTAGGAAGTACCATGGACAAATGAGCCTGGTGGGCTACAGTCTACAGGCTCATCAAGAGACAGACACAACTGAGCAACTTTCAAAGGACACACACACACACACACACACATGACCCAACAGCACAAGTGCATAAAATCATGTGACTTTTCCAGCACCATATGGAAAATTAGAAAAAACTCTGATGTAGTTATTACATCTGCATTTTCTGCAAATGTATGCAGACATTTATATGTCCCAAGTGGGACATATTATATCTAGGAAGGATTGGCTATGTCTAGAGAGAGCTAGGTAGTTATTTCTTTTAAAAAATTTTATTTGNATATGGAAAATTAGAAAAAACTCTGATGTAGTTATTACATCTGCATTTTCTGCAAATGTATGCAGACATTTATATGTCCCAAGTGGGACATATTATATCTAGGAAGGATTGGCTATGTCTAGAGAGAGCTAGGTAGTTATTTCTTTTAAAAAATTTTATTTGGCTATGCCAGGTCTTAATTGTGGCATGCAGGATCTGGTTCCCTGACCAGGGATTGAACCTGGATGCTCTGCATTGGGAGCGTGGAGTCTTACCACTGGACCACCAGGGAAGTCCCCAGGCAGTTTTATTTCTTATGGGTGGTTATCAGTTCTCTCTCTCTTTTTTGAAAAAAATGCAGATTATTTTAAGGCCGACTATATTTACATATTTTGACTGAATTCAGTTGTTGCTTCCAAAACAATTCACTTTTTTGAGGGGGATAAGAGGTTCAATTTCCTCAACCCCTTTTCCATTCTACCCCACTCCGCTATTGCCGCCACTAATGAATGAAGCCAGACAGTGCAAAT
Organism: Neotragus moschatus; assembly: GCA_006410615.1. Taxonomy (NCBI): domain Eukaryota; kingdom Metazoa; phylum Chordata; class Mammalia; order Artiodactyla; family Bovidae; genus Neotragus; species Neotragus moschatus. The sequence continues at coordinate 3,718,388 of SJYA01002489.1, read as the reverse complement.
GTTTTGAGAATGTTCTGACTTTGACAAAGGAAAGTAAAATATTGCATGATTATGTATCGCAAATGAGGTTTTGATTGTAGCCACACAACTCAAAGATAAAATGATTTGTTCTGGTTTCATTCTTAGTCTCTTATTGGCATTGCTCTCCAAGGCACCAATAAGAGAGTGAAAAGAACAGTTTTCCAGGAGGATTTTTCTAAGAATTTCAACCAAAGATCCAAAAGATAATAGCAGAAGTCAGATTCAAAAGAAACAAATAAGGGAACAATGGTAAAATGTGCGGAAAACAATTGAGGACTGTGGTCATCTACAAGCTACATCGGAGATTGGATAGGAAGCCGAGAAGTAGCCAGCATGGTACCAGGGAGCAAATGAGTGTTTTCCAAACAGGTTTCATTCATTGGGTGTTTTTAGGAAGCTCTAGGATTAATTGAGATGGTTTCGGCATTAGGTCACTTTTCCACGAAATGGTTCTAGCAACTCTCAAGATGTGAGAGATGATGTATGATTTTTGTATAGAAGCAAACTCTGATTTATTAGGGAGAGTATAGATTAGGAAAGTGACCACCCATGCTTTCTTTTTTATCTTCTTTTCCAGATGTTTTTTTTGTGTGTTTGTATTCTGTTGTTGTGATGAGTTTGAGTATAATTTTACAAATTTTTGCCTCCACGATAACATACAAGCAGAGCTGGCTGGACTTTCCCAGAAATGGGAGGTACTAAGTAAAGTAACAAGGGCAGAGTCAGGGACTAATGTTTATAAAAACCCTAAAGCACCTTTCAGACCTTAAATGCCAAATCGGCATCAAAATCTAGTTAGAAGGAGGAGTCATTGTCAGTAAATAATAATTCATTGAATTCTATCTAGGAGAGTGTTTGTTTTTTCTGAGTCTTTCCTGCTTCTTAGCTTGTTATTATAGATTTTTTTTTTAAATTTTGTTGAATTATAGTTGGTTTACAATGTTGTGTTATTTTCTGCTCTGCAGCAAATTGACTCAGATACACACATACACGCACATATCTTTTTTGTATTCTTTTCCATTCTGGTTTATCACAGGATATTAAATATAGTTCCCTGTGCTAGTAGAGGAAATTTTAATTTTTATTCTATAAGGAAGAAAGTTAAACAGTCAGGGACATCTTAAACAAGTTCAAGTAAGGCTGAGATGGAACTAAATTTGGTCAGTTTAATTTTTGGCTGCTCTTCAATTTAGTTTAAACCACAGTTATCACTGATCCGTTCAGTTGCATAATTCATTCTACTTAAGAATGTTCATCTCTCCCATGCCACACAAGTAGAGCTGGCTGGACTTTCCCAGAAATGGGGGTGCTAAGTAAAGTAACATGGGCAGAATCAAGAGCTAAGATATAACACATTTCTACCGTGAAATATGCCACAAGAACAAAGGTGGAGACAATTTGATCCTTTCCTTGGAATTATTCTTCTTAAAATGTAATTAGCATATGATTTTATTGACCATGAACTTGAGATTAAAACTGAAGATATATATATTCTCCTATATGAAAAAAAAAAAAAGTGTTTCTTATTTTGGTAAACTTGATAATGTGTCCCTAATGTTCTAGAAAGAACTCAGGAATCGTGGTGCCTGGAAATGAGAAAAATACCTAAGCTCTAAATTTAACAGGGTAGAAGAGATCAGTTTCATTTTAAATTCTTCTTCAATTTAGTTGACAGCACCAGGGTATTATTTGACTTGCATGTTTTCAGCATGTATTAGGAAGCTACTAGGCTAAATGAGGTGAAGGAGGAGTTTATGGTAAAATACCCTTGCCCTTGAGCAATGTATAAACATGTGTATTCTTGGACGCTTTGTTAACATAGGACAATGTGCTGGTATATTTGTAACTCACCTAAATATTCCAGCAAACAAGATGTCACAAAGATATGATATCCTCATGGCACAAAAATGTAGACATTTATGATGTGTTGTTTTATGTTTTCAGTAAATTGTTTCATAATAATGGCTGTGTGGGAGAAGCTGTGGTGAATTAGCATTGAACCAAGGGTAAGAGTTTTTCATATTCCTCCCATCCTCGTAAGCTAATTTCACCTTGCAACTCAGGCTGGTCGGCAAGGTTTATTCCCACAAGAGCTTTCCCTTGACAAATTCACGTTTACTGTATAAGATTTGAAATTTCAAAAATTACCTGAAACATGCTGTTTCACTTCTGTGTCCTGCCCCAGCGCCTGCCACATAGTTAACCCAATAAATAGTTACAGAGAGAAGAGAGGAAAGAGGAAAGGATGAAAGGAAGAGAGGGAGGGAGGGCTCTGTGCTCTGTGTACATTGTGGTCACGCTGGATAGCGTAGTAAGTGTGGTGTGGTGTGTATAGCTCAAACAGTCATAGATCTCTCCCTGTGTTGTTGGTTGACATGTCCTGTTCTGATGTTGACTAGGACAAACCACCTGTAACTAGCAAGCTGGTCACTGTTTTATTTTTAGTTTAATTTTATTTTTAATTAATTTTCATTTGCATACAGTTAATCTACAACATTGTGTTAGTTTTGCTGTCATAGTGAATCAGTTATACATATACATGTATCTGCTCTTTTTAAGATTCTTTTCCCATTAGGTTATTACAGAGTATTAAGTAGAGTTCCCTGCAGTAACCTTATTTTTAGAGAGTAATCACAAAATGGGGAGAGATTTAGGTCACTCACCATTTTAAAGATTTGATCTCAACAAATATCTACCTGTCTGATTCACTGTTCCATGCTCTGTAAAATTTGGTGTTCAGAGCATTTGAGTTACTATCTCAGGCTCTTTAAACATTTTTTCTAATAATTTTCCTGTAAAAAGAATATATCTTTTTTGACTGCTGAACACTAGGTAAATGTGTAATTGGAGTTCTGGATTCAATGAGAATGATACTTATGTTGTATTTCCATGACATAGATGCACAGAGAAGTGGTCCCGCTGACTGGAAGGAAATAAAGGAAAGAATCTAGTTATGAAAAAACTAGATGATTAAGGAGGGGTAGGAATCTAAGACATGAGCTCTCACTCTCTACTCTCCTGCTGCACCTGTTGTCTGACTGCAGGGAACCTGCCCATCTTATTCCCACTACAGGAAGCCCATCTACATATCTGGTGGCTGACAAGGTGAGCAAGAACTCAGGGCACTGCAGGTTATGTACTGTATAAGCCTGAGCTCTCTCTGCTCACTGTAGAAGTTTTGATTGGTTCAGGCTCTATTCACAGTGTTGCCAGGGAAGATCAGCTGACCGTCCACTGAGTGGTCCCTTAGGGCAGCATTTCCAGTAGTGAATTCTACTTTGTTAGGCAACTGGTCCTCAAGCTTTTAATATCAGTAGTTATCTTACTAATGTTTCATAATTTAGTGGACTTATGGGATATGCACCCATGCTCACAAAACTTCCAAGATGTTTTGGAACCTAACACAATATTGTACATCAACTCTATTTCAATAAAAAAGTACAAACTTCCAGATACAAAATAAATGTCATGCAGATATAATATACAGAATGGTAACTATAGTTAATAATACTGTAGGATGCTTGGGACTGATGCACAGGGATGATCCAGAGAGATGGTGTGTGGCGGGAGGGGGGAAGAGGGGGGCGGGATTGGGAGCTCATGTACACTCGTGGCTGATTCATGTCAATGTATAGCAAAATGAATACANATGATGCTAAGGCTGAAACTCCAGTACTTTGGCCATTTCATGAAAAGAGTTGACTCATTGGAAAAGACTCTAATGCTGGGAGGGAGGGATTGGGAGCAGGAGGAGAAGGGGACGACAGAGGATGAGATGGCTGGATCGCATCACTGACTCGATGGATGTGAGTCTGAGTCAGGAAGTTGGTGATGGACAGGGAGGCCTGGATTGCTGCAATTCATGGGATCACAAAGAGTCAGACATGACTGAGTGACTGAACAGAACTGAACTGAAGACAGTACATCTAAAAAATTCTCATCACAAGAAAATAAAATTGTATTTTATTTTGGATGTATGGTAACTAGATGTTGTGGTGATAATTTCACAATATAAACAAATATTGAATCATATCATACACCTGAAGCTAATATAATATGTCAGTTATACAGCAATATTTTTTTTAAATAAATCAAGTATACAGATGACCCTCAGGAACAGAAAAAGGAGATCAAGTTCACATTTTGAACATTCATTGAGCTATCCATTTATAATTTGTGAAATGTTTGTATGTTTGTGAAAACTCAGTAAAAACTTGTTTCGAAACATATCTATTCAACAAGCTGCTTTGCTTATTTAAGGAATGAGGAAATACTCCTCATTTTAAGCATTAGTTGAGCAAGTAGTTGTTAGGAAATTTAAACATTGTATAGAAGATCAGATGAAGTGACTTTTGATTATGTAATATTTTGACCCTCATGTTGTATAATTTTCTGATGCTAGGCTGAATTCTCCTATATCTTCAATCATTCTTCAGATAATTGATTTCATGTCCATCCATTATTGTAAACCAATTTCTTTTGAAGGCAAATGGTTCTCCAAAAACAGAACCATCAGCTTTGTTGTTCTAATTGTCACAGAGTGCCCTCAGATTTTATGAAATTTCACTGATGTGTTTTGGCACTTGTGCTGTGAGTCTTTGTCAGACAGTCCCCAGTAGCAGAAACTAAATCCCATTAACCTTCATGTTGTTCTTACTCTCATTTTCCAGGTTGTACTAAGTGCTCAATATTTGGGGGCTGATGTTGACATGTTGTTTGCTATTTCAGTCCCTTTGGTTCTGGGCATCTTCATGGAATACTAACAGAAATGGAAAACAAATGTAAGTAAAAAGGCAAAAAGAAGCAGTATAAAGCAGGCAGAAAAAGCAATTTTTGTCTTACAAAGTGAAGCTAGAAGTAATTTGATAGAGGAGGAAGCCACAGCAAAGAAACCAAAGCATGTGATTCATGAGAAAAGTGAGTCTCAAGTGAGAACAAAATGTGACAAAGTAAGTTCAGTCCTTGAGAGGTCTTGGCAAACTACAAATACGGATCACAATTGAATTTTAAACTCTTGATTGGAAGCCACTAAGAAAAAATAAAATACATGCAGTGTATATAAAAAACAAAACAAAGATTTTAGGAATCTTCCTGCAAATTTACCTACAGAAGAAAGCAATTTATATCTGTGTTCAGCATGGGGTTTATAAGATGCCAGGCATTTTACCAGGTGTCACTGCATACCTGGAAGATAGCTCTTATTTTTAAATATGATTGAGTATTCCTGTCTTGCCTTCTGTAAAGCCTTCCCATATACATAGTTTCTTGATTTTTGCATCTTAAGTGGCTTTCAGTCACTCGCAACCAAAAGCATATTAGTACTTAAACCTAAAAGTGTTTTTTTTGTTTGTTTTTTTTTTTTTTTTAACAGAACCTTGGAGAAAATATGGAACTAACTCATGAGGGCTGGAAGCAGTGAGTATTTCCCCATTCCAAAAATAGAATGAAAAACTGTTAATTTTTGGTAACAGTAACTGATTTTTTTCTTAAGATCAGATAGTATGCTCTTTGAGGCTGAAGTTTTAATAATTTTGTAGCAAATTATTGGGCTTTCCAGGTGGCTGAGTGGTAAAGAATCTGTGTGCCATTTCAGGAGATGCAGGTTCAATCCCTGGGTTGGGAAGATTCCCTGGAGAAGGAAAGGCAAACCATTCCAGTATTCTTGCCTGGGAAATCAAATGGACAGAGGAGGCTGGTGGGCTACAGTTTATGGGGCTGCAAAGAGTCAGACATGACTTCTTGTTGTTCCATCGACTGCAGTACACCAGACTTTCCTGTCCTTCACTAGCTCCAGGAGTTTGCTCAAACTCATGCCCATCAAGTTGGTGATGCATCCGGCCATCTCATCCTCTGTCACCCTCTTCCTCCTGCCCTCAATCTTTTCCAGCATCAGGTTTTTTCCCAATGAGTCAGTTCTTCCCATCAAGTGGCCAAAGTATTGGAGCTTCAGCTTCAGCATCAGTCCTTCCAATGAATATTCAGGGTTTATTTTCTTTAGGATTGACTGGTTTGATCTCTTGCCATCCAAGGGACTCTCAAGAGTCTTCTGCAGTAACACAGTTAGAAAGGACATGACTTAGCGGCTGAACAACAACAAAAGTTAATTATTAAATGAGCAGAAACTGCTGAATATTTCTGATAGCCTCCACAGATGTATTTCAAGAGGGCAAGAAGTTCCTGTTAAGGTTACTTTGCTAAAAAATAGAATTGGAAATAATGGATTGAGTATATAACTTTGTTATAGTGAAGAACTTAAACTGCTTAAGATCAAATTGTCATTTGTCTTTCTGAGTTGTGATATTAGTATAGTGTTTTTTTAATAAACTCTACTTCTGATACTAAAGATAACACAAGGTTGTGGTTTGAAATATGAATATGCAGAAAAAGAGATGAATCAGAGAACACCAGTTCATAGTCTCTTACTCCTCTTATCTCATAAAGCACCCTTTGATAATTGCTATATTATGTGGTTCTGGATGGAAATTAACCTTACCATTCCATTTTTCTTGAGCTGTGCAGTCCAGTATGGCAGCCACTAGCCACATTTGGCCAGATTAATTTAAATTAATTAAAATTAAATAAAATGAAAAATATAGTTCTTCTTTGGCTCAAGCCACTTAGCAAGTACTCAGTGGCTATGTATGCCAAATGTCTACCATAATGGATGGCACAAAATAAGAGCATTTCCATCACTGGAGGAAATTTTATAAGATAGCTCTAATCTAAAATTCATTTATAGAAAAAAAAAATCTAGCTGCCCAAGTCAGCCATACTGTGTTTTGTTTATGCTCCAAGGCTGATAACTTTAAATAGAAATTAGAAGAATGGACAAAGTCTTTAGTTTGTAATTCAGTCTACATTAGACTATGCAGTTTCCTATATTGTTAATTAGCAAGGAGTGTCTACAATAATGGTATTGAGCAGCAGCCACTTAAATAGTCTTAGGGTAATTATAGATCAAAAATATTCTCAAGACTGAAAAAATGTAACCACATTTCTCAACATCTTAAGTAATTCACAGTCACCAAAATCACCACCAAGAGAATTGAACAACTCAGTTGGGTCAGCCTAAGGATTCTACAATGCCTCTTTCATGGATGATCCTGAAAAACAGTGAAAATATTTCCAGGAGTCTGATCTTGGGGTCCATATTGACCACTTATGAGGCTTAGTCAGTTATCAAAGAAGTTAGTCACACATCCAATGTCCATCTTGTTACTGCCATCTATAAATGTCCAAGGTGTAGTATATTCCCCTCTCTAATTCTTTAAGTGGGAATTTTCACTGCTGTTGTCTTCCCCTCCCCACCCCACCCTCTGCCACCTTGAGTTATATTAGGGGAGAATGTTAAGTCTATATATTTTTTTGTACCTAAAAAGCCTTGTTTGACACTATGAAGCCCTCTAGAGAAGGAATCTGGGAATTTCTGAACTGATGATCATGTCACTTCTGGAACATTCAGTCAGTTCAGTTCAGTCACTCAGTCATGTCCGACTCTTTGCGACCCCATGAATTGCAGCAATCCAGGCCTCCCTGTCCATCCACAACTCCTGGAGTTAACTCAAACTCATATCCATCGAGTCGGGGATGCCATCCAGCCATCTCATCCTCTGTCATCCCCTTCTCCTCTTGCCCTCAGTCCCTCCCAGCATCAGGGTCTTTTCCAATGAGTCAACTCTTTGCATGAGGTGGCCAAAGTATTGGAGTTTCAGCTTCAACATCAGTCCTTCCAACGAACACCCAGAACTGGTCTCCTTTAGGATGGACTGGCTGGATCTCCTTGCAGTCCAAGGGACTCACAAGTCTTCTCCAACACCACAGTTCAAAAGCATCAATTCTTCGGTGCTCAGCTTTCTTCACAGTCCAACTCTCACATCCATATATGACCACTGGGAAAACCATAGCCTTGACTAGATGGACCTTAGTCGGCAAAGTGATCTCTGCTTTTGAATATGCTATCTAGGTTGGTCATGACTTTCCTTCCAAGGAGTAAGCGTCTTTTAATTTCATGGCTGCAGTCACCATCTGCAGTGATTTTGGAGCCCCCCAAAATAAAGTCTGACACTGTTTCCACTGTTTTTCCATCTGTTTGCCATGAAGTGATGGAACCAGATGCCATGATCTTAGTTTTCTGAATATTGAGTTTTAAGCCAACTTTTTCACTCTCCTCTTTCACTTTCATCAAGAGGCTTTTAGTTCCTCTTCACTTTCTGCCATAAGGGTGGAACATTAACAGGATGTAATTTCTAATTGTATACTTCACAGATAGTAAAGTGGGGTTGAGAGGACTTGAGGTTCATGGAACAGGTAAAGTAGGTTAAGCAAAAGTTCATTAGGAATTTTGTGTGCAAATGAGGAAATACATGTGTTAGAGAAGTCATAGAATGATGAATAACTCTTTAGTTGTGACTAGTTCCAAATCTGGTAGAACATCTTTCCTCAATCTCACATATGATTGTTTTTGTTTTTAATAGTATGATTCCTTCTTGGCTCCAGTAGGTTGGTGAAGCTTAAAGTTACCTAAAGGCTTTTCCCAGACTTTCCCCTATAGCCAGAGCTGATCAGTCTAAAGATGAGCACCAGACCTAGGCATGATAAAATGAAGTATGAAAGTCCAGAATGTGATCATAGACAATCTTTCAGGAAAAAGAACATACAGTTAGGAGCAAGGAAACCTGAGTCTCGTCACAACTGTCAGTTTGTTCAGCCTGGGACATATCACTTTATCTCTCTGGACCTAAGTTTCTTCATATGGAAAAGAAAGGCTTGATACTAAAATATTGTTATATCCCAGGGTATTGTCTATGGAATGTTCGTGACCATAATGCAAGGGAAAAAAATGGTGTTGGTCAGTTCTGCACTTACTGAAGTTTCTTTGCAATAAGACTTCTCAGAACATTTAATAAATTAATGTGCACTGTGAATCTTCTAGGAAGATCCAAATATACAATATTTACCTAATTTCTTTGATATAAGATCATTTTCTTCCCTAGGAGGCTTTCACAAGGCAATGTTTCCATGGAACACGTTTTGAAAAATATAGCAGAAGATCTTCTCTGAGATCCTTTCCTGCTCCAAGATCCCAAGCATTTCATGTTCCCAGCTTTCAATGGCTTATGGTACAGCCCAGTGGAGAAGAGAGCATTTAATATTGAGTCTACATAGTTTGAAATCAGACCCTCACTTCAGTTAGAAATCTTGTGAGGCACCCAGATGTGTTGCATAGTGCCAGGCAGGCAGCTTGACTGGAGTTTTGTTCAAATCAGGCGAGCCTATTGGCATGAAGCAGAAAGAGAGAGTGAGGATTCCTGGCTGCCTTTTCCATTAGCCACGCAGCAGCTGCAGCCCATGGCTGAACTGTTCTTCATCTTAACTGGGCATGTGTCCGGTAGCACTGAAGAATATAGACAAGGAAGAAAGAGATTGTAGATTCCCTTTAGGATCTGAAGGACAGCAAGCTACTACCTATCCTTAACTAAAGGAATCCTAGAACATTTACCCAGGATTCCAACACTGAGGGCAGGAGGAGATGGGGGCAACAAAAGGATGATTTGGGTAGGTGGCATCATCAACTCAATGGACATGAGTTTGAGCAAACTGCAGGAGATGATGAAGGACAGGGAATCCTGGCATGCTGCAGTCCATGGAGTCACAAAGAGTCAGACACAACTGAGCGGGTGAACAACAACCAACATTAGAAGCTATTTGAAAGGTCATCTCATCTGGCTACTCAGTGGCTACTTGACTTCTTTTGGTCACTGTGTTAGATATTTTCATTGAGAAACACATTAACAGCAAAGCAAATTATTGTACCCATAGAGATCTAATAAGCAGAAAGGGCTCCTTTATTGACTCCTTACAGATTTCATCTCTTGGTTTGGTTCTACCTTCTAGGATCATTTAGAATGAGGCTAAACCAGTCTCACATGACAGACCTAAAAATCAGAAGGTGGGTCACCTTGTAGTTCTGAAGATCAGATGAAATGCCAGTGAAACTGCTTTGAAACCATTCAATGACATGACAGATAAATATAGAAAATCACATTGAGCATTTTTTATAACCTCCTTGTACCATTTTCTCTCAAAGTTGGGTACACAATTTTTGCTTAAGTCACTAGATATCTGTGCATATTTCTAAAAGAATATCTATACAGCTAATGTATGCAATATATGGAACATAATGCTTTTGTTAGCATATGGGTAAATATTATATATAATTCACATTGAGCACCAAGATAGAAATCCAAATATGCATGCAGCAGCTGTAGGATAATTGTGCACTGGCAGTGAATTATTGTCTGAAGGTGAACCATATAATAAGCTCTGCAATGGTCAGTGGGTGAAGAACTCAGAGGAGGGGCTACCAGGGATTTTGTCTGGGGAACTGTTTGATCTGTTGCCAACTTGGTCACAGATATCGATTACAGAAAATTCTACGAGATATGCATATCATTAACTTAGTAACATAATATTTTGGTCTCTATGGTGTTCCTCTTGAATGTATAAAATGTAGCTAACATGTGTTTCTGCCAATGGGAGAGATTTTTTTAGGTGAATCACCATAAAATTTGGGGGGGTGTAAAGAGCTTTCTGATATTTTAACAGAAACTACAGAAACTAAATTGCATTAATCAATCCTTTTGAAGTTTTTCATAAATCTAAATGAATTTGGGAGGGGGGAAACACCTTGAAATGCCTATAGATAAATTGACAAGTTGCTCATTTGACTAAAGCTTTCTTAAGGCTCAGAATGCCAGCAAAATAGCAAGTTAAAAGTTTCTGGAATCTTTGGTTTAGTAGATCTTGTTATTTCTTCTGTTCAGAGGGGAATTCACTATATTTTGAGCATGTCCGAAGGAAAACTTAGACCAAACAATTCTTCCCTTTTCAATTATTTTAAGAGATCATCTTTATGGAATTATGTGTTATCTCAGAAAGGAGCTTTTTGTTATTATCTCTACTAATTTGCCATTCCTTTTCTTGAACAATTTTCCACTAAGACTTTTGTCAGGTATAAATGATTAATCATTCTTTATTTTTAGCAATTTACACATTTTCTAGTAGATACTTTGAAAACAAACATTAGAATTTCCTTTAGTTTTCAGACTCTTTTACCAGAAATTGAATTTTATTTGGCTCATTTGTTGGCATGAAACTGAAAACATCACTTTAAGTTACCATGAGTGATCTGAGAAACTGTGGAATAATTTATATCTAAAAGTTGACTAGACCTCCATTATCATCTGTAGAGTTTTCCATCCAATGTAGGAGTATAAGGAATTCCTGACAGGTTAATATTCGGCCAATCTTTTTCCTTTCCTTCCTTTCTTCCCTCCTTCTGTCCATTTGTCTGTTAAGTTTAGATAGATAGATGATTGATGATAGCTAGCTAGCTAGATAGACAGGAGTATTCTGACGGGAAGCCAAAATCTTCGGATCAGACAACAGATTGTTATTACCCGCAGAGCATTTTAGCATTAGTTTTCCAGTCCCCCACAGGGCAACACAATGAGGACAGATGTTCACTTGAACACTCATCAGGATTGTTCCATAGCAGAGGAGCTCGGAAATTATGAGACTCAAAGCTTAAATAATGTGGCTAGCACAAGATCCCATCCTCCCTTCAGAGTGAGAAAGTCCTTCACTCTGGAATATAATCCAATCTTTGGGGAGGGGAAAGAGAAATTTCCAGAGTTTTTAGTACCCTCGAGTGTAAACAAGTGACTCTGGGGTAAACAAGTCTTGAAACGTATTCACTATCCAGTGTCTTTTCATCCTTTCACCAAGTTAATACTAATGTTCCTCCTCAGATTTCCTGCACTGTGCAGAAATGTGGAAATAGGCATTCTAGTGGTGGATGAATATTCATGGGGTCTTCAAGTGGTGAAGACAAAGCATACATACGATAAAATAGGTAAGTATATTGCACATTAGAAAATGAAGTGCTGAAGGAAAACCTCAAGAGGAGGAGAGAGACTAAAGTGTGAAAGCTGGGCGGGGCAGGTTGAAATCCTAGGGAGGTTCAAAGTGGTCTGGAAGCTGTCTTGCTACCATGTCCCTCACTTTCAAATTACAGATCCCTTTGAAATGAAAGAAAAGATTTGAGGAGATTTTCTTTAACCATTTAGTTTGTTGTTGATGTTGTTACTTTTTAACTCAGAAATTCTCTGTACTTCTCTTTAGTCTTTCTTTTCCTCCTTCTACACCAGCTGCCATGAGAAGAGAAAGTTGATGTGGGAAAACCTAAGGTCCCCATTTGATGGGAATTCTCGACAGTTTTGCAAGAGGACACAAATCAAATTAGAAAATAATACCTCAGCCCAAGAACTAGAAAGCAAGAATGTGTGAAAATATAACTTGGAATTAAAATGAGGAAATCCCAGATGTTCTGAGGCTGTTTGGCCACAACAACATGAAAGTGATTCAGGGGTGTTTGCCATTTTTTATCCCAGGGTGGCTTCCCTTTCCCCCACCCAGTGCCAAGTCATGTATCTGCTCTCTCTGTGCTCAGAGATAAAAGTTTATTTTACCATTAGCCTAAACAAACCAAAAGGAGAAGGACAAACAGACTTCAAGTAAGACTACATATTTTGTTTCAATTCCAAAGTAAATTAGTTTGGGGTTATTCCTTTCCTTGACACAAATAATTGTGACTTGATTAAATGCAGAGATTTCAAATGATGGCATTTGGGGCTTTTGATTGGAAAACAAGAGATAATATGAACACAACTCTTGATATTTCAAGGTATTCACCTGTCAAAATTGAGAGTAAAATGTCATGTCTTAGATTATGTCTTTATTCTTTCAAATAGTGTATAACGATGAGACCACTTCACCCTGAAACCCCTATCTTTTCTTCATCTGTCCCTTATCATGCATGTCTAGATTTGTTAAATGTACTTGTTTTTCCTTATTCTTCTAATACATGCATGTGTATTAAGTCGCTTCAGTTGTGTTCTACTCTTTGTGCCCTATGGACTGCAGCCTGCCAGTCTCCTCTATCAGTTCACTTCAGTTCAGTTTAGTCACTCAGTCATGTCTGACTCTTTGCGACCCCATGAATTGCAGCAATCCAGGCCTCCCTGTCCATCACCAACTCCCGGAGTTCACTCAAACTCATGTCCATCGAGTCGGTGATGCCATCCAGCCATCTCATCCTCTGTCGTCCCCTTCTCCTCCTGACCCCAACCCCTCCAAGCATCAGGGTCTTTTCCAATGAGTCAACTCTTCGCATGAGGTGGCCAAAGTACTGGAGCTTCAGCTTTAGCATCATTCCTTCCATTGAACACCCAGGAGTGGTCTCCTTTAGCATGGACTGGTTGGATCTCCTTGCAGTCCAAGGGACTCTCAAGAGTCTTCTCCAAAACCACAGTTCAAAAGCATCAATTCTTCAATGCTCAGATTTCTTTACATCCAACTCTCACATCCATACATGACCACTGGAAAAACCATAGCCTTGACTAGATGGACCTTTGTTGGCAAAGTAATGTCTCTGCTTTTGAATATGCTATTTAAGTTGGTCATAACTTTCCTTCCAAGGAGTAAGTGTCTTTTAATTTTATGGCTGCAATCACCATCTGCAGTGATTTTGGAGCCCCCCCAAATAAAGTCTGACACTGTTTCCACTGTTTCCCCATCTATTTGCCATGAAGTGATGGGACCAGATGCCATGATCTTTGTTTTCTGAATGTTGAGTTTTAAGCCAACTTTTTCACTCTCCTCTTTCACTTTCATCAAGAGGCTTTTTAATTCCTCTTCACTTTCTGCCATAAGGGTGGTGTCATCTGCATATCTGAGGTCATTGGTATTTCTCCCGGCAATCTTGATTCCAGCTTGCTTGTGTTTCTTCTAGTCCAGCGTTTCTCATGATGTACTCTGCATAGAATTTAAATAAGCAGGGTGACAATATAGATTCTTGGCATACTCCTTTTCCTATTTGGAACCAGTCTGTTGTTCCATGTCCAGTTCTACAGGATTGCCTAATTGTTAGGTGGATTCTTTACCACTAGAGCCACTTGGGAAGCCCCTGTAACATGTAAGGTCCTTCAAAATTAATTTTTCTCTTCCATATTTTTTCATTCTTTTTCATTTTTTCAATTAAGCTTGAAAAAATGAATTCCTCACTTCACAAGGGTGCAGAACAGTCCCAGGAATAAAGAGGACAGACTGACAATTACTAGACTGAAATACAAGCCTTTAAAGAGTTACCATAAGCCTGTTTTTTTGTTGTTGTTTGTTGTTCAGTTGCTCAGCCATGTCCGAATTTTTGCATCCCCATGGACTGCAGCAAGCCAGGCTTCACTGTCCTTTACCATCTCCTGGAGCTTGCTCAAACTCATGTCCATTAAATTGGTGATGCCATCCAACCATCTCCTCTTAATGTGAAACAGTGCTTCACTGAGAGTGGACACCCCCCCTCCAGTTTTATTGAGATATAATTGACATACAGCACCATGTAGGGCTTCCCCACTGGCTCAGTAGTAAAGAATCCACCTGCAATGCAGGAGATGGAAATTCAGTCCCTGCATGGGGAATATCCCTGAAGGAGGACCTGGCAACCCACTCCAGTGTTCTTGCCAGGAAAATCTTACAGACAGAAAATCTCATGTGGTGGGCCATAGTGTATGGGGTCACAATGAGTCAGACACATCTGAAGTGACTGAGCATGGGTAAGTTTAAGGTATACAACATAAAGATTTATCTTAATACATCATGGAATGGTCTAGTGAAATGGGCTAGTGAACATCATCTCATATAATTGCAACACTGAAAAAATAGAAAAGAAAAATTTTCCTTGTGAGGATTTACTTTCCCAATAACTTTCATTTATAACATAAACATGTGGCAGTGTTAGTTATCCTTATTGTGTTGTACATTCTACCCCTAGTCCTTATTTATCTTATAACTGTAAGTTTGTACCTTCATCCAATGCCCTCTCCTCTGTAACCACACTTCTGATCTTTTTCTTATGAGTTTGTTTATGAAGTACAGTTGACCAACAACATCCTGTTAGTTCTTGGAACACAACATAGTAATTTATATCTATACCTTTCAAAATGTCGCCATGATAAGTCTAGTTGCTGTCTGTCACCATATACAGATATACCTTTTCTTATGCATTTTGAATATCCTCTGTTGTATTTAACACATGTTTTGATCAACAATTACCTTCTTGTTAATGGTTTAATTCTTCTTCTTACCTCACTTGTGGCAGCAAGTGTTCACTTTTGTGTTCAACATGGGAAATGACAACAACAACTAGACCAACCAGAGTCCTAAAATCAGGGGTGGTGCTGGGGATGAGAGGGATAAATGAGTCTTTTAACCAAGACTTTAGGTAACTTCATTCCCTGTGATGAGAAGTACAGATGCGGATCAGAACAGTTTGGCTCTGATTCTTTTTTTTTTTTTTTTTTTTTCTGAACATGAGCAGTTTAGGAAGAACTTCTGGCAGAGTTATACCCCCCCTAACCATCAGACACCTACAAAAAATTGTCATCCTCATGCAAAATCAAGCCATGACTCATAGGGAATGACCCAAAGCAAATACGTATTGGAGCTTTGGGATACATGCTTTGATTTTCTTTTTAAAGATTCACCTACTCTTCCATAACAGTAACTTAAATTCTTGTTTATAAAGTTAAGTCTCAATGAAATGCTATTCTCCAGCCCTGTTCTTAAGAGAAGCCATGTAAAATTACTACTTGAAATTATACAGTATGTCTGCTATTGAAGACTGTTTTGTATTAGGGAGAATTGGAAGATTCCATTGCAAATCTGAAAATTTTTATCAGACTTCTGAAGAGAATTAGTTGGTTGTTAAATTCAAGGATCTCCTCCTCCCTGAAATATCCCCTCTCAAACCTTCCCAATCAATTACTTGGGCCTATTTTAGTTTCCTAAATCCTAATTTTCTAAAATCCTGAATATTCACTGGAAGGACGGATACTGATGCTGAAGCTGAAGCTCCAATACTTTGGCCACCTAAAGTGAAGAACTGACTCACTGGAAAAGACCCTGATGCCTGGAAAGATTGAAGACAAAAGGAGAAGCAGGCAACAGAGGATGAGATGGTTAGATAGCATCACCAACTCAATGGACATGAATTTGAGCAAACTATGGGAGATAGCAAAGGACAAGTAAGCCTGGTATGCTGCAGTCCACGGGGTTGCAAAGAGTCAAACATGACTTAGCAACTGAACAACAACATTTTCGTTTCATCACTGACTTGTGCATACTTGTTATAACACTTAGCTACTGAAATTATCCCTTTTAAGCCTTTCTCTGCAAATATATCAAGATTGTGGAGCAGGGGCAATATTGTATCTAACTCTAATTTATATCTCTAACATTAATTGTTGAATGAAATGTTCAATAATGAATGAAAGTAGCAGAAATACAAGAACCATCTTACTCATGGGAAGGCAGTTAATAGGAATAATCTATACCTCATTACTTTAACTTGTGTGTATTTTTAATAATGTTTGTGTGAATTAACTAAATGTCACCATTACTAATTTTCTCATTAACATAGTGATATGTGATACCTAGAGTGCCTCTATTATTAGAATTCTGTATTTTAGGAAGGAAAATTCCAATAATGAACCAAAACTGCTGCTTTATATATTACAACTGAACCTTCCCTAGAGGTTTCATATGAGACTGGCTCAGAAAGTCAATGGAAAGTAATTTGTGAGAGAGACTGGAAAAGATCATAGCAAGTAAAAAGAAAATAATTTCCAGTACTGAAGAATTACATTATTGTGGGATATAAAAGTCATTTTTGCAATAATTTTCTGGCTTTCCTACTTTATCAAAATTCAAGTCCTGAGCAAGAGATTGATCATAATTTTTTTTTTTCATTTTGAAACCTGCTGTTTGTTACATTTTAAAGGCAAAGTAGGACTTCACTGATGGTCCAGTGGTTAAGACTCCATGCTTCCACTACAGGGGGAGGAGGTTTGATCCCTAGTTCAGAAGGTTTCCACATGCCACACACTGCAGTCAAAAAATAAAGTAAAATAAATAAAAATGCATATAAAAGCAAAGCAATACCTATAAGTAAAGGTGTCCAAATTTGTGTGTGATTTTAACAAAAATAACACCACCCTTATTAAATCCTACAATTTTTGGTGCATTACTAATATGCGTTAGTATTAATACTGGAGTATCTTCATTACCTCCATCATAGTTTAAGTGAAAGTGAAAGTGAAACTGAAGTCGCTCAGTTGTGTCCGGCTCTTTGTGACCCCATGGATGGTAGCCTATCAGGCTCCTCTGTCCACGGGATTTTCCAGGCAAGAGTGCTGGAGTGGATTGTCATTTCCTTCTCCAGGGGATCTTCCCGACCCAGGAATCAAACCTGGGTCTCCCGCATTGCAGGCAGATGTTTTACAGTCTGAGCCTCCAGGGAAGCCCCCCCCCCCCCTCCATAGTTTGGCCTCAGGTAAATAACAGTGAGGGAACACAGCCCCACCCATCAACAGAAAATTGGATTAAATATTTACTGAGCATGGCCCCGCCCATCAGAACAAGACCCAGTTTCCCCCTCAGTCTCTCCCATCAGGAAGCTTCCATAAGCCTCTTTCTTCTTCTCCATCAGGGGGCAGACAGACTGAAAACCAAAATCACAGGAAACTAACCAATCTGATCACATGGACCACAGCCTTGTCTAACTCAATTAAACTATGAGCCATGCTGTGTAGAGCCACCCAAGACAGACGGGTCATAGTGGAGAGTTCTGACAAAATGTGGTCCTCTGCAGAAGGGAATGGCAAACCGCTTCAGTATTCTTGCCTTGAGAAACCCATGAACAGTATGAAAAGGCAAAAAGATAAGATACTGGAAGATGAACTCCCCAGGTCGGTAGGTGCCAAATATGCTACTGGAGGTCAGTGGAGAAATGGCTCTAGAAAGAATGAAGAGATGGAGTCAAAGCAAAAACACCTAGTTGTAGATGTGACTTGTGATGGAAGTAAAGTCAGATGCTGTAAAGAGCAATACTGCATAGGAACCTGGAATGTTAGATCCATGAATCAAGGCAAACAGGAAGTGGCCAAACAGGAGATGGTAAGAGTGAATATAGACATTTTTAGGAATCAGCAAACCAAAATGGACTGGACTAAAATTTAACTCAGATGACCATTATATCTACTACTGTGGGCAAGAATCCCTTAGAAGAAATGGAGCAGCCCAAAGTCAACAAAAGAGTTCAAAATGCAGTACTTGGATGCAATCTCAAAAATGACAGAATGATCTCTTTTCATTTCCAAGGAAAACCACTCAATATCCCAGTAATCTAAGTCGGTGCCCCAACCAGTAATGCTGAAAAAGCTGAAGTTGAACGGTTCTATGAAGACCTACAAGATCTTCTAGAACTAACACCCAAGAAAGATGTCTTTTTCATTACAGGGGACTGGAATGCAAAACTAGGAAGTCAAGAAACACTTGGAGTAACAGGCAAATTTGGACTTGGAGTACAGAATTAAGCAGGGGAAAGACTAATAGAGCTGTGCTAAGAGAACACACTAGTCATAGCAAACACCCTATTCCAAAAATACAAGAGAAACTCTGCACATGGACATCACCAGATGGTCAATACCAAAATCAGGCTGATTCTATTCTTTGCATCCAAAGATGGAGAAGCTCTATAATTCAGCAAAAACAAGACCAGGAGCTGACTGTGGCTCAGATCATGAACTCCTTATTGCCAAATTCAGACTTAAAAGTGAAGAAGGTAGGGAAGACCAGTGGACCATTCAGGTATGACCTAAATCAAATCCCTTATGATTATACAGTGGAAGTGACAAATAGATTCAACGGATTAGATCCATTAGACAGAGTGCCTGAAGGACTATGGACAGAGGTTTGTGACACTGTAGAAGAGACAGGATCAAGACTGTCCCCAAGGAAGAGAAATGCAAAAAGCCAAAATGGTTGTCTGAGGAGGCCCTACAAATACTGTGAAGAGAAGAGAAGTGAAAGACAAAGGAGTAAAGGAAAGATATACTCATTTGAATGCAGAGTTCCAAAGAATAGCAAGGAGAGATACGAAAGCCTTCCTCAGTGATCAATGCAAATAAATAGAGGAAAACAATAGAATGGGAAAGACTACAGATCTCTTCAAGACAGTTAGAGATACGAAGGGAACATTTCATAAAAATGGGCACAATAAAGGACAGAAATGGTATGGACTTACCAGAAGCAGAAGATATCAAGAAGAGGTGGCAAGAGTACACAGAAGAACTATACAAAGAGTACACAGAAGAACTATACTATCTTCATGAAGCAGACTATCATGATAGTATAATCACTCACTTAGAGCCAGAGATCCTGGAATGCGAAGTCAAGTGGGCCTTAGGAAGCTTCACTTCAAACGAAGCTAGTAGGGGTGATGGAATTCCAGTTGACCTATTTCAGATTCTAAAAGATGATGCAGTGAAAGTGCTGCACTCAATATGCCAGCAAATTTGGAAAACTCAGCAGTGGCCACAGGACTGGAAAAGGTCAGTTTTCATTCCAATCCCAAAGAAAGGCAATGCCAAAGAATGCTCAAACTACTGCACAATTGCACTCATCTCACATGCTAGTAAAGTAATGCTCAAAATTCTCCAAGCCAGGCTTCAATAGCCTGTGAACCCTGAACTTTCACATGTTCAAGCTAGATTTAGAAAAGGCAGAGGAACCAGAAATCGAATTGCCAACATGCTTTGGATCATCAAAAAAGCAAGAGAGAGCCTGAAAATCATCTACTACTGCTTTATTGACTACCCCAAAGCCTTTGACTATGTGGATTACAACAAACTGTGGAAAATTCTTAAAGAGATAGGAATACCAGGCCACCTGACCTACGTCCTGAAAAATCTGTATGCAGGTCAGGAAGCAACAGATAGACCTGGACATGGAACAACAGACTGGTTCCAAATTGGGAAAGGAGTACGTCAAGAAAGGTATATTGTCATTTTGTTTAACTTATATGCAGAGCACATCATGAGAAATGCTGGGCTGGATGAAGCACAGGCTGGAATCAAGATTGCCCGGAGAAATATCAGTAACCTCAGATATGCAGAAGACAGCACCCTTATGGCAGAAAGTGAAGAAGAACTAAAGAGCCTCTTGATGAAAGTGAAAGAGGAGAGTGAAAAAGGTAACTTAAAACTCAGCATTCAGAAAACTGAGATCATGGAACCGGGTCCCCTCACTTCATGGCAAATAGATGGGGAAACAGTGGAAACAGTGACAGACTTTATTTTGGGGGACTCCAAAATCACTGCAGATGGTGACTGAAGCCATGAGATCAAAAGATGCTTGGTCCTTAGAAGAAAAGCTATGACCAAAATAGAGAGCATATTAAAAAGCAGGGACATTACTTTGCCAACAAAGATCCATCTAGTTAAGGCTATGGTTTTTCCAGTAGTCATGTACGGATGTGAGAGCTGGACTATAAACAAAGCTGAGCACTGAAGAATTGATGCTTTTGAACTGTGGTGTTGGAGAATACTCTTGAGAGTCCCTTGGACTGCAAAGAGATCCAACCAGTCCATCCTAAAAGAAATCAGTTCTGAATGTTCATTGGAAGGACTGATGCTGAGGCTGAAACTCCAATACTTTGGCCACCTGATGCAAAGAGCTGACTCATTTGAAAAGACCCTGATGCTGGGAACGATTGAAGGTGGAAGGAGAAGGGGATGAAAAGAAGATGAGATGGTTGGATGGCATCACTAAGTAGGCTCTTGGGTTGGTGATGGACAGGGGAGGCCTGGTATGCTGCAGTCCATGGGGTTGCACAAAGTCGGACATAACTGAGTGACTGAACTGACTGACTGATTGACTAATATGCAATTCATCAAATATAAATAAAACTAAATTTAAATTTCTATAACTTGAATGAGCTAACAGCGAGAGTCGGACTGTGAAGAAAGCTGAGCGCTGAAGAATTGATGCTTTTGAAATGTGGTGTTGGAGAAGACTCTTGAGAGTCCCTTGGACTGCAAGGAGATCCAACCAGTCTGTTCTGAAGGAGATCGGCCCTGGGATTTCTTTGGAGAGAATGATGCTAAACCTGAAACTCCAGTACTTTGGCCACCTCATGAGAAGAGTTGACTCATTGGAAAAGACCCTGATGCTGGGAGGGATTGGGGGCAGGAGGAGAAGGGAATGACAGAGGATGAGATGGCTGGATGGCATCACCGACTTGATGGACAGGAGTTTGAGTGAACTCAGGGAGTTGGTGATGGACAGGGAGACCTAGATTGCTGCAATTCATGGGGTCGCAAAGAGCTGGACACGACTGAGTGACTGAACTGAACTGATCTGAACAGTTTACTTTAGTTCCACACTGGCGTACTGTTTTGCCTCATTAATGAGCTTTATATACTATGTTGCACATTGTTGTTTGCATACATCTTCAAAATGTTAGCAAAACAAGTTGAAAAGTAAACTAGTTCGTTAGCTATTTTGCTTTATTCCATGGTGAAACATGCCTCACTGCAGGTGAGGGCTGGCAGTGCACAGGGTGAAAACTTGGATATTCATGGGGGTCATTGGGAAATATTACTGTTCATCAGAGTGGGAAGCAAATGAGGAATTAGTGTTCTTAAGAGAGAGTTAAGAAGTAATCAGCTGCTAGATGTCAAATACAAGTAGTCACTTTAGTCGGTCACTCATGTCTGACTCTTTGCAATCCATTGACTACAGCACACCAGGCTTCCCTGTCCATCAAAAATTCTGAAACTTGCTCAAATTCATGTCCATCCAGCCAGTGATGCCATCTAAGAATCTCATCCACTGTCATCCCCTTCTCCTGCCTTCAATATTTCACAGCATCAGAGTCTTTTCCAATGAGTCAGTGCTTTGCATCAGGTGGCCAAAGTATTGGAGTTTCAGCTTCAGCATCAGTCCTTCCAATGAACATTCAGAACTGATTTCCTTTAGGATGGACTGGTTGGATTTCCTTGCAGTCCAAGAGACTCTCAAGAGTCTTCTCAAATACCACAGTTCAAAAGCATAAGTTCTTTAGCACTCAGTTTTCTTTATAGTCCAACTCTCACATCCATACATGACTACTGGAAAAACCACAGCTTTGACTAGACAGACCTTTGTTGGCAGAGTATTGTCTCTGTTTTTTAGTATGCTAGGTTGGTCATAGTTTTTCTTCCAAGAAGCAAGCATCTTTTAATTTCATGGCTGCAGCCACCATCTGTAGTGATTTTGGAGCCCCCCCAAAATAGTTTGTCACTGTTTCTACTGTTTCCCCATCTATTTGTCATGAAGTGATGGGACCAGATGCCATGATCTTAGTTTTTTTAATGTTGAGCTTTAAGCCAAGTTTCTCACTCTTTTACTTTTATCAAGAGGCTCTTCAATTCTTCTTCACTTTTTCCCATAAGGGTGGTATCATCTGCATATCTGCCATTATTGATATTTCTCCCAGCAATCTTGATTCCAGCCAGGCATTTCGTATGATGTACTCTGCATATAAGTCCAATAAGCAGGATCACAGTGTATGGCCTTGATGTACTCCTTTCCCTATTTCAAGCCAGTCTGTTTTTCCATTTCTGGTTCTAACTGTTGCTTCTTGACCTGCATACAGATTTCTCAGGAAGCAGGTAAGGTGGTCTGGTATTCCCATCTCTAAGAATTTCCTAAAGTTTGTTATGATCCACACAATGAAAGGCTTTGGCATAGTCAGTAAAGCAGATGTATATATTTTTCTCAAACTCTCTTGCTTTTTTGATGACCCAGCAGATGTTGACAATTTCATCTCTGGTTCCTGTACCTTTTCTAAATCTAGCCTGAGCATGTGGAAGTTCAGGATTCAATACTGTTGAAGCATGGCTTGGAGAATTTTGAGCAGTACTTTGCTAACATGCAAGATTAGTGCAATTATGCAATAGTTCGAGTATTCTTTGACATTGTATTTCTTTGGATTTGGCATGACAACTGATCTTTTCCATTCCTGTGGCCACTGCTGAGTTTTCCAAATTTGCTGGCATACTGAGTGCAGCACTTTCACAGCATCATCTTTTAGAATTTGAAATAGCTCAACTGGAATTCCATCACCTCCACTAGCTTTGTCTGTAGTGATGCTTCCTAAGGCCCACTTGACTTTGCATTCCAGAATGTCTGGCTCTAGGTGAGTGATCACAGCATTGTGGTTAACTGGGTCATGAAGATCTTTTTTGTATGGTTGTTGTGTATTCTTACCACCTCTTCTTAATATATTATGCTTCCATTAGGTCCATACCATTTCTGTCCTTTATTGTGCCCATCTTTGCATGAAATGTTCCCTTCATATCTCTAATCTTGAAGAGATCTGTAGTCTTTCCCATTTTATTGTTTTCGTCTATTTATTTGCATTGATCACTGAGGAAGGCTTTCGTATCTCTCCTTGCTATTCTTTGGAACTCTGCATTCAAATGAGTATATCTTTTTTTCTCTTTTGCCTTTGGCTTCTACTTCTACTTTATTAAAACATCATGTCTACTTTATTTAATATGCCAAAGACTTTGACTGTGTGGATCACAACAAACTGTGGGAAATTCTTAAAAAGATGGGAATACCAGACCACCTGATCTGCCTCTTGAGAAATCTGTATGCAGGTCAAGGAGTAATAGCTAGAACCGGACATGGAACAAATACAAGTAAGCAAGATGCCAATGAAGAAACTCTACCCGGGAAGCCACAGATTAAGAAGACATTTTGGCTCAAGGGCACAATGAGTCTAATAGGTAAAATGATGATTAAGTCATGTCAAGACTAAAATCGTTAATCAGAGTGTCAGTTGACTAAAGCTCAGTCTTTACTTTCTGCTCTGCTCTTACAAACTCAGGAGTCACAGGGAGAGTGTGCTTGCTAATTTAAACTTAATATCCCTTAACTCAGTACTCTTCTCTCCTAGCTTGGGCAGGCTTCAAGATGTCAGCCTTCAATTGGAAAGGGAACATGGACAGCTTCGAAAGTGTGAAAGTGTTAGTTGCTGAGTCATATCTGACTCTTTGTGACCCCATAGACTAGCCCATGAGACTCCTCAGACCATGAGATTTCCTAGGCAAGAATACTAGAATGGGTAGCTATTCCCTTCTCCAAGGGATCTTCCTCACCCAGGGATTAAACCTAGGACTTCTGTATTGCAGGAAGATTCTTTGCCAGCTGATTAAAATGTCACCCTAGAAGATAATTTTTGCTGACTCTTTCAGTTGGCTCTTGTAGGATCTTTGAGAGTTCTGCTCTTCTGTTGACCCAAGGAGTTCTAACAGTACTGCAGGTGACTGCCTGCCACTTCCACTTTCCATCTGAAGATACACCCATCAATCTCTTTCTGTTGAGTTTGTCTCACATCTCCCGTCAACCATGTTGATTAGAAAGCGTGCCGGGTCTCTCTCCCATATCACCACCATTCTCCAGCAGGGAAGCAGTAATGGCTGCCTTGCCTTAACACACTTTGAGAGGCAGGGTAATCTCCACATTGTAACATGGTTGATTCTACCAGTAGAGCAATTGGCTGGTAGAAAACAGACTCCACTCTATGCTTGAGAAGGCTTTCTTATAAGGCACTAATTTGTCTTTCTTGATAAGGCATGAATCAGACAGCAGTCCTGTGTCTCCTGACAGGACAGGGCACGTATCTCAAGTTCCCTGAGTATAACCGCTGAAACCCTTTCTTTATGTTTGAGGCAAAAGGGAGTACTCAATATGCCCCCTTACAGAGGGGGAATGAGGGCTCCAGCATAGCTCTCTCTCTTGAGATTGTCACCATAATGTTCTTTCTTAAACATCTGTCTGTCCTATCGTTATATTCTAGAATTTGTTGGAGCCTCCAGAAAAATGTAACAGACTCTTAGGGGCTTTCCTTTGTAAATCAGCATTCAATGAGAGGTGATCTATCACATACTCACTTTGGTGTCCTTATACTTATCAGGAAGGATTTCATTCTGAATTCTTGCTCCTCGTCTTACTGTAACTAGCAATTCTAAAACTTGATTGCATATTAGAATCACCAGCAAAGATTTTAAAAATGTAGATATCTGTCACTCCTCTCATTCAGCCAGAGATTCTGATTTAATTGATCTAAATGAATATTCATATTTTTTAAAGCTCTTGATTTTAATATGTAATCAAGGCTGAGAGCAACTGATATAAACAAATGACAAATTATCTCTTCAGTCAACAGTTTTGGATGGGAAAATTCTGTATTGATTTTGTTTCCCTCTCTATTTGTGGGCAAAACTCTAAGCTAATCCCTCTAAAAAGTATTCCTTATAATCAATTTTTAAAAAATCTCCCAAGTAAATTATAGCAAGGACTTACTATGCTTATGGAAAGATTGGTTTTTAATACCAATTTTAACACAGATTGTTAACATTGTTTGTAATTATTTTCATTCAGTCAAACTGGAAATCATACTGTTAATTGTTGATCAAGTATATTCATCAATACACGTTTAGTGTTTTCATATATGAATATTTCTTCTCTGTTGAGTAAGAATTCCATTTTACAGATGCAATTAGGCATATAAACGTGTGTGTGTGTACACAAGTGGGTTTATTGCAGCATTATTCAGAATAGCAGTGAACATGAAACCAAATATAAACCAATGTGAAACAATTAAACATGTGCTGACAAGGAATAATTTCTAAGATGCTTTACCTTTATATGCACTATGTTTATGGTTCATGATTATGTTTCTATCAGTTCAGTTCAGTCACTCAGTTGTGTCCGACTCTTTGCGACCCCATGAATCGCAGCACGCCAGGCCTCCCTGTCCATCACTAATTCCGGGAGTTCACTCAGACTCACACCCATCGAGTCAGTCGTGCCATCCAGCCATCTCATCCTCTGTCATCCCCTTCTCCTCCTGCCCCCAATCCCTCCAAGCATCAGAGTCTTTTCCAATGAGTCAACTCTTCGCATGAGATGGCCAAATTACTGGAGCTTCAGCTTTAGCATCATTCCTTCCAAAGAAATCCCAGGGCCGATCTCCTTCAGAATGGACTGATTGGATCTCCTTGCAGTCCAAGGGACTCTCAAGAGTCTTCTCCTGGAAGGATATGCAGGAAGACTTAACAGTCTCCACTAATGTATTAGTCTAAGATCCCATCTGGGGAGGATACTTGCTTTTCATTATATATATATATTTTGGACAGTTTGAATTTTTGGTATCATGGGTATGATGCAAGTCTCAAAATTTTTAAAAAGCATTCTATTACAGCTAGTAACTAGTAGTTTTACATCACCTTTAGTGATTTAAGACCAGCTTATCTTTGAAAGATCTGTATATTGAAAATTAAAAGATGCTGATGAAAGAAATTGAAGAATAGACAAATGGAAAGATCACCCATGTTTATGGATTAGATGAATTAATATTGCTAAAATGTCCCATACTACTCAAAGCTATCTATAGGTTCAGTGCAGTCTTTATCAAAATTCCAATGGCATTCTTCACAGAAATAGAAAATAAGAATCCTAATATGTGTATAAAATCACAGAAGACCTTGAATGACCAAATAAACCTTGAAAAGAAGGAAAATAGTCAGAGGCCACATACTTCCTGGTTTCAAAATACACTACAAAACTATAGTAATCCAAATGGTATGGTACCAGCATAAAAACAGATACATAAACCAATGAAACAGACTCAAGAGCCCAGAAATAAGCTCCCACATATATGGTCAACTAATATTTAACAAGGCTTCCCTGGTGGCTCAGAGGGTAAAGCGTCTGCCTGCAAGGCGGGAGACTTGGGTTCGATCCATGGGTCAGGAAGATCCCCTAGAGAAGGAAATGGCAACCCACTCCAGTACTCTTGCCTGGAGAATCCCGTGGATGGAGGCACCTGGTAGGCTACAGCCCACGGGGTCACAAAGAGTCAGACACGACTGAGTGATTTCACTTCAATATTTAACAAAGAAGGCAAGAATATTCCAAGGGGAAAGAATAATCTGTTTAATAAATAGTGTTGTAAAATTGAATAATAAACATGCAGTGATTATTATACCACTTGCAAAAATTAAAGTGGACTAATGATTTAAATGAAAATCTGGAATTGTGAAACTCCTGGTAATAAAGATAGGGGAACAGCTCCTTTATATTGGTCTTGGCAATAAAAGTTTGATTGTGAAATCAAAAGCACAAGCAACAAAAGCAAAAATAAATAGGTGGGACTATGTCAAATTCAAAAAGCTTCATCACTGCAAAGAAAATCATCAGTGAAATGAAAAGGCAGTCTATAGAATGGGAGAAAATATTTGCAAATCATTTATCTGACAAGGAATTAATATAAAAATATATGAAGAATCCATACAACCCAATAACAACATTGACAACAACAATAAAACAGCAAACAATCCAATTAAAAAATGGATGGAGGAACTAAATAGTTTTCCAGAGAAGACAGACAGATGACCAATAGGCACATGAAAAAAAGTGCTCAACATCACTAATAATGAGGGAAATGAAAATAAAAACCACAGTGAGATAGCACCTGTTAGAATGGCTGTCATCAAAAAGGCAAAAGATAACAAATGTCAGTGAGAATGCAGAGAAAAGGGAATGCTTGTGCACTTTGGTAGAGATGTAAACTGGTGCAGTCACTATAAAAAACAGTATGGAGGTTCCTCAAAAAGAAAAAAAATAGTTACCATATGATCTAGCAATCCCACTTCGAAGTATATATCCAAAGGAAAGAAGAACATGATGCCAAAGACATATCTACACTCTCATGATCATTACAGCATTATTCATAATAACCAAGATATGAAAATAGCTTAAGTGTCCATCAACAGATGAATGAATAGAAAAGATTCATATATGAATAATGCAACCATGAGGATGAATAAAATCTTACCAATTTTCCAAAACATGGGTTGCCCTGAGGCCGTTATGCTATGAACTACGTCAGAGAAATGCAAATACTATATATCACTTATGTATAGAATCTACAGAAGCCAGACCCATAGAGAGTAAAATGATGATTTCCTGTGGTGGAGTGAGTGTGGGTGGAAACGGGGAGATTCTGGTTAGAGTAAAATCTTGCAGTTAACTTCTGGGGCTCTAGATTAAGTTCCAGGGATCTAACGAAAAGCACTGTGACTGTAGTTAACAATGCTCTATTATATACTTGAAAGTTGCTAAGAGAGTAGATCTGAAATGTTCTCATTGCAAAAAAAGAAAAGGAAATGGCGATTATGGGATGTGATACTGTTAGCTAATGCTATGGTGGTAATCATACTGCAGTATATGTGTATCAAGCCAGTGCATTGTACATCTTTAATTTAGACAATGTTATATGTCAGGTATACCTCAAGAAAGCTGGGAAAAAAGAGATTTATCTCCATGTTCATACATTGCATTTACATATTTATTTATTTATTCAATAAACAATTTGAATGCCTACTATGTTAACTGAACAACCACCAATTCCTGCTGCTTTGACGGGAGTAAGCTGTGAAAAACATAAAGACTCACAAAAAGGGTCTAAATCTTCCATTTCATTCACTCATTCAGTAATTGACTCAGACAATAAAAACTGTTCAATAAACACCTATCAAGTACCACATAAACCTATACAAGAGGGCTGGTACAGATTTCATCTATAAACACTGCCCCAAATGGAGAGAATGGGGACAAATTAAAAAACACCCATCAAGCCAACCCGATACCATGGCACAAAGGTTATGCTTCCAGGTGCAGCATTGTGACAGAAGAATAGGGCCATTCATTTATTAATTTCTTTATTAAAGACATTGTTTTAACTTTCTATGGGTTTTTGCAGAGCACAATGTTGTATAAGACATTTCCCCTACTATTAATATTAGATCTATTTGCCTTATTTTTTAGCATTTTAAAATTTATAAAATATTTTCATTTATTACTTCATTTGATTCTCACAAAAACCTTGTGAAGTAAGAAGACAGATATTTTCTCATTTTGCAAACAAGAAATCGAAATTTTAAGAGTAAGTGTCTTGCTCAAAGTGCCTGAGATGAGAGTAGAAACCAGTGTGACTTTTGCTGGATGTACCATAGACTTACTTCAGTCATTCCCATGTTTTACTGTAGAAGTAATTGAATCTGTAGTTGGCTGGTTGTCTGAAGAAGCCTTTTAAAGACAGAGTCATAAAAATGATGCATACTTACCTACAAGTTTTTTTTTTTTCAATTTAATAAAGGTACATTGATTCTTCAGTCTTTTTCTTGTAGACCCATGCCTTTTTGTTACGCATGGTCAGCTGATTTAAATCTCCCCCTAGTCCTCCTCATAGACTCACACTCATATTGCATCATTTATGATTTCTCGGTTTTGGTTCCTTTAAGGTGAGCCTTAAATTATGGAGATGTGCAAAGTATTATGAATCCAGAATCCTTCTAGATGTTTATAATTTATCCCTATCTTTTACAGTCATTTTGCCCACACCTAATTTAACAGAAGTATTTGTAGTGACCCTCCTCTTCCAAGTATTCCACGGCTGTCCAAAATACTCAGTGTAGCTTTCAGTGTAACTCTCCTTCCAGGCTCATATTTTATTGCTTTACACCCTACTTAGTTACAGGAACAAGTGCATTTGGCACAAACATAGTTGGGAGCAAGCATAACTGACTTTTGAGATACAACGCAAAGGCACAAAGAGAAATGTTGCAGAAGAGCCAAGAGCTGTGAACTATGGCTATCCGTCTTCATGATTTACAAAAAGGGTGGAGAAAGATCACTAATCTGATGAGTTTGTAAATAGAGCTCAGTTAAGAGAACTCTTGTAATAATAGGCAAAGAACAAGCTGTACTCAAAGCCTGTTTACCTGTGACTGGAAGTATCTTGTACTTCCTGTAGCAAACCTGTAGACTCCTCAAATGGTTACCAAGTTGTATCCAGAATGTTTGCCAGAACTGAAGATGGGAAGTCCATTTCAACTGGGTGGTCATGGGTTTGACTTTGGCAGGAGGCTAAAGAGAATGTTTTTCTATTGCTGGTGAGAATTTGCTGTATAACACTGGGAGCTCAGCCTTGTGCTCTGATGACCTAGAAGGCTGAGATGCAGGGAGGGGAGGGAGGCTCAAGAGAAGTGATATGTGTATAATTATGGCTGATTTGCATTGTTGTATGGCAACATTGTAAAGCAATTTTCCTCCTATTAAAAAAAAATGAATATTTTTCTAAGCATTCAAGAGTGTGTGTCCAACCTTACATGTAAAATTGATCTTGATTAAAACAACTTAAGATTCTTAAAATGATAGATTCCCTATTGGAATAAAAGGAATAATGACAATATTTTAACTTTATTCTACTTATCTCCGACAGGATTGTCTCCCTGCTTCCTAGCATAGGGTTTATTACATGGTTTGTGCTTAATACACGTTTGCTGGAACTGGGATTAAAGAATCATCTTTGTCTTTTTTTTTCTTTTTTTTTTTTTGAAGTATCATTGATTTACAATGTTGTATTAGTTTCAACTGTGCAGCAAAATTATTCAGCTATCCTGCTGCTGTTATTTAGTTGCTTCAGTTGTGTCCCACTCTGTGCAACCCTAAAGACTGCAGTCTCCAGGCTCCTCTGTCCATGAGATTCTCTAGGCAAGAGTACTAGAGTAGGTTGCCATGCCCTTCTCCAGGGGCTCTTCCCAATCCAGGAATCCAGCCTGGGTCTCCTGCATTGCAGGCAAGTTCTTTACCGCTGAACCAGCAGGAAAGCCCTGATTCAGCTACACATATTCATGTATTCATTCTTTTTCAGATTCTTTTCCCATATAGGTTATTACTGAGTAGAGTTCCCTATGCCATACAGTAGGACCTTATTGCTTATCTAATTTATATAGTTTGCATATGCTTATCCATAACTCCTAATTTATCCCTCCCCTCCCCCTTCCCCTTTAGTAATCATAAATTTGCTTTTTATGTCTGTAAGCCTGAAAAAGACATCTTAGGATGTCTTTAGAATAGGAAAATATATAGAGAGAAAATATATAAAATAGAAAAAAATTGATTTATTGGAATGTTAAGGTTAGACCATTCTCCTTATAAGTAAAGACCTGTTCAGTCAGTTCTGGCCTGTTCAGTCAGTTCTGGCGGAGAAAGCAATGGCACCCCACTCCAGTACTCTTGCCTGGAAAATCCCATGGATGGAGTAGCCTGGAAGGCTGCAGTCCATGGGGTACACTGAGGGTTGGACACAACTGAGCAACGTCACTTTCACTTTTTACTTTTCTGCATTGGAGAAGGAGGTGGCAACCCACTCCAGTGTTCTTGCCTGGAGAATCCCAGGGACAGAGGAGCCTGGTGGGCTTCCATCTATGGGGTCACACAGAGTCAGACACGACTGACATGACTTAGCAGCAGCAGCAGTCAGTTCTATGTGAAATGTAGCAGTGAGGGGATAATAACTTTATTAAGTGGGAGATGTATTGAAGAAGCTAAATGTTTGTCTGCATCATTAAGAAAAATTTCTTCTGACATCCTTTTCAGAATTTTACCCAGAAAATATGAACTTTATTCACCATGTGATTATCTCAATACTCTGACCCAGGGCTGAAGAACTGGCAAAATGTGCTTAAAATCTTTTTTTGTTTTCTTTTTTTGCATATGAGAAAAACAAATGTGATTGGCTGTTCTAGACTGTTCTTATTTGTTTAGCTTTTGGGCCACCATGTTCCATGAAAAGTTGTGTGGCCTATCTTATCATCATAGTTTCTGTGTCCCTTCAATTCAGAGGCATTAGAAGGGTGTGGTTTTCCCAGCAAATCCTTCTTTGGACTAAATTCACTTTGTCATTTTCACAGCCAAGAGCTTTGTAATAATAATTCTTGTTTGGAACAATTTTAGTCAAGTTCATTTGAGTCACAATGTTGTGATTTCTCCAAAAAGTGCAGAATCAAAGCCATTCTTGTGGGACATTTAAGGAATAGTTTTTCAGCTTTTATGCTGAATGAGATTTAAGCAAATAATCCAAATAGAAATAGGAGAACATGAAATACTATAATTTGCAGGAGAAGAGGACTGGCAATGCACCCCATGAAATGGTTTAATTCCTCTTTCCCTCTTCCTTGCCTTTTTCTTCCTCCTCTCCTTTTTTCATCTCTCCTTCTGTTTCATTTTTCCCTTGCTTTTCCCCCCTTCTTCCCTGACTTTGCACAACCTTTCCCTTCACGTAATCCACTTTTCTTTTCTCTCCCTCACTCCCTCCTTCCAGCTTCTCTCTTGGAGTTTCTAGCAAAGGCATCTCTGGACAGATGGTTGAGCTGCCATAGCAGGTAATGGGGCTCAGTGACTGAGCTCAATTAGGCAAGGTTCAGAATCAAGACAAAAATAGGAAGGAAAAAAGGAAAAGAACTGGAGCTGGGTGCTGAAATAGAACAAGACATGAGGAACATAGAGTAATTCAGCACTCTCTTTGTGAGTGGAATTGAGATGTCTGCATCACCTTTTTGAGGTGCAGTCCTGGTGGCGGGCAAGTGGGTGGAGCTTGGGATAGGCTTCCAGGGAGTGCCCCTCTCCTCTCACCCCTCCTCCTTATTCCATTGCCAAGCTTATTTCTTGTTTTCTTTCTTTCAATTCTTTTTTTTACCCCCTTGATTTCTTTACTCTGTTTCCTTCAAGAAGCTATCCAGAGGGACACAGCTGGCAACCAAGTGGTTAAGACTTTGCCGTCCAAGGTAGAGGGTGCAGGTTTGATCCCCAATCAAAGAGGGAGCTAAGATGCCACATGCCCTGTGGCCAAAAACACAAAGCATAAAACAGAAGCAAAACTGAAACAAAATATAAAAGAAAGTCAACAAAGACTTTAAAAATGGTCCACATAAAAAAAATCCTGAATTATTTTTTTTTTTTAAAAGGAGCTCTCCATAAACAGGGTGAAAATGAAAAATATTTAGGTACAGAAAGCATCTCTGACTTCCTCACTGAGTTTTTCATCTGAAGTGGTTATCACTTCAGCATTGTTGAATGCACTAGAGACATAAGGGTGGAGCAAACACCATGGAGGAAGTCCTAGGCAAGGAGGGAGACTGACAAGCAAGCACATCATTTGAGCTTGCTGTGATCCATGGTGTGAAAGGTACTGCTGAAATGCTATGGCAAGACAGGAAGACAGTTATCTGCTCATGGAATGTTTCCAGGAACAAGGAGAGGAAGGAAATTCCAACAGAGAACAAGGGGAACGCCAGAGATTTCCAAACGGTCGGAGGGCAGGCACAGCCTGGCTGGACGAATCTCAATCACTGTTGTTGAAGGTCCTGACAAGGATCTTGGACTTGACTCTCTGGGCCAGTGCTGGCCTAGACTGCTTGGGTATTACTCAGAGATAATGGGACAGAATGGCAGTAAGCCGAACAGAGAAAGACAAATATCAGATGATATGGCTCATATGTGGAATCGAAGTCTAAAAATGATACAAATGAATTTATTTACAAAACAGAAATAGACTCACAGACTCAAACTTATGGTTATCAAAGAGGAAAGGTTGGGGGGTGATAGATTAGGATTAATGTATACATACTACTATATAAAATAGATAACCAACAAGGACCTACTGTATAGCATGGGGAACTTATTCAATGTTTTATAACGAGCCATAAGGGAAAAGAATATGAAAAGAGAGAATATATATATATATATAACTGAATCACTCTGCTGTACATCTGAAACTAACATGATATTATAAATGAACTGTCCTTCAAATAAAGAAGATTATGAATTTATCATGTCCCCTTTCCTGGCTTTAATCCCCATTCAGTGTCATTCAGGGGAGTCAGGGGGACTTGGTTCAAATCCTGGTGCATCCACTTAGTTATGTGACCTTAGGTACATTAATTATCCTTTCTGAGCCTCATTTTTCTCATCAGTAAAAAGGTGATTCATAACACATACACAGATGACAGAAAAGAAGGACAGAGCAACCATGTCAATGTTAGTTATGAAACAGCTTCTGATAGCATTTTTATCGCTTCACATATTGACCTTTCAGTATTCAGTATTCAGTTCAGTCATTCAGTCATGTCTGACTCTTTGTGACCCCATGAATTGCAGCACACCAGGCCTCCCTGTCCATCACCATCTCCCAGAGTTCACTCAGATTCATGTCCATCGAGTCTGTGATGCCATCCAGCCATCTCACCCTTGGTCATCCCCAACTCCTTCTGCCACCAATCCCTCCCAGCATCAAAGTCTTTTCCAATGAGTCAACTCTTCCCATGAGGTAACTAAAGTACTGGAGTTTTAGCTTCAGCATCATTCCCTCCAAAGNCATCGAGTCTGTGATGCCATCCAGCCATCTCACCCTTGGTCATCCCCAACTCCTTCTGCCACCAATCCCTCCCAGCATCAAAGTCTTTTCCAATGAGTCAACTCTTCCCATGAGGTAACTAAAGTACTGGAGTTTTAGCTTCAGCATCATTCCCTCCAAAGAAATCCCAGGGCCGATCTTCTTCAGAATGGACTGGTTGGATCTCCCTGCAGTCCAGGGGACTCTCAAGAGGCTTCTCCAACACCACAGTTCAAAAGCATCAATTCTTCGGTGCTCNCCACCTCATGTGAAGAGTTGACTCATTGGAAAAGATTCTGATGCTGGGAGGGATTGGGGGCAGGAGGAGAAGGGGACGACCGTGGATGAGATGGCTGGATGGTATCACTGACTCGATGGGCGTGAGTCTGAGTGAACTCTGGGAGTTGGTGATGGACAGGGAGGCCTGGATTGCTGCGATTCATGGGGTCGCAAAGAGTCGGACATGACTGAGCGACTGAACTGAACTGAGTTAGAGCGGGACGCCTTGTGAAGACACAGGAAGATAACCGTCTACAAGCCAAGGAGAAAGGCCTCAGAGAAACCATCTCTGACCAACCTGTCTTTGTACCTCTAATCTGGGATTATGAGAAAATAAATTTCTCTTGTTTAAGCCACTCAAACTATAGTGCTTTTGTATGAGAGCTCTAGCAAATGCAGATAGTACAGGACTCATAGATGATCTACACTGGATTGGGACTTCTGCTAGCCTGACTTCAAAATCTGTGCTTTACCTGGGCGTCTCTTCACCACATATCCTAGGAGGAGAGTAACTATGGGCTGAATCATCACAGCTCTCCCTCTAACTAAGGCGTGTGTCTTGCCGGGAACTTACCCCCGTAGATGACCTGCTACTCTAGACTGATTATGATCTCTTAATTTATGATGACAATGATTAGAGCAGAAAGGTTTTAAATTGTTATACTATATTAGGGGAAGAAAAATCGAATTTCATGATAATGTACCAAAGCTTTTGAACTCTGGCTTCCATATATGACTGGGAACTTACTCAAGGCTAAGAATGGTATTCATGGATTGCCCAACTGATAAAGAAGAAGAGAACAGTATTTGATACAGATAAAGCTTTGCAATGAACTAAAAGAAGAAATAAACTAGCTAAGTTAAATGTTGACTTAAACCACATCAATTTGGCTAAGCCCAAGTTTCTTCTACAGAGTGAATTTCATGTTTCTTACATAGACTCAGGATTTTTGCATTCTTTCAAAATGATATGATAGTTCGGCCTAACTATGGCAGTTGCTAATCTGGCATCAATGACAATAACATCACAAATCAATTTAGTTGCTCTGTTTAGAGCTTCTAAATCTTTGCTTTGTGATATATGAATTTCTTATAACCTAGAATTTATCAAACAGAACCATATGCGACCTCCATGTTTCCCCATTTTCAGAACCCTATCCTACTAAAATAATTATTTTACAAAAGATGGCTAAGAGTTATTAAGTAGATCATGTTACATGGATGTTACATGGATATCTATGAAAAATGTTGACTTGGTCTGTGTGCAAATCTATTTTGTCACTTGAAGAATATGGAGTGTTAAGGAAAATTATAATTTCATCATCTCCCATAATTTTCTTAATATGTTTGATCTCTAATAGTATTCCTGCCTGGTGAAGAATTTGCATATTTTATCATGATTTCCCATAATAATTAAACCATTTGTCTTTTTTATAAAAAATGTTTACGGTCCTTGCTAAAATTCCCCCCACCCCCCTTTTTTTTGCATCCTCGCTGCCCAGTCTAAGCTATTATCACTCATTCCTAAATTATTGCAATAGTCCTTCAAGCTATTCTTTGCCTTGGGGTACTTTCCCATATCCAATTCACCCTACACAGTGCTGCCTGATTAATAATCCTAAAGCAGATCTTTGATTGTGTTAACTCTGATGCACAGAAAGCATTCATGGTTTCCCATCCACTAGCTACAGATTAAAGTCAAAATTCCTGAATTATTCGTAATCTGGCCCCACTCAATCATCCAAATTTTCTGACCTTACCTTCTAACACTTCCCCATTTTGAGCTAGCTAAACTGATTTTCTGAACTCCTGCAGAACTTACAGTCTATCTTAATTTTTCCTATCATTAATCATAGTTTTCAGACACCAGTTGTCACCTAATTTTTTTTGCTAGATACCCAAACACCTTAAGTGTTCTTCATTAAACTTTGCTGTTCATAAAATAATCAGTGTCAATGTAGTTTACTTCCTTGTATCCTTTACAAAGGTTAATGGAAATGATTGTTACTGTTACTTTCAAGAGATATTTTAAAGTTCCCTACAGAGGACACAAATGTAAATAAGACATGATTCCTGACCTCAAACAGTGCACTTACAGAAGAGAGATGAAAGAGTACAAAATCCTTTGTGTGTCAATTGAAAATTCTAGTCGAAAGGAATGAACAGAGGATTGTGAGAGCAAAACCTTATGTAGGTGAAGAAAATTGAGAGTGGGGAGATGATTTTTATGACAGAAAGTCATAAAATGACATTTGAATTGGACCACCTTGAAGAAGAAACAATCTTTCCTAAGAAGAGAAGAAGATTTGCAATTGGAATTCCAGTGCTTTCACTCTTATATCTCAATACTTATGAAATAATCACTGAAAAAAAGTATTTGAGAAGATTTACTGCTACCCGGAACCTATAGTTTTTCTCTGTTATAAAGAATATTTAGGTTAATTTCTCAGATTAGGCCATGTCCATCCTCATTTCATTAGTTGGATACAAGACATATGCCCATTTTAAAGTTAAAATTCTGACTTCTTTGAGGGGGTAATTCTTTTCCAGCCCATAATCAAAGGTAGGTGGCGACTTCTCAGATACCTCCTAGAGTTTTTCTGTGGAGACATTCCATACTCTCGGCCTTAAGGAGGAAGCCTCAGTTCTAGTTCGTCAAGGAGCATAAGTTCCACAGATGTAATGCTGCACTTTCCTACAAGTGGGCATTGAAATTCACCCTAGGTTTTGAGATCCTGAGAGTCATTCAGTTTTAACTCCCATTCAATGATCTGATTTTAAAGTTTTTTTGTGTACAAAATCTGGGTAATTTTCATTCTGGCTTTAAAGCTTACAGATATACATGATTTTGTTATGTTTTATACAATATTTTTGTATGAATTTACTCAAAAGAGAGAATTCTTACATCAACTCAGCCTACCATATTGATCGGAAATATTAAGATTAGGCTTATTGCCCTAAGATCATTTCCTAGAATGAAAACAATACAAGGTTAAATGGAAATTACATTCTTAATAGTATAGGATATTGTTATAGTTTTCTAAGGGAGATATATGATAAGAAAAATAATAGGATTACTTATTCAATAGAATATTTTGTTTAGCTGACTTGTCCACAAACAAGTAAACATCTTGATCAGCATTTAAAAGAAATCAACATTTTCATAACTTTTTCTCTAGAAATAAGACCTCATAACTTTCTTGGTTGTTCTAGAAGCGACTTAGCAACACCTAAGGCCTACAAAGTTTTCCTTACAAAAAAGATAACATGCCCCATGAAATCATTTACTCTTTTATTTTCTAATTTGGATGTCAGTAAACTTTTTCTGTAAAGGTACAGAGCTTTGTGGGTCATTATTACCTGTTCCAACTACTGAATTCTGCTATTCAATTATAGTACAAAATCATCCACAGACAATGTGTAAATGAACAGACATTGTTCTGTTCCTATAAAACCTTGTGTATAAATATAGGTGTCAAAAGGATTTGGCAGAAGGACCATAGTCTGACAACCCTGCTGTAACTGAGAAAATAAGGAAACAGCGTGTGCGTGTGTGTGTGTGTGTGTGTGTGTATGTGTCCAACATAGTCCAACCTCAGCTCTCATGTCTGTTGGAATCTTTCTATGTGCCAGGCATGGTGCTAAGCATTCTACATCTTTATTAAAAGGGTTTCTATTTTAAAAAGATGACATGAAGCAAATACAGAAAAGAACTTCTTCAGTCATGGAATTTTCTAAACTATCCCTGCATATAAGAATAAAAAGTATAAGTGTGTGTATGTATGTCAGAGTTCTCCAGAGAAGCAGAATCAATAAGAGAGAGATAGCTGTAGAAATACAGAGAGAGATTTTAAAAAGCTGGCTCACATGGCAATAGGATCTGCTATGTATTCGCTGTCCGGCAAGCTGGAAGTTCAGGTAATAGTTAGTGTCTCAGTCTTGAGTCCAAAATTCAAATAGCAAGCCAGCAAGCTGGAAACTCCAGTGGTGAGTGATGCTACGGTCTTGAGGCAGACTTTCTTCTACTCTGGGAAACCTCAGTTTTTGCTCTTAGGGTCTTTAATGCATTGGATGATACTCACCCATTGTGGGAGGTAATCTGCTTTACTTAAAGTCAATTGATGGTAAATGTTAATTACATCTAAAAAGTACCTTCACGTCAACATCCAGACTAGTGTTTAGCCAAACATCTGGGTACTGTAGCCTAGCTAAGGAAACACATAAAATTGTCACAGCATACATGGTGAAACAAGTGTAGACAGAGAAATCACATAATTATGCATCAGAAACTATAATAAGTACTAGAATACATTATAGAAGAATATTATGGTTGAAAAAGTGATGAAAATGGTTTTTAAATTTTTAATAATATTACAGTTGAATCATAAAAGTAATAGCACTTATGCTTTACTGGGTATCAAGCACCGTTCTATGCCTCTGCCACCTGTTATTCCATTCAGTTCTGACAATAATGTGATTGTGTAAATCTTGTCCTCCCCACCTTGAAAATCCCATTGACTGGAGTGCTTATGCACCACTGTTACTGATCAAATAATGGGTTTCTGTCATTGATGCTCTGGTTTATTAAAAGGATTTTTATTTTAAAAAGATGACATGAAGCAAATACAGAAAAGAACTTCTTCAGTCATGGACTTTTCTAAACCATCCCTGCATATAAGAATAAAAAGTATAAGGTAGAAAGTCACATTTACTAGCACCTACTATCAGCTGAGCAATTCAGTTATATTACTCATTCAGTCCCCAGATAACCCTTGAGAGGGATAGAGTTCAAAGAAGCCGTATTGCTTCATGGAGGTAGACCTGCTACGCATGAAGGAATATCAAATCAATTTCTGTGAAATGCATGCTGTATCCCACCGCCTTGGGGTTAAAGTGTGAACAGATCTTCAAGAATCAGGGTTATCTTACAAAAAGACACCAACCAGTGTGTGAATTCAGCAACATAGTCCAACCTCAGCTCTCATGTCTTTGGAATCTTTCTATGTGCCAGGCATGGTGCTAAGCATTTTACATCCCCCCCCCTTTTTTTTTTTTAATGTGGACCTTTTTTTTTGTTTTTAATTTGTTACAATATTGCTTCTGTTTTATGTTTTGTTTTGTTTGGCCACAAGGCATGTGGGATCTTAATTCCCTGACCAGTTATTGAATCCACAACCCTTGCATTGGAAGGCAAAGTCAACCGCTGGACTGCCAGGAAGTTCCCAGCACTCTACATCTTTGATCTCACTAAATCTTCTCAACAAACCCATGAAGTAGCAGGGTTTATTATACCTATTTTGCACACAAGGAGCAGTTAAGTAACTTTCTCAAGGAAACACTTGAGTCAATCCTGAAAAGCACCAAGGTCTGGACTTGGAGGCACTCTGCTGTGACACAAGGGCATCCCCCTTGTGTCACAGTCCTTCCCTTAAATATTTCACCAAATTCTTATCTGGAGAAATACATCCTCCTCATTCCAGGAGACTGTTTCCATTCTGATGCTTCTGCTGTACTGTGAGTATCACATTCAAAGAAGCTGAGGGCCCCCAGTGACCCCTACAACACAGAAAGTCAAGAGGAACCTGACAGTATTAAGAGCATTTTCCATTTGACTCTTAGTTTCTGTTGTGTTTTGGTTTAGTCTTTATGCAGGTTGATGCCTAAGTTTCAGTAAAAGGTGAGAGGTGAGACAAGTGAAGGATGGGTAGTAAAAAGAGTTACATGATGGGGGGCAGGGGAGGTTGGAGCAGTAATAACAGTGACCCAGTCCACAAGAAGAATTAAGGAATGAAGACTTAAAGGTGTGTTTTGAAGATAAAAAGAATGTGTTTCATGTGTGTTATTTCATGATAAAGCCAAGCGTATGGGCTGGGCCCGATCTGAAGGAGGGCATAGGGAAGAACCAACCCTGAGCTGCCAGACCCTTCCAGAGTGGCTCCCTACAAGTGAAATGTCCCTGCCAGTGAAATGCCTCACCCCAGTGAAACAGGGTACTAGAAAGTAGGGAAGGAAAGCGGTCCTCAAGAACAGAGCTTCCACGTGTATGGCTCATTTATCTCCTGATTTGTTTCTGTCACAGATGCTCTGCCTTAGTATTCACATAAGGAGAAAATTCCCAGTGAGAAAAAATATATATATTTGGAGAGTCAGGAACAAATTGGAACGGGCACTGATCTCAATAGCAGGCGCTGGCAGGGGCGGAATTATTTTTCCAACACTTCTGCTTCTCCTGGTAAAGTAGTTAGTGTTGTATTTTCATGCTAGAAGGAAAAAGTGATGAAAAGTTTTTAAACCCAAAGAAACAAAACCCTTGATTGGTGTTCAAATTTTCTGCAAAACAGGATCCCAAATGGCCCGTGCTGGTCTCAGTGGGTCTGAAACGAAAGGATGGTGCAGTTTTTAGGTTTGGCTTTTGTGTTTCACTTCATTTTTGTTAGGATTGTGCTTCTCAGAGTCTGTCGGCCTTGCTCTGGGCATTTAGGAAGAGAAAGAAGCCCATTTTATAACACTTTTAGGATCTGTGGTTGCAGACTCAAAGCTGGCCAGCCTGCCATGTAGGAGTGTGTGTGTATGAGCCATTCTGAGAGGTGGTGATCGTGGGAAAGGAGAGGGGCTAGAATGGGACCCAGAGCACACCCACAGTCACAGTGGTTGCCAGGCCACCACCCTGACTGGGCCGCATCACAGAGAATCACAGCACACTATGTTCAAAGCCTTTTCCTGGTGCTAGAAAGTAATGGAAGATTACTACCAGTTTTCTGCAGCTCAGGCCTTAAAAGGTGGCCGTTCCAATCCCAAGCTTAGTCACAGTCTTTCTTCAAGAGGAGAAGTCTAAAGAAGGATAAAAGAGAATTTTCTCCTGTTGCTCGTGCCCTCCCAAGTTCAAAGAGAAAACTCGGTGAAATGACTGCTGGCTTTGCCTGGGGGAATTTCAGGCTTCAACAGTTAACTTTTCTGGAGTTCTAACTTTCATGCATTTCTTTTTTTATTGGGTAGACATTATGATTGGTTTTACAAGCAAAAGAAACAGCTTAGGAACAAATGAAAGACTTTTTTATTTCTCTTTTAACTGTGAATTCAAGAGCTTGAAATGAATTTGGCAACTAGCGCATACTGCTGAGGAGTGCTGTGGCCGAAAGGCAAGATTTCCAAAAATTCTTGAAAATCCAAGTAATACCGGGAATAAATCCCAAATTCAACTTGTCGAGGCTGTGTCTCTCTTAGAACACTTTTTTCCCCCTTTTAAGAAAAAAAAAAAAAAAAAGACAGAGAAATCAATCACAGAAATCCTGTAACTCCTGTCCTGCTGTCTCTGCCCCAGAATGCAGAGCTGTGGTCTGACCTGGGCCAAGTGCTCTTAACACAGCCAGAGAGAGCCGGGCAGACATGTGGTTCCCAGTGAGACGAGTAAGGAGCTCCCCCAGGTAGGAACTAAGGCCTCCTAAATACATTTAGGACTACAAGGATCTCATTTGACTCTACTCATCTCCAATGTACTTGACTTTTTTTTTTTTCTTTGAAATGTCCACTTTGAAGTTTTGGATCTGAATGTTTTGAATTTATTTGTTGTTGTTTTGCTTTTTAAGAATTAAATATATATATATATTTATTTATAAACTTGGCTGCTTTGGGTCCTAGCTGCAGCATGGGAACTCTTAGTTGCATGTAGGATCTAGTTGCTTGACCAGCGATTGAACTTGAGCCCCCTGTGTTAGGAACGTGAACTCACTAGCCATTGGACAACCAGGGAAGTCCCTGGATGTTTGGAATTTGAATGAACTTACTTTCAACCTGTTAAATAATCTTAAATTACTTAAAACTAATCATGGAATTAAAAATAAATAAATAAAGCAAGCAGAATATTAATATATACCAGGCAGCTGACACTAGAATGCGTTCTTCACCTAGAGACCAAATTCAAATTCCATCTTCTGCATAAGATGCCTTTCCTAATCTCCTCCCATCAAAATGATCTGCTTCATCATTATGAATTGTTACATTGTTTGAATGACACTACATGTCAGGCCTGGCTAAGGAGCTCAGCCCTGGCTAAGGAGCTCAGTTCTTTGGAAGGAATGATGCTAAAGCTGAAACTCTAGTACTTTGGCCACCTCATGCGAAGAGTTGACTCACTGGAAAAGACTCTGATGCTGGGAGGGATTGGGGGCAGGAGGAAAAGGGGACGACCAAAGATGAGATGGCTGGATGGCATCACTGACTCAATGGACGTGAGTCTGAGTGAGCTCTGGGAGATGGTGATGG
Organism: Neotragus moschatus; assembly: GCA_006410615.1. Lineage (NCBI taxonomy): Eukaryota > Metazoa > Chordata > Mammalia > Artiodactyla > Bovidae > Neotragus > Neotragus moschatus. Next base: position 3,675,580 of record SJYA01002489.1, on the reverse strand, counting down.
ACAGGGAGGCCTGGTGTGCTGCAATTCATGGAGTCACAAAGAGTCGGATATGACTGAACGACTGAACTGAACTGAACTGAAAGTGCCTAGCTTTTAGATACTTTACTCAATTCTTCAAAGGTAGGTCCCTGTTACCTGAGTTGTAACAAGGCCTAAACAGGGCCTCAGTTCAGTTCAGTTCAGTTCAGTTCATTCGATAAAAGTGTTAAGTTTATGACATCCAGTCCCATCCCTTCATGCCGAATAGATGGGGAAACAATGGAAACAGTGAGAGACTTTATCTTTTGGGGCTCCAAAATCACTGTAGATGGTGACTGCAGCCATGAAATTAAAAGACGCTTGCTCCTTGAAAGAAAAGCTATGATGAACCTAGGCAGCATATTATAAAGCAGAGACATTGCTTTGCCAACGAAGGCCATCTAGTCAAGCTCTGGTTTTTCCAATAGTCATACATGGATGTGAGAGTTGGACCATAAAGTAAGCTGAGCACCAAAGAATTGATGCTTTTGAACTGTGGTTTTGGAGAAGACTCCTGAGAGTCCCTTGGACTGCAAGGAGATCACCCAGACTATCCTAAAGGAAATCAGCCCTGAATATTCATTGGAAGGGCTGATGCTGAAGCTAGAGCTCCAATACTTTGGCCACCTGATGGGAAGAACTAACTCACTTGAAAAGACCCTGATACTGGGCAAGACTGAAGGCAGGAGAAGGGGATGACAGAGGATGAGATGATTGGATGGCATCACCGACTCAGTGGACATAAGTTTGAACAAGCTCTGGGAATTGAGGATGGACAAGGAAGCCTGGTGGGCTGTAGTCCATGGGTTCACAAAGAGTTGGACAGGACTGAGTGACTGAACTGAAGTTTATGACCTTGGAGTTGTAAGCTAGTCAAACAATTCTGCTTTAGCTAAACAGGATGTTGTAGGGTTGGGAATATTAGCTTTGATAAAGGGTACATCATTTGACAGCTGGCATATCAAAATCCAGGCAATAATCAGTAACTCTAATCACAACCATCAACTTTTTAAAGTTTTTTTTTTTATTAAATCAATTAATATATTTATTTGGCTGCCTTGAGTCCTAGTTGCAGTGAGTGGAATCTTCATTGTGATTTGTGAGATCTTTCTCTGCCACTCATGGACTCTATAGTTGTGGAACACAGGCTCAGTGTTAACACTTTTGGCTCACAAACTCTGGCACATAAAGGCTCAGTCGTTGTAGCACATAAGCTTAGTTACTCCGAGGTACGTGGGATCTTAGTTCCCTGACCAGGGATTGAACCCATGTCCCCTTCGTAGCAAGGGAGATTCTCAACCACTGGACCACCAGGGAAGTCCCACCATCACCTTTTATTAGGTTGTAGTTGTGGATTTTTTCAAATAAGCACTTTATTTTCATTTTTGCAAATTAACTTTGAAATAACTGTGAGAAATTACAGGGAATTATTTGTCCCCATATTGCAGTGGAGGAAATAAGGCTTAGAGTTATAAATTAACTTGCCTAACATCACCTAGTTTTGAAAAACCTGGCCATACTCTTATCATCCCCAATAGAGGACAGAAATATGTTCTACTCTATTAAATGCATGTGATCTCCAGTAAAATTTGGTGCCAGCACGATTAGAGCATGAGGTAGCAGCAAGAAGGACCTTCAATGCAATGAATGTGCAGTAAAGGCTTATTAAATGATGGAGCAAGCACCGCATGAAGTTTCGTCACTAATAGCAGGCACTGAATGAAATCTCCTTCCAAAAGACGCAGCCATGCATCCTTACATGCTCCGAAAAGCTCAAGGGATAAATTTTCTGCTGGTCCACTGATTAAGAATTCACCCTGCAGCTCAGGGCATGTGGGTTCGATCCCTGGTCGGGGAACTAAGATCCCACATGCCACAGAGCAACTAAGCCCAGGTGCCACAACTAGAAAGTCTGAAACAAGAGACCCCACGTGTCTCAGCTATGACCTGATGCAACCAAACAAATAAATGAATACTAAAAAAACAAACAAACAAACCAAAAAAACCAGGGAATTAGCATGAGGAGCACAAAGGATTTTTGTTTTTAGCATCCCAGGAATCCTTTAACGAATCAAACCATTTGGGACAAAACAATATCAATACAATTGTTTGAAAGATGTGTGTATTTTGTCCCATCATAGGATTTTCCAATTTACTCTCCCAATGCATTGCCTTTTTTATATTTTTGGTGGCTACACAGTCATACTACCAGATATTTGATATTAAAAAAAGATTATACCATGTCACTCTCTTAAGAAACATATTCAGCTCTAGTACAATAAATGTTTCTGACACATAATTTCATGACTGACTGTGACAAAGTAAGGAAATGATGTCAGACTGTGGAAGTTTTGCTTACCATGTACAATTGTTTTTCCCACTGTTAATATTTCATGCCATATAGTCACAGCAACGAATGCAAAGCACACCAACCCAGCTGAAAGCAGCAAAGCATGAAGAGATAGAGTGTGATCCTTAGTGTCCAGTCTTCCCATTTATTTTTCCCCATCTCAGTTTGGCTGTGCTCTAAGAAGTGTTCACTGCATGGTTTCCCCTGATTTTTATGCATTTTACCCTTGTCTCTATAATCCAGCACCCTTCTTTACAATTTTTTCTTAGTATTCCCTCCTTCAAGCTCCTTTTTTACCTGATTTTTAAGTTCAGTATTTTCCATGACATTTATTTAATAAACACTTATTTTTATACTCTGCTTATATTTTTATTAATATCATTATTAGTTTCGTTAGTAATCTGTTACCAAAGGTGCCTAGGTTTTCACTGCCCATCCCTAGTCTCTCAAAAAGAAGCAGTTTTGTAAAACAAGAGGGTGTGTTCTGGACTATATACACATTTATGGGAGAAATATTTGTGCATCCAGCAACACCAACAATCTAGGTCACAGCAAGTGAAGCATGAAGAATGCAAAATACTGCTCTTGAAAAAATTAGTGGTATTTCCCAGGTAACCCTGGGAATAAAGAACCCACCTGCCAATGCAGGAGACATAATGAGACTGAGGTTGGATTCTTGGGTTGGGAAGAACCCCTGGAAGAGGGCATGGCAGCCCACTCCAGTATTCTTGTCTGGAGAATCCCATGGACAGAGGAACCTGAGACACTTCAGTCTCTGCTCATCTGAAAATTAGTGCTAATTAGCCCTACTGCAGGACAGGAAGCAACAGTCAGAATTGGACATGGAACAACAGACTGGTTACAAACAGGAAAAGCAGTACTTCAAGGCTGTATATTGTCACCCTGCTTATTTAACTTATATGTAGAGTACATCATGAGAAATGCTGGGCTGGAAGAAATACAAGCTGGAATCAAGATTGATAGGAGAAATATCAATCACCTCAGATATGCAGATGACACCACCCTTATGGCACAAAGTGAAAGAGGAACTAAAAAGCCTCTTGATGAAAGTGACAGAGAAGAGTGAAAAAGTTGGCTTAAAGCTCAACATTCAGAAAACAAAGATCATGACATCTGGTTCCATCACTTCATGGGAAATAGATGCAGAAATAGTGCAAACAGTGTCAGACTTTATTTTGGGGGGGCTCCAAAATCATTGCAGATGGTGACTGCAGCCATGAAATCAAAAGATGCTTACTCCTTGGAAGGAAAGTTATGATCAACCTAGATAGCATATTGAAAAGCAGAGATATTACTTTGCCAACAAACATCCACCTAGTCAAGGCTATGGTTTTTCCAGTGGTCATGTATGGATGTGAGAGTTAGACTGTAAAGAAAGCTGAGCACAGAAGAATTGATGCTTTTGAACTGTGGTAATGGAGAAGACTCTTGAGAGTCCCTTGGACTGCAAGGAGATCCAACCAGTCCATCCTAAAGGAGACCAGTCCTGGGTGTTCACTGGAAGGAATGATGCTAAAGCTGAAACTCCAATACTTTGGCCACCTCATGCAGAGTTGACTCATTGGAAAAGACTCTGATGCTGTGAGGGATTGGGGGCNAAAGGAGTACGTCAAGGCTGTATATTGTCACCCTGCTTATTTAACTTATATGTAGAGTACATCATGAGAAATGCTGGGCTGGAAGAAATACAAGCTGGAATCAAGATTGATAGGAGAAATATCAATCACCTCAGATATGCAGATGACACCACCCTTATGGCACAAAGTGAAAGAGGAACTAAAAAGCCTCTTGATGAAAGTGACAGAGAAGAGTGAAAAAGTTGGCTTAAAGCTCAACATTCAGAAAACAAAGATCATGACATCTGGTTCCATCACTTCATGGGAAATAGATGCAGAAATAGTGCAAACAGTGTCAGACTTTATTTTGGGGGGGCTCCAAAATCATTGCAGATGGTGACTGCAGCCATGAAATCAAAAGATGCTTACTCCTTGGAAGGAAAGTTATGATCAACCTAGATAGCATATTGAAAAGCAGAGATATTACTTTGCCAACAAACATCCACCTAGTCAAGGCTATGGTTTTTCCAGTGGTCATGTATGGATGTGAGAGTTAGACTGTAAAGAAAGCTGAGCACAGAAGAATTGATGCTTTTGAACTGTGGTAATGGAGAAGACTCTTGAGAGTCCCTTGGACTGCAAGGAGATCCAACCAGTCCATCCTAAAGGAGACCAGTCCTGGGTGTTCACTGGAAGGAATGATGCTAAAGCTGAAACTCCAATACTTTGGCCACCTCATGCAGAGTTGACTCATTGGAAAAGACTCTGATGCTGTGAGGGATTGGGGGCAGGAGGAGAAGGGGATGACAGAGGATGAGATAGCTAGATGGCATCACCAACTCAATGGACATGAATTTGAGTGAACTCTGGGAGTTGGTGATGGACAGAGAGTCCTGGCGAGCTGCGATTCATGGGGTCACAATGAGTCCGACATGACTGAGCCACTCAACTGAACTAAACTGAACCCCTACTTCTTAGGTAGGTAATTAGGCTTCTATGGAATAACATATGTTATACATCATGGTATACAGCACCTCTGGGATACTTACTGAGGGTTAGTTCCTTTCTTTTCTAATAATCTGTTGATGCACATGTAGATAAAATAGGTTATCGGGCTTTTGGAAGGGGGGTGGGACAGTTCATCTCACACTCAATCACAACAAGACAGTGTTCATGGCCATGGCATGATTGGAAAAGAGAAATGCAGTGAAAAGGAAACATTAAAATTTTCAAAGTATAAAAATCTAGAACTATCAGGTAAAGCAAAATATTCCCATTTCTGATGACATCATCATAATATTATTACTGTGTCTCCAAATCAAAAAAGCATTTAATTATGTTCAAAATATTATCCTTCTGAAGATGGGGAAATATGTAACCCACTTAAGGTTTTCAACAAAATAGTTACTGTTTTTCAGTCTGGATGTATGAAACAGATGGCTAACCAGCTGAAACACCTCATCTTTATATTATGTTATGAAGAGCTTTACATCTCTATAGTTCACCATCTCTTCTTTTTCACAAATGATATTATGACTCAGAAGTTCACAACTAATAGTAATGACCCCAGAATTAAAATGAAACCATATAAAATAGAGAGTAGATAACAATTATTACTAATTTCCTTCCCAAAATCATGCAGGGTAAAGGAAATTTTTTTAATTAATTAAATTGATAACAAGAGTGACTTTGATTAGGTACATGAAGGTAAAGACAACTTTTAGAATCGCCATTTCCTAGAACATGCAATGAAGACCATATATTATTTTTTCTTTATCTGAGGAAATAATTAAGAATATAAAATTACTATTTTTAAGTTTTCAACATTCAGAAAATGAAGATCATGGCATCTGGTCCCATTACTTCATGAGAAGTAGATGCGGAAACAGTGGAAACAGTGTCAGACTTTATTTTTTTAAGCCGACTTTTTCACTCTCCTCTTTCACTTTCATCAAGCGGCTTTTTAGTTTCTGCCATAAAGGTGGTGTCATCTGCATATCTGAGGTTATTGATATTTCTGCCAGCAATCTTGATTCCAGCTTGTGCTTCTTCCAGCCCAGCATTTCTCATGATGTACTAATTTACTAATTTTAAGCCATTAATTCAGAGAAGACAACAGCACCCCACTCCAGTACTCTTGCCTGGAAAATCCATGGACAGAGGAGCCTGGAAGGCTGCAGTCCATGGGGTTGCAAAGAGTTGGACACGACTGAGTGACTTCACTTTCACTTTTTACTTTCATGCATTGGAGAAGGAAATGGCAACCCACTCCAGTGTTCTTGCCTGGAGAATCCCAGGGACGGGGGAGCCTGGTGGGCTGCCATCTATGGGGTTGCACAGAGTAGGACACAACTGAAGAGACTTAGCAGCAGCAGCAAGGCGTTAATTTGATTTTTCCTGTTTCTTACTACACTGGTTCCTACTTCCTATAACCCACTTAATACTGCCTATTTTTATTTTAAAATTAAAAAATTGAAAACTAGTATGTGTATCAACTAAGGATTAAGTGCCCACCCCTTCAGTGGCAGCAAGGTAATACACAGCAGTGATTAAGAATTTGGGCATAAATAAGCCTTTATAGACACGTTTAGATCCAAGCTTTCCTGCTTTGAACTTCAGTAGATTACTTAAAACTTTCTGTGGCTCATTTTCTCTTCTCTTTGTGAAGCAGAGTTAATCTTCCCTATCTCCTGGTGCTGTTTTAAAGCTTATATTGAATGTATTCAATTCAATATTGTTGTTCATTCGCTCAGTTGTGTCTGACTCTTTGCAGCCCCTTGGACTGCAGCACACCAGGCTTCCCTGTCCATTAACTCCTGGAGTTTGCTCAAACTCATGCCCATTGAGTTGATGATGTCATCCAACCATCTCGTACTCTGCTGTCCCCTTCTCCTCCTGCCTTCTGTCTTTCCCAGCATCAAGATCTTTTCCAGTGAGTCAATTCTTCACATCAGGTGGCCAAAGTATTGGAGTTTCAGCTTCAGCATCTGTCCTTCCAATGACTATTCAGGGTTGATTTCCATTTGGGTTGACTGGTTTGATTTCCTTGCAGTCCAAAGGACTCAACAGTCTTCTCCAACACCAGAGTTCAAAAGCATCAATTCTTTGGTGCTCAGCTTTCTTTATGGCCCAAGTTTCACATCCATACATGACTACTAGAAAAACCATAGCTTTGACTAGATGGACCTTTGTCAGCAAAGTAATGTCTCTGCTTTTTAAAATGCTGTCTGGATTTGTCATAGCTTTTCTTTCAAGGAGCAAGTGTCTTTTAATTTCATGGCTGCAGACACTGTCCGCAGTAATTTTGGAGCCCAAGGAAATAAATATTGAATGTATGATCGAATACAATTAACAAAGTGCCTGGAACAAAATAGTAACTCAGTAAATGATTGTTATATAAATGATAAATTATTACACACCCACACACATGTATGCGCGTGTTTATTAAACCTCACACTATGAGGGGCTAACAATGAATGAATCTATGTTTCATTTTTATTTATGTTTATTATGTTTCATTTTTTCTCTTTTCTCTTTATATAATTACATAAAATCGCTAACAGAAAATGAACCCAGGTTAAGCAAAACATCATTCCTTAGTAGAGTATTATGAGCACTAATAATGTTGAATTACACTGTGTATGTTACAATGTTTTTAAATGTTGCTGCTGTCAGCCACTCTTTGCAACCCCCATAGGCAATTATATATCATGGAAAATACTTTCAAGATTTGTATCTTTAACTTGATGTGAAAAATAAATTCAATATCATGTCATATGAGAATATGAGTGAGAACACTTTAAAAGTTATACTTAAAAAACTATTTTCTGTTTCATGTTTCTAATTTTCTGTAACACATATTATCACATATGGCAAAATATGCTTTATAATATGAATTTTGTTTAATGCTATACACTCAAGACTCAGTATATTTTGATCTGGTTTTTCACATTTCAACTAGTCTACCCATTATAAAAGTTTCAAAAATGAAGTGAATAGCCAGTTTTCCTATTGGATTTTTTATTTCAATACATTTTACTATATTATTCCAGCAACACTATTGTTATACTTTTGAAATCTAACTGTGGCTTTTCACTTAATTCTTAAGGGTAACTTAGCATTCATTTTTATATCTCACAAAGCACAATACCTATTTAATAATTAACTTCATATTTACAAATGGACAAAAAATGTATTTGGCTCTTTAAATTTCCTAAGACTCTTGGTAACATGAACTAAACTCTTGGTATCTCTTGAAGCACAATTTTTAAAGTTTTCCTAAATAAGAAATCTAGTGACTATTATCTGGGATTACAATTATGTAATTTCCACTGCCATCACTGCAATGGAATACCTTTTATAATTAAAAGGCATGTAGTCATGCTTGGGCAAAAATGGAATAATAAATTAAATTGTCCCCTAGTCGAGGTATAATAGAGCTTGTTTGGTTGGTCTTGGGGAGGGAAAAATGTTTTGACTGTGTGCAGGGGGAAAGAGGAAAGACTCACTAAATAATTTGTTTTTCATCACTCATCTTAATGCCAGAACTGAATTTCAAATAATAAATCAAGTGCAATTTCATGAAGGTACATCAAATGACATTTTATCCTTTTTTAGATCTAGAGAAATGGAGTTAAGGATGAGAAATGGCAGACTTTAGCAAACAGATTAAAAATAGCACATTACCTAAACGTTGAGTAACTCAAATTTAAAAAGCACACAGGCCTTCACATGTAAAACCAGTGTTTTTGGCTATTGAGAAGAAAGGTTGTGACCTGGCTTCTAGCCTGTCTCCATTCTTGACCTCCTTTCTTTTAGTTCAAAGAGATTAAATCCATTTTCCTGGGCCAGCCATGGATGAGAACACCATGGACACTTTGGCTTTGAGATAGAGAAGGAAGGGATGGAGAAAAGGGACTATGAGCTCATAGGTCTTTTCCATCCTGTAGCCTGGGCTGGTGCCATTCCATTCCACACAGCCCAAACTCCAGCCACCCCAAACATTTAACTCCCCACCAAACATTGAGCTAAGTGGGCCTTTGCACATTAGGTTCTTCCTCTAATACCACCACCCCCATTTCTCTTTTGTAAACTCCTACTCATTAGGAAGTTTTGCCCACTCTGAAACCTTCCCCAGTTCATAAGCAGAGCTAATCAGTCTTTCTTATTGGCATTCATATCCCCTTGTTTATTCCCACTCTTACTCCATTGGATTGAAATGTGTCTTTGTTAAACAACCTTTTACTCTCAACCTTTGTTGAGGGAAAAATCTGAGTCCTGCTCCACTTTTTTGCCCTATCCCTTGCAGGTAGCTAGTAAACCAGAAAGTCTTGTACACCCATACTGCAGGTAGATAAATAAATGGGGATGCAGGTATGGACACAGATGGAGATAAAGATATAAAGACAAATAGTACACAGATAGAAATAGCGATAGAAATCTAGTGATGATGCTTCAATTATCTAAAAGAAAAAACTCAGAAACAGGATAGCGCTGACCTTTTATTTACTCTGAGATCTGAAATTGAGATAAGAGAGGTTAAAGAGTGGTAACTAAACACACCAATCCAGTACTCCTGCCTGGAAAATCCCACGGACGGAAGAGCCTGGAAGGCTGCAGTCCATGGGGTCGCTGAGGGTCGGACACGACTGAGCAACTTCACTTTCATTCTTCACTTTTATGCATTGGAGAAGGAAATGGCAACCCACTCCAGTGTTCTTGCCTGGAGAATCCCAGGGATGGGGGAGCCTGGTGGGCTGCCGTCTATGGGGTCACACAGAGTCGGACACGACTGAAGTGACTTAGCAGCAGCAAACTTGCAATTAGACTGCATAAACCCCGTGTACATTGGTAAGGGTTGGGGGTAGGAAGCTGCAATGTTTTCATGAACTTATGGTTAATGTCTTTGATTAAATTTGAAAGAAAGTGAAAGTGAAAGTTGTTCAGTCGTGTCCAACTCTTTGCTACCCCATGGTACTCCCCTTTGCTACCCCTAACAGTCCATGTAATCCTCCAGACCAGAATACTGGAGTGGGTAGCCATTCCCTTCTCCAAGGGATCTTCCCAGCCCAGGGATAGAACCCAAGTCTCCCACATTGCAGACGGTTCTTTACCTGCTGAGCAACCAGGGAAGCCCAAGAATACTGGAGTGGGTAGGCTCTTCCTTCTCCAGGGGATCTTCCCAGCCCAGGAATCAAACTGGGGTCTCCTGCATCACAGGTGGATTCTTTACCAACTTAATATTGTTTACCAATCAGGGAAGTCCTGACTAAATTTAGTTATCTTTAAAATTGAGTTTTGAGTCCTGAGTAGGAAATATAAATGCACTTGTATAAAGTATAAACAAAAGTGAGTTGTCTTAAACAGGGGAAAAGCTGTTTTCAAATGAAGTGGCACAGGACTTTGTTATATTAAACTGGATGGGAATGGAACCTTCATTACAGTAATGTCATTTATACTTTCCAGGAATAGAATGGGCTTCAGAAACAATTGAGCAATAAAAAAAAGTAATCTAAAACCTCCTCTCCTTTTCCGTGTAAATCCACCAGCTATCAGTTCAGTTCAGTTCAGTCACTCAGTCATGTCCAACTCCTTGTGACCCTGTGAACCGCAGCACACCAGGCCTCCCTGTCCATCACCAACTCCCGGAGTCCACCCAAACCCATGTCCATTGAGTCAGTGATGTCATCCAACCATCTCATCCTCTGTTGTCCCCTTCTCCTCCTGCCCTCAATCTTTCCCAGCATCTGGGTCTTTTCAAATGAATCAGCTCTTCACATCAGGTAGCCAAAGTATTGGAGTTTCAGCTTCAGCCACCTGCTACAGATAACAACAAATGAATAAATGAAAATCTGGGGGTCCCTTCTGGTATGAAGGCCAAACACATGATGTGAAAAAAGGTCAAACACATGATGCAAAAGAAGATCAAATTCACTCAATAGCTGTTATGGTTGAGAATGTTTTTATGAACGAAAAAGTAAAATGTATTCAACACTCAACACCAACGCACCAAAGAACATAACCTAGATGATCTAATCTGCAAAACTAGAGTGAAAATCAACTAATTCTGTTAAGGGATTATAGGCAAACTATGGCAGAGGATCAAGTACAACTGAGAGAAGGAGGGGAAAAGCTGTCTAGCTACTAACAATAAAGAAGGAACAAATTTGCAAAATGCATTACCTATTTCAGCAACTAGGAGGATAGTGCAGGAATACTGACTAGATTGACAATATAACTGTACTTACTGGGGTATGTCTTTCTTGCTTTTTTCCTTTCTTTCCTTGGGGGTTAATGGATGTAGATAGAGGCATGGAGGATGGAGGATTTTTCTCATTCTCCATGCAGTTGACTTACAAATGCTCTCTCCATCATGATAAAGAGGCGTTTGTAATGTTATTCAGGCTGGCAGCCAAACTGCCAACACATTTTATCAGTTCACTTCAGTTCAGTCGCTCAGTCGTGTCTGACTCTTTGCGACTCCATGAATCGCAGCATGCCANTTTTTTTTACCTTGAGCATGGGGTATCTCTTCATGCCTACTCCAGCAAAGTGCAGCCGCTGCTCCTTACCTTGGATGAGGGGTATCTCCACACCACCGCCCTTCCCGACCTTCAACGTGGGATAGCTCCTCTAGGCCCTCCTGCGCCTGTGCAGCCACAGCTCCTTGGAGGTTGGGTTGTTCCACCCAGCAGCAGCCCCTGGCCTCGGGCACCAGGCACTGCCTCTCGTCTCAGGTGTAGGGTGGCTGCCCCTTGCCGCCGCCCCTCACCTCAGACGCGGGGTCGCTTCTCTCGTCCACCTGCGCTGACCTAAAATGTTGAAGAAGAAAATTTCTTAATATTCACTCAATAACCTAATATTCATTTGTAAAAAACATGAAGTTGGCCTCATGAGCTAAGAAATTGAATTTGCGAGCTGTTAAATGTCAGAGAGGACCCCTGGGAGTTTTTGAGGTGGGATGATGTGGTGAAGAGCAGGCTTCAGGTCATGTTTTATACAAGAAGTTTAATTGCCCTGGCTAGGAAGTAAAAGTGACTCATTGAGTTGAAGTGGTTTCTATCTCCCAACATAGATTTCAAATGGAGAAGGATAGTGTAGCAATAATATCTTAAAAAGAACTGGACTAGTTCACTTTAGTCTTTTAACTACTTCCATACAGATTCATTTGTTTTGGACACAAAAGTTGATAGCAAGCCAATGATAGCAAAAAACAGTGTCTTTGTCACCCCTTCTGAACCCATACAAACCTTTTCACTGTGTTTAAAGCAGGCTTTTTATTTTGCCAAAGAAAATTGCATGCTATTCAGCCTTTTCTGAACTTTTATTGAAGAACCTTAAATGGTGTATATTTATAAAGAATTGTAAAGGCATCATGACATCAAGTTTGTGGTATGGTATTTTCCAGTCTTATTTTGATTATTCTTTCAGAAATCTTCATCCCACTCAGGTATGAGTATTTTTGATTTGATGTCAGAAGATCATTCATGTTAATTTCATTGCCATATGATTTAGATGCTGAGTTTCTCACATGACTTTGAAAGGCTATGACCAGCTGGGAATTTATAATCATAGCATTCACTAATTACCTGCCTACTCTTCAATCACTGTTTTTTAAACCCTGATACTTATAAATCTGAAATGTAAGCTATCTCCTCATTGTTCATTGAAACTTACTTCTCTAAAGAAAGGTATACTGCTAGAAGAATGTTATCATAACTCAACGTTAACACAGTCTCTTCAGTCTTCACCCTTGACAGAGTAATTAGAGTATTAAAAAGATACAGAGAGATAGATATTCTCAAGGAAGCGAAATAGCCATCTCTAGGAGAACCTGTGTCAACAACAACAACAAAAAAACAAAGCATAGCACAGGAACACACAAACAAAAACATCTGATTAAGACAATTGAGGTATACTCTGAAGGAAAAATGGAAGTCAACTAGGGAAAGAGATTAAGTGTTATATCCAATACAGTGGAGAGAAACATTCTGTTAAGAGAAGTATCATAAAATATAAGATGAGAAAATTACACTAGGGTGAAATCCTAAAGGATCTCAATTTGTCAAGGTAAGTTTGAATTTGATTCTACTCAGAATGGCAAAGTAATCAAAACATGATAGATATTTTTAGAATAGTCTGGAACTTTAGGAGGCCATTTTGATTGCCCAGATCTAAGGCAGAATGATAGAAATGGAAAGAGAGAAATCAAAGTTTCCAGAAATCATGAAGGCAAAATTAATAGGGATTGGTAATGGATTAAAGCGGGAAGTAATGTGGGAGTTGAAAAAGTCAAATGTCTGTTAATATTTTGCAGTGGAAAAGTAAAATAATAGGTTCTATTTTGGTCATGATGAACTTGAAGCTCCCCTGGTTCACTTATGTGGAACCCTGCCGAGGGAAGTTGAAATATCAAATTAGAAATTCTGGAGAGGTCAAGGCTAAAAGATTAGAATCTGGAGCTAATATTGTGAATGTAATCAAGGAAGTCTGGGAAAAGTGTGGGTTCAAAACCCAGAAACAGTAGAAGGTTTTTTTGTTTGTTTTGTTTTTTAATATTGAAATATAATACATATTTTTAAAAAACCCTCAAGTCATGAGTTTGCAGTTACAACAAAGGAAAAACTAATCCAACCATCACTCAGGTTAAAAACTAATAAAGCATTAACAGCATCTGAAAAGCTCCTGCATTTTCTCTTCCAACTACTGTAGTCACACTCTTCACAATTGGCTCATTACTCTAAGTTCCAATTGTTTTTTTCAGCACCCAATTGTTAAATGCAAATGGATGGCCAAATGTTGTTAAACATTTGAGAAAACATTTAACCCGAAAAATTATATGTATCTATGTTTATATACATATTATATTTTTATATTATTTAGGTTATTTTATATATACACAAATGCATATATGATGGCTCAGCAGGTAAAGAATCTACCTGCAGTGCAGAAAACACAGGAGACGCAGGTTTACTCCCTGGATCTGGAAGATCCCCTGGAGAAGGATCTCTGGTATTCTTGCCTTAAAAATCCCCTGGATAGCAGAGCCTAACAGGCTACAGTCCAAAGGGTTATAACGAGTTCAACACAACTGAGTGACTAAGTACACACACACACACACACACACACACACACGCGCGCGCGCGCGCGCGCTTACAAGCATATAGTTTTGTGCAACAGTGAAGCAAGGTTGCAATAAAAAGGAACATTTGGAGAATTAAAAAGGAGCCCTTGGAAAATAAATATATATTAGGATAAATAAAAATTGTAAAAATAAAAGATATAAATTAAACTAAAAGAACTCTAAGAAGGGAAAATAACAAATGAAAAATATGAAAGACAAAAGAAAATGAGCTCAGTTTAGAAAGCCAGGATATGACTAATTCAAATTTAAGAAATATTCAAAAACTAAGCAAAAATAAGTCAAGAAAATTTTCTAAAACTGAAGAACATGAATAGATTTATCTATTTACATATATGTGTATTTTGGCCATACCTTGCAGCAGCCAGGATCTTAGTTCCCAGACCAGGAATCGAACCCATGCTGCCTGCAAAGCAAGCATGGATTCTCAACCCCTGGACAGCCAGAGAAGTCCCTGAAGTTCTAGATTTTAAAATATCTGACCAAATGCTCAAAAGACCAAAGAAAAGAATTCACAGTAAGGCACACGCCATTGCAAAATTTTATCAGCACTGTACACAAAGAAACTTTAATGTCTCTAGAGAAAAAAAAAATTTAAATCTTCATTAAGAATTTTATGATCAGGATGGGTTTAGTTTTCTGAAAAAGAACAAACATTAGAAACCATGGAGAAACACCTTCCAAAACCTGAGGGAAAATGTTTTCCAGCTTGAAATTCCCTACCCCACTAAACCATCATGTCGAGTAGGATGCGCGAATGAAGTTTTCAGTATGATGGTTTTAAAAAGTCCCTCCAGCATACAAAGTAGTTACAAGAAACTACTAGAGGATATGCCCCATCAATAATAATAATAAGCAATAACTAATCTTGTGCAGGTCAATTTTTCCATACAGTTTTCTCTATGCTTTATATATATTTTATTTATTGATCATAACATGTCTATTATGATAGAAAATATTATTATCCCCATTTTATAGAGGAGGGAATTTGAGACTAGAGAAACTGAGAAATATCCCCAAGATCAAACACCTATCAAGTGAAAATAGTAGGACTCAAGCCCAAGAAATCTATTTCTGCAGTGAGAGACTAAGCAGACTAAATAGGAAGAAGAATCAGGAAGCTGGAATTCAGTACAGCAGAAAGATGAGGAGAATCCCCATTTACAGAATTAACAGGGTAAAGGCTGTATAGCAGTGTGGATCAAAGAGACCCTGAATGGCTGATCAAACTCAGAGGAAAGGCAATGCTACCTAGCAACAAGCATTAGTAATGACTGGCGAGGAACACCAAGAAGGGACTCACAGTGTTTATCATATCAATATCTGGGAGTCCCAAATTTTTGAGACTCAAATTCCTGTACTCCCTTTCCATTTTGGTTTTAGAGTAACAAGGACCTTGTGAACACAGGCAAGCTGCCAAGTTTTAGGGTCTCTCAGTTTATAAACCTTGTTTATCACAAAGTCATATTTTGATTACATGATTACATTAATTTTCATTCCTCCATGCAGCTGTATCCCATTAATCAATGAATTGCAGGTTTATTTACAGTAAGAATGCTAGGTGTATCCTGTGAAAGCATTCCTGGATTGATAATATGGTGGTTCTTGAAGAACGCTCATATATCTTTTAGCTACATTTATAGTTCAGGCATTATTTCAAGGTCTTTCTGACAAAGGTCAGGCTTGCCTCAGGTGGCCCTGAGGGGTGAAATGAAAGTTATAGACTGGCTGTTAACACTTGCCTTCCCAGGCAGCCTAGAAAACAAACCAGAAGATTTAAATTTCTGACAGGAAGTTTGGTATTAAATTAGTGAGTAGAACATAGCAGAGTAACCAAGTCAAAAAGAGAGTCAAATATTAATTTAAAAAAAAAAGATACATTGCTAGGTGTATATAATTAGAATAAATCTCTTGAATCAGTTGTAAGTAATATTTAGGTACTCAATGTAAACACAAGTATTTATATAATAAATTCTGTCATTGTTTTGTAAATTGTCAATAAAATCTGTAATTGTTAGGAAGATAAGTGAGGGAATATGAATGTGCATGGGATAAGAGAATAATGTCTCATTTTTCACCATGGATATCCAACAGATGATAGCAAAAAGTTTAAATAAATTAAATGGCCATATAAAGAAATATTGTATACTTTGGAAAGTGAAGTGAAAGTCGCTTCGTTGTGTCTGAATCTTTGCGACCCCATGGGCTGTACAGTGCAGCGAATTCTCCAGGCCTGGAGAATACTGGAATGNCATTGTTTTGTAAATTGTCAATAAAATCTGTAATTGTTAGGAAGATAAGTGAGGGAATATGAATGTGCATGGGATAAGAGAATAATGTCTCATTTTTCACCATGGATATCCAACAGATGATAGCAAAAAGTTTAAATAAATTAAATGGCCATATAAAGAAATATTGTATACTTTGGAAAGTGAAGTGAAAGTCGCTTCGTTGTGTCTGAATCTTTGCGACCCCATGGGCTGTACAGTGCAGCGAATTCTCCAGGCCTGGAGAATACTGGAATGGGTGGCCTTTCCGTTCTTCAGGTGATCTTCCCAACCCAGAGATCGAACCCAGGTCTCCTGCATTGCAGGTGGATTCTTTACCAGCTGAGACACAAAGGAAGCCCAGGAATACTGGAGTGGGTAGACTAGCCTTTCCCCAAGGGATCTCCCCCTAACCCTCCAGGAATCAAACCGAGGTCTTCTGTATTGCAGGTGGATTCTTTACCAGCTGAGCTACCAGGGAAGCCCTTCTGGGAAACCCATCAGGGAAGCCCCTTGAAATAGTGGAATGGGTAGCTCTTCCCTTCTCCAGGGGATCTTCCCAACCCAGGGATGGAACCCAGGTCTCCTGCATTGCAGGCAGATTCTTTACCAGTTGAGCCACTGGGGAAGCCCTACTTTGCAAATACTTTGGAAAGATAAAGAAAAATGCCAAACGAAGCATCTAAACTTAATATAAGTTATTGCTTCTGATGAGTAGTAAATTTCCAGGACCTGGAGGGACAGAGAAAAACACTGTTTTATAATATGAGACTTATAAAACTATTTTTCTTTTCTTGGCCTATGGATAAAAATAACAAGGAATGGAATCTAAATCAGCAGAGTTTGAGAAGTCAATAGGAGATGTGAACATTTGGGAATAAAGAGCTGGGCACCTATGTATTCAATTACTATTCATTTTTATTAAAAAAAAAAGACACATGGGAGGAGAGAATGTCTCAATGGCGGAATGTAAGATTCAAGAGAAATTTTTTAATGATCTGTAAGATTATATTATTCGTGGAAAAAAATTAAAAATACACAAAAAGGAAATTGTGTATCTATCAAGGTAACAAACTAGTGGTTTCACAGCATCCAGACAAAACCTATCCTTTCTTTCATTCAGCAATATGATACCATTGCTGTGTGTGAAGAGGATACTGAAGGGGACTGTAAAATACAGATAAGAATAAAAAGCCATCTCTGATGTTTACTTGCTCACAAAATATACCTATAGCTTTCTTGAAAGAGAAAACAAAGTGTAAATTTTCCATCTTTGCATTTAGGATGCAATTACTAGACTGGAATATTGGATCATTAGTACTTGAGAATACTGCATTATCAGGCCACTACCTTCCTGGCCTTTATTTCAACGCTAGAAATGATGGAAAGCCAGCATCAAACATCAAAAATGGATGCAGAATAGACTTAAACTTTCCTTTTTCTGTCTCTCCTTCACTTCTTCTATCCAGATCCCACATATATGTGTTAATGTACTACATTTGTTTTTCCCCTTGTGGCTTACTTTATTCTGTATGGAGTCTCCAGACACAGATGTAAAGAATAGATGTATGAACACAAAGAAGGAAAGGGAAGAGGCGTGGGAGGAATTGGGAGATGAGGATTGACATATATACACTCAGTTCAGTTCAGTTCAGTCTCTCAGTTGTGTCCGAATCTTTGCAACCCTATGAATCGCAGCACGCCAGGCCTCTCTATCCATCACCAACTCCCGGAGTTCACTCAGATTCATGTCCATTGAGTTAGTGATGCCATCCAGCCATCTCATCCTCTGTCGTCCCCTTCTCCTCCTGCCCCTAATCCCTCCCAGCATCAGAGTCTTTTCCAATGAGTCAACTTTTCGCATGAGGTGGCCAAAGTATTTGGAGTTTCAGGTTCAACATCAGTCCTTCCAATGAACACTCAGGACTGATCTACTTCAGAATGGACTGGTTGGATCTCCTTGCAGTCCAAAGGACTCTCAAGAGTCTTCTCCAACACCATGGTTCAAAAGCATCAATTCTTTGGTGCTCAGCCTTCTTCACAGTCCAACTCTCACATCCATACATGACTACTGGAAAAACCATAGTCTTGACTAGACGGACCTTTGTTGGCAAAGTAATATCTCTGCTTTTTAATATGCTATCTAGGTTGGTCATAACTTTTCTTCCAAGGAGTAAGCATCTTTTAATTTCATGGCTGCAATCACCATCTGCAATGATTTTGGAGTCCCCAAAAATAAAGTCAGACACTGTTTCCACTGTTTCTCCATCTATTTGCCATGAAGTAATGGGACCAGATGCCACGATCTTTGTTTTCTGAATGTTGAATTTTAAGCCAACTTTTTCACTCTCCTCTTTTACTTTCATCAAGAGGCTTGTTAGTTCCTCTTCCCTTTCTGCCATAAGGGTGGTGTCATCTGCATATCTGAGGTTATTGATATTTCTCCCGGCAATTTTGATTCCTGTTTATGCTTCCTCCAGCCCAGCATTTCTCGTGATGTACTCTGCCTATAAGTTAAATAAGCAGAGTGACAATACACAGCCTTGACGTACTCCTGTAGAAGATAGATAACTAATGAGAACCAATTGTATAGCACAGGGAACTCCACTCAGTGTTTTTGTAGTGACTTAAATGGAAAGGAAATCCAAAAGACAGGGGATATATGCATATGTGCACATAGTTTTGCTGTACAGCAGAAACTAACACAACATTGTAAAGCAACTATACTCCAAGTAATAATTAATTTTTAAATAAGATATGATAAAGGATACAAATGAACAGCCAGATGAATCAGATTCACAGGGCAAGGTGCATAGGAACGGTGAGGAGTTCCACACCCCCTCAAAGTACACCACCTTCCCAGCACCTCCACATTTTCACCAACCTGGAATGTTCCATGCTTGTGAGCATTTGCTGGAGGCTTCCTCATGCAGGCATGAGCGATCATGAATTCTATTTCCAGGTCCTCTTCTCTGCCCTGGGGTTCAGGGTTAAAAGCTCCAGGCTTCTAATAATGGCTTGGTTTTTCTGGTGGCTAAGCCCCATCCAGGTTCATACCATGGATCACTTCATTAGAACAAAAGACACTCCCATCGTCCAGAAAATCCCAAAGGATTTAAGAACTCTGTGTCAGACACCCAAGGTCAAAGACCAGATATTACAACCAAAGTTTCTCCTAGTGTTCTCATCACTTAACAGATTACACACATTTTAGGAGTTCTGTGCCAGGAACCAAGGGCTCTGCGTGCATGCTCAGTTGTGTCTGATGCCTTGTGACCACAAGGGCTGTAGCCCACTAGGCTCCTCTGTCCATGGGATTTCCCAAGCAAGCATACTGGAGTGGGTTGCCATTTCCTCCTGCAAGGGATCTTCCTGTCCAGGGATCAAATTCACATCTCCTGCATCACCTGCATTGACAGGCAGATTCTTTACCACTGAGCCAATATATCTTCTATTATTTCATAGGATCATTTATATTCTGTCATGTGCATTTTCCCTTAATCATTCCCTACATATTTTAAATTCACTTTTTAATTTTAAAATTGTTTTAGATTTATAGAAAATAATGAAAATACCAAGAGTTCTCATAGAGCCCACACACCCAGGTTCACTTATTACTAGAATCTAAGATTAGCATTCTCCAAGCTAGGCTTCAGCAGTACATGAGCCAAGAACTTCCAGATGTTCAGCCTGGATTTAGAAAAGGCAGAGGAACCAGAGATCAAATTGCCAACATCGTTAGATCATAGAGAAAGCAAGAGAATTCCAGAAAAACCTCTACTTCTGCTTCATTGACTATGCTAAAGCCTTTGTATGGATCAGAGCTGTGGAAAATTCTTAAAATGATGGGAATACCAAACCACCTTACCTGCCTTCTGAGAAACCTGTATGCAGATCAAGAAGCAAGTTAGAACCGGACATGGAACAACGGACTGGTTCCAAATTGGGAAAGGAGTACATCA
Organism: Neotragus moschatus; assembly: GCA_006410615.1. Lineage (NCBI taxonomy): Eukaryota > Metazoa > Chordata > Mammalia > Artiodactyla > Bovidae > Neotragus > Neotragus moschatus. Next base: position 3,655,265 of record SJYA01002489.1, on the reverse strand, counting down.
AGGCTGTATATTGTCACCCTGCTTACTTAACTTATATGCAGAGTGCATTATGCAAAATGCTGGGCTGGATGAAGCACAAGTTGAAATCGAGATTGCCAGGAGAAATAGCAATAACCTCAGATATGCACATGACACCATCCTTATGGGAGAAAGCGAAAAGGAACTAAAGAGCCTCTTGATGAAAGTGAAAGAGGAGAGTGAAAAAGTTGTCCTAAAACTCAATATTCAAAAAACTAAGATCATGGGATCCAGTCCCACCACTTCATGGCAAACAGATGGGGAGACAATGGAAACAGTCACAGGCTTTATTTTCTTGGGCTCCAAAATCACTGCAGCCATGAAATTAAAAGACACTTGCTCCTTGAAAGAAAAGCTATGACAAACCTGCTGCTGCTGCTGCTAAGTCGTTTCAGTCATGTCCGACTCTGTGCGACCACATAGACGGCAGCCCACCAGGCTCCTCATCCTTGGGATTCTCCAGGCAAGAGCACTGGAGTGGGTTGCCATTTCTTTCTCCAATGCATGGAAGTGAAAAGTGAAAGTGAAGTCGTTTCAGTCATGTCCGACTCTTAGCAACCCCATGGACTGCAGCCCACCAGGCTCCTCTGTCCATGGGATTTCCCAGGCAAGAGTACTGGATTGGGTGTCATGACAAATCTAGATGTTGTGTTAAAAAGCAGAGACATTACTTTGCAGACAAGGGTATGTCTAGTCAAAGCTATGGTTTTTCCAGTGGTCATGTATGGATGTGAGAGTTGGACCATAAAGAAAGCTGAGCACCAAAGAATTGATGCTTTTGAACTCTGGTGTTGGAGAAGACTCTTGAGAGAGTCCCTTGGACTGCAAGGAGATCCTAAAGGAAACCAGTTCTGAATATGCATTGGAAGGACTGATGCTGAAGCTGAAACTCCAGTACTTTGGCCATCTGATGCAAAGAGCTGACTCATTAGAAAAGGCCCTGATGCTGGGCCTTTTGAAGGTTGAAGGCAAGAAGAGAAGGGGACGACAGACAGAGGATGAGATGGTTGAATGGCATCACGGTCTCAATGGACATGAGTTTGAGCAAGCTTCAGGAGACGGTGAAGGAACAGGGGTGCCTGGCGTGCTGCAGTCCATGGGATCACAAAGAATCGGACATGACTGGGTGACTGAACAACAACAACAACAACAGCAACATTACCATGGTGCATTTGTCACATAATGAATTGTGAGTGAGCCATTATTCTTAACCAAAGTCCATATTTGATTCAGCATTCCTTAGTTTTTCAGTGTCCTCTTGCTGTTTCAGCGTCCCATCCAGGGCACCACATTACTTTTAGTCATCATGTCTCCTTAGGCTCCTCTTAGTTGTGATGGTTTGTCTGACTTGTTTTTGATGAACTTGACAGTTTGGAGGAATGCTGGCCAGGGGTTTTATAGAACGTCCCCAGCTGGGATTTGTCTGATGTTTTTCTCTTGATTAGACTGGGGTTTAGACTGGAAAGGAAAAGTTCCAATTTCACCACATCATATCAAGAACACATCCTATCGTCATGACTTAACATTGTTCATATCACTTGAGCACCTGGCTGAGGTAGTGTTTGTCAGATTTCTTTGAGTAAAGTTATTTTCCCCTTCTTCTCATACTGTCTTCTTTTCGAGGAAGTCACTATGTGCAGCCCACAATTAAATAGTAGAGATTTATGATCCAAGTCCTTGATAGCCAAGTATCTACATAAATTATTTGTAATTATTTTGCATAAGAGACTTTTCTATGTGTCCTATTTAATTTTTCATTCATTTATACCAGTATGGACTCATGAATCTTTATGTTTTAGGTTATGACTATTTTTATAAAAATCAATTTTTATTTGAATATAGTTGATTTACAATGTTGTATTTGTTTTTGCTATACAGCAAAGTAGATCAGTTATGCACACACATATATTTTTACATATAGGTCATTACAGCATATTGAGTAGAGTTCCCTGTGATATACAGAAGGTCATTGTTAATCATCTCTTTTATATAAATATATAGTAGTGTTTATATGTCAATCTCAATTTCCTAATTTCTCTCTCCCCCCTTCCCCCCTTGGTGACCATATGTTTGTTTTCTGCATTTTTAATTCTATTTCTGTTTTGTAACTAAGTTCATTTGTATCATTTTTTTAGATTCCACATATAAGTGATATTGTATGATGTTTGTCTTTCTCTTTCTGACTTATTTTGCTTCGTATGATAATCTCTATGTCTCTCCATGCCACTGCAAATGGCATTATTTCATTCTTTTTTTATGGCTGAGTAGTATTCCTTTCTATACATGTACTACATCTTCTTTATCCATTCATCCATCAACAAACATTTCGGTTGCCATGCATTTTGAATCAAGCTAGCTGTTCTGTCCTTAAGTCTTAAAACATCATTCAGGTTGAAGACAGATTTCCTTTATAGAAAATCACAACTTATATATGACTCTAGGAGGAAAACTGGAGCAGTTCAGAAAGCAGCATATTAACCTAAAGGCAAGTGCAGTTGTGGAGGGCCAATGAACTATAAGGACTTGTCATTTATGTGGATACCTGACCCATAAAATTATTATCTACACCTTGGATTTTGTTGCTTCAGCAATAAAAGCAATTACTGTGTATTCTAATTTTGCCATTTCTTTTGAGTAAGTGATTGGGTTTTTAGAAAGTTCACTATTTTCTTTAATGATTTCTATCCTATATTTTCCCAAGAGAGTATATTCCCCCACTCTATAAGGAAAATTCATTTCTTAGAAGAGTGAGATATATCAGCATTAAAAGGCACATTCATAGATATGATAAAAGTAATAATCATACCCATATATCCACAATTATTTTGAATTTTTGTGCATGTATAAGAAATAAGCTAGGAAGGGACTTATTTAGACTTCCAGTGGTGTATGTTTAGAGTCATATTATCCTTAAAATAAAAGATACTCTTTGGTGTTTATTCACATTGTGTTAATGTATATGGCTATCTATCAGGCTGTTAAAAAAAAGTGCAGAGTTAAGTTAATACCATTGTAACTGTTGAATTTATAACTGTGAATTTATTTGTTTAATGCTTGTAGGGTATCTAGGTTAATTAGGACCAATTGGTAGCTCAGATGGTAGAGAATCTGCCTGCATTGCAGGAGACTTGGGTTCCATCCCTGGGTTGGTTATATCCTCTGGAGAAGGGAATGGCTACCCATTCCAGTATTTTTGCCCGGAGAATTCCATGGACAGAGGAGCCTGACAGGCTACAGTGCATAGTGTCACAAAGCATTGAACATGACTGAGCAACTAACACTTTCACTTTTCAATCCTTAATTCTGGTAGAAGAGATACCTGGAACTATACCAGGGAAATGGGCATATCATCAGAAGGCAGCAGGGTAACCGAGGGAGCCATGCCTGCTGCTCCTGTCTTTTTTCTTGACCCTCTGGATGCTCAAGTGTATCATCTTGCCTTTTCTTTCCATTCAATACATGTTCTCATCTCCGAAATTGAGCCCTTGGCTACTATGTTGGCAATTCCTCCATTTCTTTACAAAGTAACATCTTTAAGAACTACTATGAGAGTGGGGACTGGGGATCCTATACTGACCTGGCTATCAGGATCAACCAGGGAGCATCTTCCTTTATGGCCCCCACATCCCAACCTGTCTAAGCCTTCTTGGTATAATCAACTCTCAAGTTCCTTCTGAATCTAAGTATTACTGTCCATACTAATGAACCAGATATTGGCCCTTCATATCTTTTCTTCATCATGATGGTAGTTATGATGCAAAAAAAAAAAAAAAAAGATTTCTGGGAACAACTCCTGCCACAAGCTTTATGAGATGATTCAACTTCAGATTTTTCTCTCTTTCTCTATTTCATTTACTCTTGTTTTTATAGACTTGCCTCCAATCATACACACACACACACACACATTCTTTCTTGGTTCACTAGGATGTGATTTTCAATAACGACATTGGTATAAGTGAAAAAAATGGAAAGAAATAGAGGGAATGCACACATGNATTTTTCTCTCTTTCTCTATTTCATTTACTCTTGTTTTTATAGACTTGCCTCCAATCATACACACACACACACACACATTCTTTCTTGGTTCACTAGGATGTGATTTTCAATAACGACATTGGTATAAGTGAAAAAAATGGAAAGAAATAGAGGGAATGCACACATGTGCTCATTCTTCTCATCACTCAGCCTGGAGACTGGTTTCTCAGGAAGCCTCTCTGGTCTTGGGCCCATTTCTCCCAATGCATTGCTTTGAAACTTAAGCTCAATCTTCCTTTATTCTTCACACTAAAAGCCTCCCCCTAAAACAAATATAAACATTTATCTTTTCCTACTAGATTTCAAAAAGTGAAAGTAGAGAGGGAAGAGGAACAGAGGATACACACTTTAAGAAAACTATCAAGGAGACAACAAAAACTTTCAGAGTTGAATGTAATAGACCTTTATAAAGCATCTATGTGTAGCAGAGAGAGCTCAGCTTGGTGCTCTGTGATAACCTAGATGGGTAGAATGGGGGTGGTGGGAGGGAGGCTCAAGAGAGAGAGGAGATATATATATATCGTACACTTTTGACTGCGCAGAAGCGTGCCAGCTGTGACCGACCATGCAAAAGCACTACCGAGAGGAGCTACCCCTTGCCCAAGGTCAGGGGTGGCGACCAAGAGTGCCAGGCTGCATTGGCACAGGAGCAGCTGAGAGGAGCTACCCAAAGTCCAAGGTCAGGGGTGGCGACTGAGAGGAGCAACCCCAGGTCCAAGGAGTGGCAGCTGCATGGGCAAGGAGGGCCAAGAGGAGCTACTCCACCTTCAAGGTCAGGAGGGGTGGCTGTGAGGAGATACCCCTCATTCAAGGTAAGGAGCAGCAGCTGTGCTTTGCTGGAGCAGCTGTGAAGCGATACCTCACGTCCAAGTTAAGAGAAACCCAAGTAAGACAGTAGGTGTTGCGAGAGAACATCAGAGGGCAGACACAATGAAACCATAATCACAGAAAACTAGCCAATCTGATCACACGGACCACAGCCTTGTCTAACTCAATGAAANAGTGTCATACTTTATTTTGGGGGGCTCCAAAATCACTGCAGATGGTGACTGCAGCCATGAAATTAAAAGACGCTTACTCCTTGGAAGGAAAGTTATGACCAACCTAGATAACATATTGAAAAGCAGAGACGTTACTTTGCCAACAAAGGTCCGTCTAGTCAAGGCTATATTTTTTCCAGTGGTCGTGTATGGATGTGAGAGTTGAACCCTGAAGAAAGCTGAGCACCGAAGAATTGATGCATTTGAACTGTGGTTTTGGAGAAGACTCTTGAGAGTCCCTTGGACTTCAAGGAGATCCAGCCTATCCATCCTAAAGGAGATCAGTCCTGGGTGTTCATTGGAAGGACTGATGTTGAAGTTGAAACTCCAATACTTTGGCCACCTCANTGAAGAAAGCTGAGCACCGAAGAATTGATGCATTTGAACTGTGGTTTTGGAGAAGACTCTTGAGAGTCCCTTGGACTTCAAGGAGATCCAGCCTATCCATCCTAAAGGAGATCAGTCCTGGGTGTTCATTGGAAGGACTGATGTTGAAGTTGAAACTCCAATACTTTGGCCACCTCATGTGAAGAGTTGACTCTTTGGAAAAGACCCTGATGCTGGGAGGGATTGGGGGCAGGAGGAGAAGGGGACGACAGAGGGTAAGATGGCTGAATGGCATCACTGAGTCAATGGAGATTAGTTTGAGTGAATTCCGGGAGTTGTTGATGGACAGAGAGGCCTGGCTTGCTGCTATTCATGGGGTCACAAAGAATCAGACACAACTGAATGACTGAACTGATAATACACTTCATTGTACAGCAGAAACTAGTACAATATTGTAAATCAATAGTACTCCAATAAAAAAATCAAAACAGAAAAACACCAATATACGACTGGCAATGTTTGTCATGAAGTTCGTGACGATGAACAAAACATTGAATGTACTTTGAAGGTCCTCCGGCTCTACTGGGAGAGATGGGCTCATAAAACACAATTAATCATAGTAAAGGGTGCAGTGTGAAGAATATATGTGATTCTATAGAAATTCATGGATCTGAAGCAAAAAGAAGTTCTTTGTCCAACTGCCAGGGCTGTGTGTATGTGTTTTTTAGGAAAAAGAAACCACAAAGTATCATGGAAAAAAATTGGGGTTTTGGTTTGAATCTTGGCTTTGCTATAATCTGAGAAACTGTGGGAAAGTTACTTAAATTTTCTGAACTTTCATTTTCTCATATGTAAAATAAGGATAATAATATCCCACTTACATCTTACACAGTTATTATGAAGATTAAATTAGAACATATAAAAAACATTTAAAACCATTTCTGAAACAAAGTTGGACTTCATACACATTTGTTCAATGTAAAGGGATCACTTAAGTTAGTGCTCAAGATGAATTTTCTCATAGAAATATTGACATATTTTGTGGTTGTTTAAAAAGGACAACTATTATGGCAAATGTATGCCCATTAGCTATATCTTATATAGACTTATTGAATGGATTAAGCTATCTTTAATATTTCAGATGGTTGGTATGTATCCAGTTTCTAAACACACAACTTAGAAATAAGCTTTTGAAAAATAAAATATCTCTGACTTGCATATATTTTAAGATTGCCTTAACGTGTGATGGAGTAGGAAATGGCTTCCTACTCCAGTATTCTTACCTAGCAAATCCCATGGACAGAGGAACCTGGTAGGCTACAGTCCCTGCAGGGGGTTGCAAAGAGTTGGACACAACTGAGTGACTTCACTTTAAAATGTGATGTCTTCCTTTATGGCAATATTATCTCATTCAAAAAGTTGAAATTGGCAACACTTCCCTGGTGGTCCAGTGGTTAAGAATCCACCTTCCAATAGAGGGAATATGGGTTTGTTCTCTGGTTGGGGAACTATTGATAAGATCCCACAAGCCATCAGGCAACTAAGCCTGCAGGCTACAACTAGAGAGAAGCCCATGCACTGCAATGAGGGAAAGATCCCATGTGCCACAGCTAAGACCCACATAGCCAACTAAATAAATAAAGTAAAATGAAGAAATTGACTCTACATTAAAAAAAAAAAAAAGATGTATAGTCCATAGAAAAATAGAAAAAAAATCTATAAAATTACAAAGGATTCTGTAATTAGTGATTAAATCCTCACTATTCAGTTCAGTTCAGTCGCTCAGTCATGTCTGACTCTTTGCAACCCCATGAATCACAGCACTCCAGGCCTCCTTGCCCATCACCAACTCCTGGAGTTTACTCAGACTCACATCCATCGAGTAGGTGATGCCATCCAGCCATCTCATCCTCTATCATCCCCTTCTCCTCCTGTCCCCAATCCCTCCCAGCATCAGGGTCTTTTCCAAAGAGTCAACTCTTCACATGAGGTGGCCAAAGTATTGGAGTTTCAGCTTCACCATCAGTCCTTCCAGTGAACACCCAGGACTGATCTCCTTTAGAACAGACTGGTTGGATCTCCTTGCAATCAGTCTTCAATAATCCTTTTGCCAGAATAATTTCTCAATTTAAATGTGAAAGTGGTGCTGTTATTCTGGTTTTACAGATGAAAAAACTGAGACACATAGAGTTTAACTTGCCCTAGGTATCAGTTCTATTTAGTAAAAGACTTGAGATGCTAAACTCAAGCATGTTATCAGAGTTTATGTTGTTCATCATGTTGTTTGAATTATAGCTGATGCTTTCATTATTTTCTGGAACCTTGTACATACAACAAAAAAACAAGGTGGGACAAAACATATTGTTTCTCCATGTTTATAATTTTGTTAGCTTTATCAAACAAATAATTGGATAGATGCTTCCACCAAGAACTAGGTTTAGAAAATTGTCTGTCAATATGAGCAAAATATGTAGCTTATATTTAGCTTTTCAGCCTGCAAGTTCATCCCCTTGTTGGTATGCTACATGCAGTGGTTAGACTTGTTGATCATTTTCTGTGCAAGGAGCATTTCTTTCCACCAGAGAACTTCCCTGGATCCTAAATGAAAGAAAAGAATATATTCCCTACTCACACAGCTTAACATTTTGATTAAAAAAACAGAATATCTACATAGCCTTCTGAGCAACTCTAACAAGAAACCTATTTACAGAATAATTTAAAGATGTAGAAATTAGATTATCTTGGTGATTTCTCAGAAATTACTGGCAGGAATGAAAAGGCAAGTGAAGGAAGAAGTAAAACTGTCTTTATTTGAAGACTACTCCATTGTCTATGTATGTCTGATGGAACCTACAAAAAACTACTTCACCTGATAAGTGAAAATATTAAAGGTATTTTTATTGCCAAAAAGAAAGAAGTAAACTTATGTTTATTCACAAACAACATGCTCATGTATATAGACAATCTGATGTAAACTACAAAAAAGCAATTAGGACTAATGAATTAGCATACTAAGTTTTCTAAATGCAAGATCAATGTGTTTGTATATACTAGAAACAAGCAATTGTAAATCAAAGATCAGGGGGAAAAAATTAAACAGTTTTGTACCTTGATCATGAGTCAGAAGACTTAATATTAAGATAACAATTCTCCCCCACAGTAGTCTTTGAATGAGTGAGTGAAAGTCTTTAGATTCAATATAAGTCCCATCAAATGGTCAGCAGGAGTTTTTCTTTGGTAGAAATTAATTAGATCATTATAAAATTCACATGAAAATGCAAAGACCTAGAAGAGCCAAAATAGAATTGGGGCAAAGAGTAGATAGAGAAGGAACACTGCCTGATTCCAAGATTTTTATAAGGCTGTTGTAATCAAGAGAATGTGGCTAGGTGTTGAAATAGAGCAATAGAGGATGAGTTCAAAGGCACAGAATAGACTCTTGCAATAAATATATATAGCTGAGAGATATTTAACAAAGGCAATTCAGAGAAGAACAAGTGGTCTTCTAAAAAAACCAAGCTTGATAATAAATCTTGGATATATATACTTGAGCAAAAATAATAATAATAATAATAACTTCCATTCACACCATACACCATACACAAAACCTAACTCAAAATGACTAAAGTAGATCTAGATGTAAAGCCTAAATTTGTAAAACTTCTAGATAAAAACATTAAAAAAAAATCTTTGTGATCTTGGGATACAGCATATTTTTAGACAAGACAGCTAAAGTAAAATCCATAAAATTTTAAAAAATGATAAATGGTCTTGATCAAAATTTAAAGCTTCTGCTCTTTGAAAGACACTTTTTTAAAAAGGAAGAGATAATTGGCAGAGAAGACAATTGCAAAGCATATATCTGATAAAGGACTTGTATCTAGAAGATACAATGAACTCTGAAAACTCAATAAGAAAATCAAAAGCTTAATTTTTCAAGTGGGCAAACAACTTGAACAGAACCCTCCCCGAAGAGGATATACAGATGGCAAATAAGCCCATGAAAATATGTTCAACAGCATTAGTCATTACGGAAACGCAAATTAAAACCATAATGAGTAATCGTTAATACTACTATCTAGAAAGGTAAAACTGGAAAAACTGCCCTCACACACAACATGTTGGTGACAGTGTAAAGAAACTGGATTTTTCACACATTGCTGGTGAGAATTTAAACTGGTATATGAGTGTGTTAGTCGCTCAGTTGTGTGTGACTCTTTGCGACCTCATGGATGGGGCCTGCCAGGCTCCTCTGTCCATGTGATTTTCCAGGCAAGAATACTGGAGTGGTAGCCATTCCCTTCTCCAAGAGATCTTCCTGACATAGGGATCGAACCCAGGTCTCCCACATTGCAGGCAGACTCTTTAACATCTGAGCCACTTAGTTCAGTTCAGTCACTCAGTCATGTCTGACTATTTGTGACCCCATGAATTGCAGCATGCCAGGCCTCCCAGTCCATCACCAACTCCCGGAGTTTACTCAGACTCACGCCCATCGAGTCAGTGATGCCATCCACACATCTCATCCTCTGTCGTTCCCTTCTCNAGTTCAGTTCAGTCACTCAGTCATGTCTGACTATTTGTGACCCCATGAATTGCAGCATGCCAGGCCTCCCAGTCCATCACCAACTCCCGGAGTTTACTCAGACTCACGCCCATCGAGTCAGTGATGCCATCCACACATCTCATCCTCTGTCGTTCCCTTCTCCTCCTGTCCCCAATCCCTTCCAGCATCAAAGTCTTTTCCAATCAGTCCACTCTTTGCATGAGGTGGCCAAAGTACTGGAGCTTCAGCTTTAGCATCATTCCTTCCAAAGAAATCCCAGGGCCGATCTCCTTCAGAATGGACTGGTTGGATCTCCTTGCAGTCCAAGGGACTCTCANTCTGTATGTATGTCAAGAAGCAACAGTTAGATCTGGACATAGAACAACAGACTGGTTCCAAACAGAAATATGAGTACGTCAAAGCTGTATATTGTCACCCTGGTTATTTAACTTCTATGCAGAATACATCATGATGAATGCTGGACTGGAAGAAACACAAGCTGGAATCAAGACTGCTGGGAGAAATATGAATAACCTCAGATATGCAGATGACACCACCCTTATGGCAGAAAATGAAGAGGAACTAAAAAGCCTCTTGATGAAAGTGAAAGTGGAGAGTGAAAAAGTTGGCTTCAAGCTCAACATTCAGAAGATGAAGATCATGGCATCTGGTCCAATCACTTCGTGGGAAATAGATGGGGAAACAGTGTCAGACTTTATTTTTCTGGGCTCCAAAATCCCTGCAGATGGTGACTGCAGCAATGAAATCAAAAGACGCTTACTCCTTGGATGAAAAGTTATGACCAACCTAGAGAGCATATTCAAAAGCAGAGATATTACTTTGCCATCTAAATTCCATCTAGTCTAGGCTTTGGTTTTTCCAGTAGTCATGTATGGATGTGAGAGTTGGACTGTGAAGAAGGCTGAACGCCGGAGATTTGATGTTTTTGAACTGTGGTGTTGGAGAAGACTCTTGAGAGTCCCTTGGACTGCAAGGAGATCCAACCAGTCCATTCTGAAGGAGATCCGTCCTGGGATTTCTTTGGAAGGAATGATACTGAAGCTGAAACTCCAGTACTTTGGCCACCTCATGCGAAGAGTTGACTCATTGGAAAAGACTCTGATGCTGGGAGGGATTGGGGGCAGGAGGAGAAGGGGATGACCGAGGATGAGATGGGTGGATGGCATCACTGACTCGATGGGCGTGAGTCTGAGTGAACTCCAGGAGTTGGTGATGGACAGGGAAGCCTGCCGTGCTGCGATTCATGGGGTCGCAAAGAGTCGGACACGACTGAGCAACTGAACTGAACTGATATTGCTTGAACTGTTACAATAATTATGCATACTTTGGTAATCAAGAAAAAATGTGATAAATAAAAGCTCATATGTTGAACAATAATGCAAGACATGTTTAATTAGTGTTTGTGGTGTAGGCATATCGATTTCTATCTGTTTGTTGTGTAACCACAAGCACATTGCAGGGATCCTGAATCTTTCTGTGGTGCTCTTTTTTTTTTCACTAATGCAAATAACATAGCAATGTTTTTTCTTGTATTTCCAGCAGTCATTCTCAATATATAAATCACTTTGTTTTCAAACCATGACTTTTCTCTACATTCTTGTAAGATTTGTGCACGCATACACATGGTGGTGCAGTGGTAAATAATCTGTCTGCCAATTTAGGAGATGCAAGAGATGAAGGTTTGACCCATCCCTGGGTCTGGAAGGTCCCCTGGAGAAAGGAATGGCAACCCACTCCAGTATTCTTGCCTGGGATAATCTCATGGACAGAGGAGCTTGGTGGCCTATAGTCCATGGGGTCACAAAGAGCCAGACATGACTGAGCTCTCTCTCTCTCTCTCTCTCTCTCTCTCACACACACACACACATGTGTACACACGTGTATTTAAGTGGTTAGAGCCTTTGTTGTGTGTTATATTCTCCATACTGCCTAATTATGGGTAGTAGTTAATATTAAAGGATGAGATGGTTAGGTAGCATCACTGACTAAATGGACATGACTTTGAATAAGCTCTAGAAGAAAGTGGAGAGTAGAGAAGCCCGGCATGATGCAGTCCATGGGGTTACAAAGAGTCAGTGCAGGACCAAGTGACAACAACAAGAAATTAATATTAGCAAAAAATATAATTTAAACTTGGAAATCCATGTGGTGAAGTATTACTGGGAGATACTTTTCTTTTTCCAAATACAAAGTTCCCAGTCTGAAGAACTGGTAACTTACCTAAAACCATTTTGATGAAATAGTTACAAAAAGCTCAGGATTAAATAGTTGCCTGTGGAAGGAGAGATGGAATTTATCAAGTCAAACAGGAGCAGGGGTCAGGGGGCCAAGAATTAAAAACAAATGCAAATCTAGGAGCTGTTATTTTAAAAGCAAAGAAAAGTAGGTTACACAAGCCATTTCCATTTTTAAATGTTACCCTTCTGGTGGTGTGGGGGAAACCTTTGCCCACTTGTCCTTTTTTTTGCTAAAGATGCTGTTTTTCCACGGAGGCAAAGAGTAATATTTGAGGAAGAGGTTTTACAGATGCAATTACAGCAAGACACTAAAGCTCAGGTTTGCACGTGGGTAAACACGTGCTTTCTCACCCAGAGAAAAGTTTAACTTGGCAGCCTTTGCTACAAAGCATGACTCTGATTCTCAAGGAAGCCAAGACTACAGAAACCCAAGTCATCTCCAAAAATAACACCAAAATTAGAACCTTGAAACTCCTCTCACTGACTGGCCATGCTGGGAATGATGAGACTCTAGTCATGAAGAACGCAAAGCTACTAAACCCTTCACATTCTCCTTGTGCATCAAGACTTCACTTGGCCTCTTAGCCTGTAGAAGAGGTTGCATTCTGGGCTTGAGTGTAGGGGATTAGTTATTTAAATATCTCTAGAAGATTCTAGAAAAAAATATAGAAGAGCATCTTTGAAAACTTGACTAAACAAAGATTTCTAGAACAAATAATTAGTAAATTGAACTTCATCAGCATCTATAAAATTGTTGATCAGAAAATACCCAGGAAGTAGATTTCTCAAAAAAACTAAAAATAGAACTACCATATGATCCTGCAATTTCACTTCTTGATATTGATCCAAATGAAATGAAGGCTCACTCTCAAAAGATATAGGCACCTCCATGTTCCCTGCAGCATTATTTACCATAGCCAAGAAATGGAAGCATCTTAAGTGTCCACTGATAGGTGAATGGATAGATAAAGTGTGTGTGTGTGTGTATATATACACACATATTGAAGTATACAATGAAATATCATACAGCCATAAAACAAGAAGGGAATCTTGCCACATGTGACAGCATGGATGGACACTTAGGTTGTTTTCATGTCTACTAAAACTTGAGGGCATCGTGCTAAGTGAAATGTCAGAGAAAAATACGGTATTATCTCACTTTCATATGGAACCAGGAAGAAAGAGAGGAAGGGAGGAAGGAAGAAAGAAAAAAGAACAAGAAACCTGAACTCATAGGTACAGAGAACACACATTGGTGGTTGCCAGAGATAGGGCGTGAGGTGGAGTAAAATGGGTGAATGTGGTCAAAAGTACCAACTCTCAGTTATGAAATAAACCATGGGAATGCAATGTGAAGAAGCATGGTTACTGTGATTAGTAATACCATATTTTATATTCAAAAGCTACTCAGAGAGTAGATCTTGAAAGTCATAGATCAATGGAACAAAATAGAAAGCCCAGAGATAAATCCACACACTTATGGACACCTTATCTTCGACAAAGGAGGCAAGAATATACAATGGATTAAAGACAATCTCTTTAACAAGTGGTGCTGGGAAAACTGGTCAACCACTTGTAAAAGAATGAAACTAGAACACTTTCTAACACCATTCACAAAAATAAACTCAAAATGGATTAAAGATCTAAACGTAAGACCAGAAACTATAAAACTCCAGAGGAGAACATAGGTAAAACACTCTCTGACATAAATCACAGCAGGATCCTCTATGATCCACCTCCCAGAATACTGGAAATAAAAGCAAAAATAAACAAATGGGACCTAATTAAAATTAAAAGCTTCTGCACGACAAAGGAAACTACAAGCAAGGGGAAAAGACAGCCTTCAGAATGGGAGAAAATAATAGCAAATGAAGCAACTGACAAGCAACTAATCTCAAAAATATACAAGCAACATATGCAGCTCAATTCCAGAAAAATAAATGATCCAATCAAAAACTGGGCCAAAGAACTAAATAGACATTTCTCCAAAGAAGACATACAGATGGCTAACAAACACATGAAAAGATGCTCAATATCACTCATTATCAGAGAAATGCAAATCAAGACCACAATGCGATACCATTTCACGCCAGTCAAAATGGCTGTGATCCAAAAGTCTACAAGCAATAAATTCTGGAGAGGGTGTGGAGAAAACACTGTTGATGGGAATGCAAACTAGTACAACCACTATAGAGAACAGTGTGGAGATTCCTTAAAAATTGCAAATAGAACTGCAATCCCACTGCTGGGCATACACACCAAGGAAACCAGAATTGAAAGAGACACGTGTACCCCAGTGTTCATCGCAGCACTGTTTATAATAGCCAGGACATGGAAGCAACCTAGATGTCCATCAGCAGATGAATGGATAAGAAAGCTGTGGTACATATACACAATGGAGTATTACTCAGCCATTAAAAAGAATACATTTGAATCAGTTCTAATGAGGTGGATGAAACTGGAGCCGATTATACAGAGTGAAGTAAGCCAGAAACAAAAACACCAATACAATATACTAACATATATATATGGAATTTAGAAAGATGGTAATGATAACCCTGTATGTGAGACAGCAAAAGAGACACAGATGTATAGAACGGACTTTTGGACTCTGAGAGAGAGAGAAAGGGTGGGATGATTTGGGAGAATGGCACTGAAACATGTATACTATCATGTAAGAAACGAATCACCAGTCTATGTTCAATACAGGATACAGATGCTTGGGGCTGGTGCACGGGGATGATCCAGAGAGATGATATGGGGTGGGAGGTGGGAGGGGGGTTCAGTATTGGGAACTCATGTACACCCATGGTGGATTCATGTCAATGTATGGCAAAACCAATACAGTACTGTAAAGTAAAAAAAAAAATAAATAAATAGAAAAAAAAAAGTCAAAAGTTACTATGGATACTATTTCCCTTGTATACTATTATTTATTTTTCATGAAATTTTGGATTTTTCTAATATTTTCTAGAAACAGAAGCAAAAGCATCCTACATATTAATGAGAACAATTTATTTTTTCCTGGTCTTATACAAGAGAGTGACACAGGAATTCATTAGACCTCTGGATAATTTTTTATAATTTAGTGCAACAGTGTGCATATGTGTTAGTTGCTCAGTCAGGTCTGACTCTTTGAAACCCCATGGACTGTAGCCTGTTAGGCTCCTCTGTCCATGGAATTCTCCAGGCAAGAATACTGGAGTGGGTTGCCATTAGTTTATGACAATGTAAGTTGAGGGTCTAGTAATCAGACTAGTTATCAGACTGCACAAGGCCCTGGGGACACAGGCAGCCCTCTTGTATAATTTTTTTGGCATTTTGCTCAGCAGTGAGCATTAGAGTGACAGATGAGGAATCAGGTGCTGAACTCAGAGGCCTTTAGACAGCAGCAATGCCCAGCCATTGAGATTACTCCCCCAGGCCACCAGCCTAGACAGCGAAGAGAGAAGAAAGCCTCTTGTGGGGTCCTTTGTGAGCCAGCTTTGTTGTCATTGCCTTATATTAACTTCTCTAAGTACCCTGGGATTGGCAGAATGAGGCCACCCTTGGGGTGAGTCTCTTTTTCCCCTGGTGCATTTTATTGCAAGTTATGTGAACCACTGAGAGTCGACAAGGAATTTACTTAATTGTGGCTGAAATATATTTTTTACTCCAAAGAGCAAGGAATTTGGCTCCACAGGAGCTGGATTCTTCATATCTGTGACTGAGCTGAGACTCAGTGTGGAAACCTGCATGCATTCTATGGCTGGAGCTTGCCCAGTTTGTGGTAGAGCTAGGGGGTCCTTTTCCACACAGTCACTATTGCACTTGACTTGGTCCTGCCATTTTAACCTGGTGGAATCCTATCCCCACCCCCATACTTCACCAATCACAGTTGTGCATGTTAATTCTCTTTAGTCTTGTCCAACTCTGAGCAATCCTATGGACTGTAGCCCATCAGGCTCCTCTTCCATGGGATTCTCCAGGCAAGAATATTGAAGTGGGTTGCCATGCCCTCCTCCAGGGGATCTTCCCAACCCAGGGACTGAACCCACGCTTTCTTATGTCTCCTGCATTGGCAGGCATATTCTTTCTAGTTCTCCCGGGAAACCCATCAACCACACTTTTAGACTTCTGCAAATAAAATATTTGTCACTTAAAGAGAAAGTGTAGAATGGATATTTGTGAACTTCCCAGGAAATTTTGTCACTAACTCCTCAATTTACAGAAGCCTCTCATCTTCCCTAAATAGAAATTCCTGGCAGGCTGCAAAGAGCTAGGATTTAGCTCTGCAAACACATTTGTGTTGGAATTGAAAACAAAATTGAGAATGATGTGCAGAAAGCAGACTTATGACACCACCATGATGTGGCCATTCGGGGAAGTGCTGCCTGGGGAATCTTAGCACTAAGGATGCAATGAGCTGGATGGAACCACAGCAAAAGATCCGACAGGCATATGAAAGGAAGCTTCAAATGCATGCCCTGTGATACATGAAGTGCTCTTTATTCTGGCCCAATAGACGGTCTCCCTGCAAAACCAGACTTTGGTAAAGTCAATTTCACATGTAAGTTAGCCTCTGCAATCTTTTCCATATGTGAGTTAGGCTGGGCAGTCTTTCCCAGAGTTAAGGTTCAATTTTCAGGGTAAAAGCTTATAATTTTGAAATAATGACAATAACTTGAATCGCCCTGCTTCTACCTTTCTGAATACCTGAGGTCCTGGGACCCAAGGGTAAAAACCATCTGTTTAACCACAAAAACCGTCAGCAGCATGAGGAGAAGGAGAGGCAGGTCACAGACTCTCCTAGGGACGGGAGCTGCTTTTCAGGTCAGAGAAGTCCCAGCACTGAGCACGGGTCCTGTTACAAACGTGGTTAATTCACAGGTACTGAACTGAGCTGAACCAGAGCTTGAGCTAAGGTCCTTTAACTAGAAATTCTTGCCTCTTTCCATGAAACCAGGGAAAATAACATAACTCAGCATGCAAGTTTGTTGTAAACATTTCATAAGAAAGCACTTCATAAACTACAAAAGACTACTCTGGAAATATCAGGGATGATGATGGGCAATGAATGGGCTGGTGATAAGTATGATGACATTGAGCAAAACAATGATGATACTATTAAAAAGATTCTCATGTCTGACTATGAGCCCCTAGACTGTTCTGATGTTACTATTATTTCCACAGTTGGGGCTCTACCAATAAGACACCATAAGAGGATACCACATGTGGCAAGGACGCTGAAAACGGGTACTTGTCTGCTAGTACTGGTTTTCTTTTTGTGAATGAAGAGAAAGCTACAGCTTCCAGAACTGCCAATCAATGGCATTTTGATTACCTCCCAATTTGTTTCTTCCATCCCAATTAGAAATGTTCTATATTTGTATGTTTTCTTTGAAAGAGGTAGACCTCACTTCTGGGAAAAAAAATCTAGGGTTGGACAAGTTGCTTTAATCCACTTGGTGCCATGAGAAATGTCAAATGATTGTGTTTACTGTCTTTGAACCAATTTGGCATGAATAAGGTTACATGCTAAGCCTGAGCTCTAGCAATTCATTAAACTAGGAAAAAATAAGACTTTTTCTTTTTCTTTTATGTCACGTCTCTACTTCCCAACTCACACACATCACATAAACAACCATAAGGCATTTATCTCATAATGGCACTCCACTCCAGTACTCTTGCCTGGAAAATCCAATGGACAGAGGAGCCTGGTGGGCTGCAGTCCATGGGGTCACTAAGAGTCGGACACGACTGAGCGACTTCGCTTTCACTCACTTTCATACATTGGAGAAGGAAATGGCAACCCACTCCAGTGTTCTTGCCTGGAGAATCCCAGGGATGGTGGAGCCTGATGGGCTGCTGTCTATGGGGTCGCACAGAGTCGGACATGACTGAAGCAACTTAGCAGCAGCAGCAGCAGCAGCAGCATACTAATGTAAAAATTGAAAGAAAAAAATGATTTCCAGTAAAATATAATCTCTTATATTAACTCATTGTGGGGCTTTCAGACAGCCTTAAAACAATGCTGAGGTAGATAAGACCAACATATTATTCACTTTATTCAAAGGAGAGAAACAAATGTCTTGGTATTTAATGTAACAATTTAAAATCAAGATGGTGTTAACTGGGAAAACAAAGGCTGAAGCCCTTGTATTCTAAGCATACTGTCATCTCTCTTCTCAAGCATTTGGTTTCTTGCAAAACAGGAATCAAAGTTAAATAAAATCTGGTAGGAAAGGCCACATTAATACCAGGCATCCATCAATGGACTGCAACTTTGCACTCTTTAGAGGAATTATAATAAATTTTTTTTAATTTAGATTAGAATGTAAACCCTATCTACTAAATGAAAGATAAAGGACCAAAGAGGGCTGGATGCTTCTCCAGACAAGTCCATGAAGTCAATGTCAAGGTCATTGCTTTATGTCTAAATTGTAAGGACCCTGTAGTGGGCAGTGAGGTATGTTTAGAAGCAGGAAGGGGCGGTTCCAAGATGGCAGAAGAATAGTATGGGGAGACCACTTTCTCACCCACAAATTCACCAAAGAATCATTTGAATGCTGAGCAACTTCCACAAAACAACTTCTGAACCCTGGTGGAGGGCACCAAGCACCCAGAAAGGCAGCCCATTCTCCTCAAAAGGAGGTAGGACAAAATATAAAAGACAAAAAGAGAGACAAAAGAGAGACTCCCTGGACAGGGAGTCATGAAGGAGGAGAAGTTTCCAAACAGTAGGAAACCCTCTCACGGGTGGGTCTGTGGGGAGTTTTGGAATCTCAGAGGGCAACATAAATGGGAGGAAAAAAAACAAAACCCACAGAATAGGTGTCCAACTGCAACTGCCAGTGGAGAAGTAGCCCAGACGCTCACATCTGCCACCAGGAAGCGGGGGCTGGACAGGGAGGTGTGGGCATCATCATCAGTCTTTAGGGTGAGGATGGCCTGAATACCCTGAGGACAATCTGAGAGAACTAACCTAGTCTGAGATAGCAGCCCAAACTGTGGGATCAGCAGAGAGAGAAAAAAAAAAAGAGAGAGAGAGAACTTTCCTGCTAAAGCTCTAACTTGTAGCCTGGCCCACTCACAGAACAAAAGATTGAGCAAATACCAAAGGAGAGCTAACTGGCTGTATACAAGCCCCTCCCACCCACCTCCCCAACCAGAGACAGAGGGGAAGGCCTGAACCAGAAGGCAAGAGGCTGCACCAATCTCGGCCCAAGAGACCAGCATCCTCCACCAAACTGTGAGCAGACTCTTCATTGCTTACCACGTCTTCTTGGGACCCTGGATGGTTGACATCTGTCAGGAGGGTTGCAGCCAGAGATCAGCCCCCCAGAGGAGACACATGGCACACTTGAGACAGTGCTCTCCTGGCACACCTGGAAAGCTGAGCAGCCAAACCGGGGAGGTGATTAAGACACACGGTCCACCTGGGACAGTCTGCTCGCCAAGCACCTGGTTGCCTGAGGTGCTCAGACCTGGAAAGGGAACAAAATACATGCCCAACCAAGTCTGTGCCCTTGCGGAGTACCCGAGAACCTGAACCTGAGTGACTTAGACGTGGGAAGTGCACGAAACTCAGGGCCTGCTTTGGATCATGTCCTACAGAGCATCCTGGAGGCTAAGCAGTGTAGACCGAGAAAGCACACGCCAGTGTGAGCTGGGGCAAACCCAGTGTGGTTCATACACTGCAAGTACTCCCCACACATGCCAGTGATAGTTGTTTGCAGTGTTCCTCCCTCCCCACAAAACAATTGAACAAGTGAGCCTAATAAGTGACCACCTTTTCCCCCTTGTGTCAGGGCAATAATTAGACACCAAAGAGACTTGCAAACAGAGGAAGCCAAAATAAACAAAGAAGAGGGAACCACTCTGGAAGTGACAGGTGCAACAGGTTAAAACCCTGTAGTTAACATTGACTAAGCATTGGAGGAGGCCTATAGACCTTGAGAACAAGTAAAAGCTGAAACAGGGAACTATCTGAAACTGAAATGACCCCACACTGCCCACAACAGCTCCACAGAAATTCCTAGATATATTTTTACTATTATCACTGTTTAATTTTTAAAATTTAAGTTCATTACTGCTTTAATTTTCACTTTTATAACCTACTATTACCTTGCAAAAAAGACCCTATTTTTAAAGCAAATTTCATAAATATTTTTTATAATTCTTGTGATTGATTATGTTTTGTATTTTTAATATTGTATTTTTGAGAATCTAACCTCTACTCTAGATTTTTAATCTTTGCTTTTTGGTATTATCAATTTTATACCTTTAAGAATCTAAATACCTTTCTGTATCCATTTTCACTAAGAGGTGTTATTAGTGGTTTGATTGCTCTCTCCTCTTTTGACTCTCCATTTTCTCCCCCAGGTCACCTCTATCTCCTCCCTCCCCCTTCTCTTCTCTACTTAACTCTGTGAATCTCTCTGGGTGTTCTGGGTTGTGGAGAACACTTAAGGAACTGATTACTGGCTAGATTGGTCTTTCCCCTTTTGACTCCTCTCTCTTCTCCTCCTGGTCACGTCTATCTCCCTCTTTCCTCTTCTCTTCTCTTAGTAACTCTATGAATCTCTCTGGGTGTTCCACAGTGTGGAGAGCACTTAGGGAGCTGATTACTGGCTAGATTGCTCTCCTCCCCTTTTGACTCCCCCTCTTCTCCTCCTGGTCACCTCTATCTCCCACCTCCCTCTTCTATTTTTAATGTAACTCTGTGAACTTCTCTGGGTGTCCTTCACTGTGGAGAATTGTTTCACCATTAACCTAGATATTTTATCATCTGCTGTAAGGGCGGAGAAGTCTTGAGACTATTGGAAGAATAATACAGAAAGCCAGAGGGCAGGAGGCTTAAATCCAAAACTTAAGAACATCAGAGAACTCCTGATTCCAGGGAACATTAATACACAAGAGTTCATCCAAAAGCCTCCATATGTACACTGAAACCAACCTCCACCCAAGAGCCAACAAATTCCAGAGCAAAAAATACCATGCTAATTCTCCTGCAAAGCAGGAACACAGTCCTGAGCATTAAAAGACAGGATGCCCAAAGACATACCAAACCCATCAATACCTCAAAACTCACTACTGGACACTTTATTGCATTTCAGAGAGAAGAGATCCAGCTTCACCCACCAGAAGACAGAAGCAAACTCCCCTAACAGGAAACCTTGACAAGCCACTAGTAGAACCCTACTCACAGGGAGCAGGCTCCACAATAAAAAGGAACCCACAAACTTGCAGCCTACAGAAAGGGCACCCCCAAACACAGCAATCTAAACAAAATGAAAAGGCAGAGAAATATTCAGCAGGCAAAGGAACATGACAAATGGCCACCAAACAAAGCTCAAGAGGAGGAGATAGGGAGTCTACCTGGAAAAGAATTCAGAATAATGATAGTAAATATGATCTAAAATCTTGGGGGGAAAATGGAGTTACAGATAAATAGATTAGAGACAAGGATTGAGAAGATGCAAGAAAAGTTTAACAAGGACCTAGAAGAAATAAAGAAGAGTCAATCAGTAATGAATAATGCAATAACTGAGATCAAAAGCACTCTGGAGGGAACCAACAGTAGAGTAACTGAGGCAGAAGATAGTATAAGTGAGGTGGAAGATAGAATGGTGGAAATAAATGAAGCAAAGAAGAAAAAAGAAAAAGAATTAAAAGAAAAGAGGAAAACCTCAGAGACTTCTGGGGCAATGTTAAACGCCCCAACATTTGAATCATAGGAGTCCCAGAAGAAGAAGACAAAAAGAAAGGGCATGAAAAAATACTCGAGGAGATAATAGTTGAAAACTTCCCTAAAATGGGGAAGGAAATAGCCAACCAAGTCCAAGAAACCCAGAAAGTTCCAAGCAGGATAAACCCAAGACAAAACATGCCAAGACACCTATTAATCAAACTAACGAAGGTCAAATACAAAGAGGAAATGTTAAAAGCAGCAAGGGAAAAGCAACTAATAACACACAAGAGGATCCCCATAAGGATAACAACTGATCTTTCAAAAGAAATTCTTCAGGCTAGACGGTACGGCAGGACATACTTAAAATGATGAACGAGAAAAACCTACAATCCAGATTACTATACCCAGCAAGGATCTCATTCAAATATGAAGGAGAAATCAAAAGCTTTACAGACAAGCAAAAGTTGAGAGAATTCAGCGCCACCAAACCAGCTCTTCAACAAATGCTAAAGGATCTTCTCTAGAGAGGAAACAGAGAAAAGGTTTATAAACTTGAAACCAAAACAACAAAGTAAATGGTAATGTGATTGAACTTATCAATCATTACTTTAAATGTAAATGGGCTGAATTCCCCAACCAAAAGCCAAAGACTGGCCGAATGGATACAAAAACAAGACCTTTATGTATGCTGTCTACAAGAGACCCACCTCAAACCAAAGGACACATACAGACTGAAAGTGAAGGGATGGAAAAAGATATTTCATGCAAATGGAGACCAAAAGAAAACAGGAGTAGCAATACTCATATCACATAAAATAGACTTTGAAATAAAGGCTGTGAAGTGAGACAAAGAAGGATCAAGCCAAGAAGATGATATAATAATTATGAATATTTGTGCACCCAACATAGGAGCATCTCAACATGTAAGGCTAACAAGTATGAATGGGAAAATTAACAATAACACAATAATAGTGGGAGACTTTAATACCCCACTCGCACCTATGGCTAGATCAACCAAATAGTAATTTAGCAAGGAAACACAAACTTTAAATGGTACAATGGACCAGTTAGACCTAATTGATATCTATAGGGCATTTCACCCCAAAATAATGAATTTCACCTTTTTCTCAAGTGCACACAGAACATTCTCCAGGATAGATCACATCCTGGGCCATAAATCTAGCTTTGGTAAATTTTTAAAAACTGAAATCATTTCAAGCATCTTTTCTGATCACAATATGATAAGATTAGATGTCAACTACATGAAAAAAGCTATTAAAAATACAAAAATATGAAGGCTAAATAACATGCTTCTGAATAACCAACAAATCACGGAAGAAATAAAAAAAGAAATAAAAATATGCATAGAAACAAATNCTTTGGTAAATTTTTAAAAACTGAAATCATTTCAAGCATCTTTTCTGATCACAATATGATAAGATTAGATGTCAACTACATGAAAAAAGCTATTAAAAATACAAAAATATGAAGGCTAAATAACATGCTTCTGAATAACCAACAAATCACGGAAGAAATAAAAAAAGAAATAAAAATATGCATAGAAACAAATGAAAACATGATAACCCAAAGCCTATGGGATTCAGTAAAAGCAGTGCTAAGGGGAAGATTCCTAGCATTACAAGCTTACCACAAGAAACAAGAGAAAAATCAAATAAATAACCTAACTTTACACCTAACGCAACTAGAAAAAGAAGAAATGAAGAACCTCAGGTTAGTAGAAGGAAAGAAATCATAAAAATTAGGGCAGAAATAAATGAAAAAGAAACAAAAGAGACCATAGCAAAAATCAACAAAGCCAAAAGCTGGTTCTTTGAGAAGATAAATAAAATAGACAAACCATTAGCCAGACTCAAGAAAAAAAAGGAGAAGAATCAAATCCACAAAATTAGCAATTAAAATGGAGAAATCACAAAAGACAACACAGAAATACAAAGGATCATAAGAGACTACTATAAGCAACTATATGCCAATAAAATGGACAACTGGAAGA
This sequence comes from Neotragus moschatus, assembly GCA_006410615.1. NCBI lineage: Eukaryota > Metazoa > Chordata > Mammalia > Artiodactyla > Bovidae > Neotragus > Neotragus moschatus. The sequence continues at coordinate 3,631,357 of SJYA01002489.1, read as the reverse complement.
AATGGATGAATTCTTAGGAAAGTGTAACCTTCCAAAATTGAACCAGGAAGAAATAGAAAATCTTAACAGACCCATCACAAGCATGGAAATAGAAACTGTAATCAAAAATCTTCTAAAAAGCAAAAGTCCAGGACCAGATGGCTTCACAGGTAAATTCTACCAAAAATTTAGAGAAGAGCTAACACCTATCCTACTCAAACTCTTCCAGGAAATTGCAGAGGAAGGTAAACTCCCAAACTCATTCTATGAGGCTACCATCACCTTAATACCAAAACCAGACAGAGATGCCACAAAAAAGAAAACTACAGGCCAATATCACTGATGAATATAGATGCAAAAATCCTTAACAAAATTCTAGCAAACAGAATCCAACAACATATTAAAAAGATCATACATCATGACTGAGTGGGCTTTATCCCAGGGATGCAAGGATTCTTTAATATTCACAAATCAATCAGTGTCATATACCACTTTAACAAATTGAAGGATAAAAGCCATATGATTATCTCAATAGATGCAGAGAAAGACTTTGACAAAATTCAATACACATTTATGATAAAAACTCTCCAGAAAGCAGGCATAGAAGGAACATACTTAACATAATAAAAGCCATATATGATAAACCCACGGCAAACATTATCCTCAAAGGTGAAAAACTGAAAGCATTTCCACTAAAGTCAGGAACAAAACAAGAGTACCCACTCTCACCACTATTATTCAACATAGTTTTGGAAGTTTTAGCCATAGCAATCAGAGCAGAAAAAGAAATAAAAGAATTCCAGATTAGAAAAGAAGTAAAGTTCTCACTGTTTGCAGATGATATGATCCTCTACATAAAAATCCCTAAACACACCACCCGAAAATTACTAGAGCTAATCAATGAATGTAGTAAAATTGCAGGATATAAAGTTAATATACAGAAATCCCTTGCATTCCTATATGCTAACAATGAGAAAACAGAAATTAAGGAAACAATTCCATTCACCATTGCAACAAAAAGAATAAAATACTTAGGAATAAATCTACCTCAAGAAACAAAAGATCTATATATAGAAAACTATAAAATGCTGATGTAAGAAATCAAAGATGGCACAACTAGATGTAGAAATATACCATGTTCATGGATTGGAAGAATCAATATAGTGAAAACGAGTATACTACCCAAAGCAATCTATAGATTCAGTGCAATCCCTATTAAGCTACCAATGGCATTTTTCACAGAACTAGAACAAATAATTTCACAATTTTTATGGAAATACAAAAATACTTGAATAGCCAAAGGAATCTTGAGAAAGAAGAATGGAACTGGAGGAATCAACTTGCTTGACTTCAAACTATTCTACAAAGCTACAGTTATCAAGACAGTATGGTAATGGCACAAAGATAGAAATGTAGATCAATAGAACAAAATAGGAAGCCTAGAGAAAAATCCATGCACCTATGGACACCATATCTTTGACAAAGGAGGCAAAAATACACAATGGAGAAAAATTAAGAAGTGGTGCTGAGAAAATTGGTCAGCCACTTGTAAAAGAATGAAACTAGAACACTTTCTAACACCATACACAAAAGTAAACTCAAATTTATTAAAGATCTAAATGTAAGACCAGAAACTATAAAACTCCTAGAGAAAAACATAGGCATAACAGTCTGACATAAATCACAGCAAAATCCTCTATAACCAACCTCTCAGAGTAATGGAAATAAAAGCAAAAATAAACAAATGGAACCTAATTAAACTTAAAAGCTTTTGCACAAGGAAGGAAACTATGAAGGTGAAAAGACAGCCTCCAGAGTGGGAGAAAATAATAACAAACGAAGCAACTGACAAAGAATTAATCTCAAAAATATACAAACAGCTCATGCAGCTCAATACCAGAAAAGTAAAAAAAAAAAAAATGGGCCAAAGAAGTAAATAGACATTTCTCCAAAGAAGACATACAGATGGCTAACAAACACATGAAAAGATTCTCAACATCATTCATTATCAGAGAAATGCAAATCAAAACCACAATGAGGTAACATCTCATGCTAGTCAGAATGGTTGCTATCAAAAAGTCTACAAACAATAAATGCTGGAGAGGGTGTTGAGGAGAAAAAAAACCATCCTACACTGTTGGTGGAAATGCAAACTAGTACAGCCACTATGGAGAATAATGTGGAGATTCCTTAAAACACTGAAAATAGATCTGCCATATGACCCAGCAATCCCACTGCTGGGCATACCGACTGAGGAAACCAGAATTGAAAGAGACACATGTACCCCAATGTTAATCGCAGCACTGTTTACAATAGCTAGGACATGGAAGCAACCTTGATGTCCATCAGCAGATGAATGGTAAGAAAGTTGTGGTACATATACACAATGGAATATTGCTCAGCTATTAAAAAGGACGCATTTGAATCAGTTCTAATGAGGTGGATGAAACTGGAACCTATTATACAGAGTGAAGTAAGTCAGAAAGAAAAACACCAATACAATATATTAACACATGTATATGGAATTTGCTGCTGCTGCTGCTGCTGCTAAGTCATTTCAGTCATGTCCGACTCTTCTTACCCCATGGACTGCAGCCTACCAGGCTCCTCCACCCATGGGATTTTCCAGGCAAGAGTACTGGAGTGGGGTGCCACTGCCTTCTCCATATATGGAATTTAGAAAGATGGTAATGACGACCTTATATGCAAAACAGCAAAAGAGACACAGAAATAAAGAATAGACTTTTGGACTCTGTTGGAGAAGGTGAGGGTGGGATGATTTGAGAGAATAGCATTGAAACACGTATATTGCCATATGTGAAACTGATCACCAGTCCAAGTTCAATGCATGAAACAGGGGACTCAAAACTGGTGCACTCGGACAACCCAGAGGGATGGGATGGGGAGGGACGTGGGATGGGTATTTGGGATGGGAGACACATGTACACTGGTGACTGATTCATGTCAATGTATGGCAAAACCACCACAATATTGTAAAGTAATTAGCCTCCAATTAAAATAAATTAATTAATTTAAAAAAAAGAAGAAGAAGAAGAAGAAGCAGGAGAGCCCTGGTGAAGCTCTTAGACTCTCCAGTCACAGAGATGGGTTTGATTCAACCACAGGCAAATTTTGTATCCTTGTTAGTCTCAATAGTTAATAGTGCATCTACATGTGTGGCCCAAAGGAAGTTATCATTGTTAAATATCAGTTATCACTTTTAAAGGGAAAAGACATTTGACTAGAAGGCTGGAACTTGTGCTCCCATCTGACAAATTAACTGTGTTATTTGGAGCAACTGAATTGAACTTTGTGGGCCTCAGTTTTCCTAGTTGTAAGGCTTAGGTTAGCACTTTCTGTGTCATGTAGGACTTTTGCAGTTGTAAGTGGCATGAAGATTGACCAAAATCTCTCCAAATGAGAGAGTATTTATTTCCACATGTCCTGGAAAAGTCTAAGTGCTCACTGAGGCATGAGCAATTTAGAGCTCAAGTAATGGCCTCAGGACCTGGTTTCTGTCTCCATTCATCCCCTCACTGTACAAGGTCAGAAAGTCAACTCAGCACAAGAGCTGCAGCAGCGTGAAAGTACTTGATAGAGCAGCATGAAGATTAAATGAGTTGAGATTTATGAAGTGCTTAAAACTCTGCCTGAGTACATATTCTGTGCTCACTGAGGGAGAACCAATAGTACTATCTGGCCTGAGGCATCCCAGAGACAAGTTGATGAAAGTAGCTCTAGAACTTAGCTCTTTACAGATTCTTGTCTAACGGGGTAGAATGGCCACTTCCGGTCCCAGAAATCTGAGCACATTTTTATGACATCTCCAGCCAGCCTCTGAAGGAATTTATTCCTTTTTTATTATGTTTAAAATTGCACCATAATTTAACCACAAAATTGTACCACAAAAATATAAAATAATAAAATTATTTTTAAAATTGTAAATACATGTACCACAGCTTATTTATCCATTCATCATGACAGTTGTTTTAAATTTTATTTTATTTATTTATCTGATGGCACCAGGTCTTATCTGTGGTCTGTGGGATCTTTAGATGCGGTATGTGGGATCTTTAGTTGTGGTATGTGGGATCTAGTTCCCTGACCAAGGATTGAACCCAAGCCCCCTGCACTGGGAACTTGTAGTTTTAGCCACAGGCCACCAGGGAAGTCCCTGAAGGAATTTATACATATCCCTAAATATTAAATTTTGATTGGTCAGACCTGAGTCAGAAGAAATCTGTAGCAGACACTGTTGATCACTTACATAGCACACATCTGGCCCCTTCCTCCCTGTTGAAAGAACTTTGATCAAAGTCCACCTCCCCTGTAATAATACCTCAACCTAAGCCAATCATGATGATCTCATTCTTCCTATCAGACATTGGTTAAGACATGAGTATATGACACAAGTTCAATCAGTGGTATATGAAGTCAGTTCTGCTGCAGGAGTTCTGAAAAGCTTTCAGAATAGTATAGTTTCACATGACTGTGTAGTCTCAGACTTGTTAACCATGTTGAGTGATAGGAAAAAGACTAACTAGAAAATGTGGACCGACTCTAACTCAGGAAAAATGAACTGAATAGAGAATCATCTTCCCAAGCGTTTTGTATTGTTCTAGGGTAAGAGGTACAAAAGTGAGCTGTGAGCTCTGAGAGAAGAGAACAAATGTACAGAAAAATCACAGCTGGCCAGGAATATCACACAACATCAGCCAGAGATTTATTGGACTGTTTCAGGTAATGTCATAATTTAAAAGGTTTTAGTTTAGTATTGAGAACCAGATTTTATAAGACACATGCTCCATAATCTATTTAAGATGGGATATGCAGTATTGTAAGAAGTAGAAGATTACAAATTTAAAAAGGAATTGAATATGTTAACTACCTTGCCAAGTTATCCTTTGAAAGCAAAATAACTAATTAAGATTATGGTAAGCTCTTAGTCACACCGACGTAATGGTTTATCCCTAGGATATTTGTGAAATAGATGTGTAAAAGAACTAGTAGTGGCCTACCCCTGTGATGTTTAAAAAACACTCAGTAAATAATTAGCTTATTCTAGATTTTTTTCTTTCCATAAAACAGTTAAGGGCAGTTTGTTACAGTTTCTTCTGAATGATCTTTAGGTGGCGGATAGTAGTAAAGAATCTGCCGGCGAATGCAGGAGACATAAGCGACGTGGGTTCAGTCCCTGGGTTGGGAAGAACCCCTGCAGGAGGGCACAGCAACCCACTTCAGTATTCTTACCTGGAGAATCCCAGGGACAGAGGAGCCTGCCAAGTTACAGTCCATAGTGTCTCAAAGAGTTGGTCACCAATGAAGCGACTTAGCATGCACGCACATGAGGGATCTCTAAACGTATATAATACTGGAGGACAGTGGTCTGGGGGCTTGAGTCTGTAGGCACTACAGGCAGACATTAGATCCTCAAAAACAAAACTCATTAGTGTCATGGATAGAAACTTCAGCTCAACCACCCCCTCCATAACAAAGGAATTACTTACCTGGCATTTGTGAGAAAGAAATGCCTCTTGTGAGAAGTGACCCAAGTTGTAAGATTGTAAGAACCTAACATTTTAGCATCACAAACATGCACACATGTCCACTCAGATGTCCATATGAAGGACGTCATTAAAAAAAAAAAGAAGTCCTGCATAAGATTGAATTATTATTTATAGAAATATCTATAGCAGGTATAGAATTTCTCATCCTCTACCATCAGGCATTAATTTGGTTGTTTTTCTTCCTTGATTTTCAGACTCCAGTTTCAAATCACTACTGGAGCTGCCACTTCACTGCATCAAAACCCTAATACATAAAGCCTGGGTTGTTTGGAAAATGTCTAGCATGAATCGTGTCAAGCCACTGTCTTTTACGCATTTAGCTTTTTAATTGACTTTGCATGCATCAGTTCTGCCTTCCAGTAAGCAGACACAGTTCCCAGGGATTGTCAAAAGACGCCTGTCTCCAGAGCAGATCTAATCCAGTTGGTGCCATTGAAAAACCTTAAATGGCAGCTTTCAGCTTATTTGCAAAAACCCTCTTGGTTCAGGTTACATTTTAATCCCAGTTGCTATATCAGCTTTATGGACGCAGAGGTGGGGGTGGACTTGGGGGCGGTGGTGTCGGGCGGGGGGTGAGGGGGTTGTTTTTGGCTAAGCTTTAGTTTTTCTCTTCTGTTATGTAAATTATTAACTCAAGCAGAATCCTATAATGGGGGGAGGAGAGTAGAATCTACGTCTGGTGAGCTTGCCAGATTTGGCCCCAAACTCCTCACCGCTTATCCCTGAAAAATGACTGGAGTATACATATAGATTTCAAGCTCACCACTCTTGCTTTAAGGAACAGAGAAGGCTGCAGCCTGCAATAGAGAAACAAGTTATTTGTAAGTCTTTTTCCAACATTGCCAGGAAAAATTCCATCCTTAAGGTACATGTATGGTTTTCCCTGAAGGCTCAGCGGATAAAGAACTCGTCCACTAGGCAGGAGAAACAGGAGACACAGATTCAGTCCCTGGGTCAGGAAGAATGCCCTGGAGGAAGAAATGGCAACCCACTCCAGTAATCTTGCCTGGAGAATCCCATGGACAGAGGAGCCTGGCAGGCTATGGTCCAGAGTAGGACACGACTGAGTGATAAAACTTGCACAGGTGTGTGTACAGATCTCCACGGCCCAAGGCAAAATGATCATATAGTCGTGACATTGAAGCCCTAAGTGACTTTCCTAAGTAAACCACTTAGCTTTGTCACATTTTTGTGTGTCCACACTCACACTGAGCTTGTTATCCTTGGATAAAATCTCATTCAGATTCTCAGTTCCCTATCCTGCCATATGCTCTGTGAGTGTGTATTTGTCTGTTTGCACATTAAAAAAAAAATGATATCAATTGTCTTGAGTTTGGTTCCAATTCATTTCTACATAGCATGTGATTTTTGCCTCTGAATGTGAATAAAGGGTAGGTGAACTTTTGCAGGCTATGTACCATGCTCTGTAAATAGTAACTTGTTTAATACTCACAGTAACTCAGGGAATGGTGGCTACTATTAGCCTCATTTTACAGATGAGTAAACCTGAGACTCAGATTGTATAAGTGATGCTGTCAAGATCTTCCATCTAAAGAATGACTTGGCTGGGACTGGGACACAGCTTGCCTCCTCCCTCAGACCACATTGCTTGAGAGTCAGACATTTCACTGATCCATAGCGAGAAGAGAGCATGGCCAATCCTTGTCTGTTTTTCCTGCCTGACTGCCCTCTGTGTCTGTATTCAATCTAGGCCTGACTCACACAGGACACTCGTTGGGAAATTTAAAGTTCAGTTACAAAAATCTGTTACTCTCATGTCTCAGTTAGATTCCATTCTTCCAGGGACTTTCCTGGTGGTCCAGGGATTAAGACTTCGTCTTCCAAGGCAAGGGGTATGGGTTTGATCTCTGGTTGGGAAGCTAAGATCCCACAAGCCCTGTGGCCAACAAAACCAAAACTTAAGACAGAAGCAATATTGTAACAAATTCAATTAAAACTTTAAAACTGGTCCATATAAAAAAAAGCTGAAAAAAAAAAAAGAAAGATTCTACTCTTACACAAAGCCATCATTTGATAACTTGTAGTGTGATGTGAAGTTTTCCTGGAAGTGCCTTATTGTTTGCTTCTCCCAGCCACTGCCACTGGGTGTCATTAGACATATACTCTCTGTGCATTAATTCCTACCCTTCTCAAGTGTATCTATTGCAAAAGATGCTATTTACAATACTCTGGGTAACAAGGCAATCAGGATCAGGCTGTGAGGGATTATGTGTTGCCCTAACAATGGGCTGCAATGTCATCCATCAGAGCTTTACCCCAGTGACAAGGTGCCATCTACACACCTTGAGGACAAGGACATGTCCTGGATTCTATGGGTCCCAAGATAAACATTCAAATGAGCCTGGTGTTTGGTAACAAGAGAAACAGGGCCCAAACCTCTGTCATCTAGCCTTAGATGAGTGACATATCTCTCAAAGCTTAGGTTTCTTACCTACGAAGTGAAGACAATAGCATTTTCTGCTGTTGGGTGTGCCATCAGAATAAATGAAGCAACAGATCTCAGTTCTTCCCTGGTGGCTCAAATGGTAAAGAATTCACCTTCAGTGCAGGAGACCTTGGTTTGATCTCTAGGTCAGGAAGATCCCCTGGAGCAGGGAATGGCTACCCACTCCAGTGTTCTTGCCTGGAGAATCCCATGGACACAGGAGCCTGGCAGGCTACAGTCGATGGGGTTGCAAGAGTCGGACATGACTTAGTGACTAACACTTTCTTTCTGATTCTGGGTGGTGTTCCAAGAATGGCAGCTCTGATCAATATTAGTATTCAGCCCGGTGCTCTCTGGGGAGAGGATGGTGAGCTGATTATAGGCTGGACAGAATCTATGGTGCCTTGGTCCCTTTGGGATTCTATAATGGAAATACCACAGACTGAGTAGTTTATCTCCGAAACTAAGATCTCAGAAAACTAAGATCATGACATCTGGTCCCATCATTTCATGGCAAATAGATGGGGAAACAATGGAAACTGAAAGATTTTATTTTGGGGGGCTCCAAAATCACAGCAGATGGTGACTGCAGCCATGAAATTAAAAGACACTTGCTCCTTGGAAGCAAAGCTATGACCAACACAGACAGCATATTAAAAAAGCAGAGACATTACTTTGGCAACAAAGGTCCATCTAGTCAAAGCTATGGTTTTTCCAGTAGTCATGTATGGTAGTGAGAGTTGGGCCACAAAGAAAGCTGAGTGCTAAAGAATTTATGCTTTTGAACTGTGGTGTTGGAGAAGACTCTTGACAGTCCCTTGGACTGTGAGAAGATTCAACCAGTCAATCCTAAAGGAAATCAGTCCTGAATATTCATTAGAAAGACTGATGCTGAAGCTGAAGCTCCAATACTTTGGCCACGTGATGTGAAGAACTGATTCATTTGGAGAGACCCTGATGCTGGGAAAGATTGAAGGCGGGAGGAGAAGGGGATGACAGAGGATGAGATGGGTGGATGGCATTACTGACTCAAAGGCCATGAGTTTGAGTAAACTCTGGGAACTGGTGATGGATAGGGAAGCCTGGTGTGCTGCAGTCCATGGGCTTGCAAAGAGTTGGACACATCTGAGCAACTGAACTGACTGACTAGGTAGTTTATAAACAACAGAAATTTATTTCTCACAGTTCCGGAGACTGGAAGTCCAAGATCAGGGTACCAGTAAAGTTGAGTTCTAGTGAAGGTTGAGTCATGGTAGACTGATAATTTTTCCCTGTATCCTCACATGGTGGAAAGGGCAAGTGATCTCTCTGGAGCCTCTTTAAGGGCACTAGTTGCCTTCATACAGGCTCCACCCTCTTGACTTAGGCATCTCCTAGGACCCTAACTTCTAATACTATTATGTTGGTGCTTAGTATTTCAACATATGAATTTAGGAGGGACACAAACATCAGACTAATGCACGTTGGTCACTTTGTCAGTCACCAACACTAATGACCAAGGGCAACCAGAGTTCTCTAGAAGCCTCATGCTCCCAGCCCTAGGTAATTCCCAACATAAAGGCAATAGATCTCAAACACATGAAAGATTAAGAAGCAGTAAAAATATATCTCATCAAGTAGAACAGATAACTAACTGTGATGCTAAACATGTAGGCACCAAGAAGAAGGTGGGAATGATGGAGTGATCTGACTCACATGGGATGGATTAAAAAATGGACAAAACTGTGATACAGGAACCAGTTATTCTTGGGGCAGTTGTGTTTTCTATTGTCACTTCTCCTGCGTAACATAGAAGGACCAGGATGTTGCAAGGCCCAATTCTCTGATGATTCTTCTGTTTTAAACAAAAAAACAAAAGTCAAAACCCAGCCTTGTTAAAACAATCCTACAAGCTATATATTATTCTCTGGTATGCATCATGAGACAGAGACTCAGACAAGTTTTGTAATTTGACAGAAGTCCTGGAACTAGTGATGGAGAGAACCAGGATTCCAACCAAAATCTGCCTCATTCTAAGCAGTTGCTCTTTCCACTCAAGAGAATAACTTCAGGCAGTCACTCTGACATTTGAACCAGGCACCTGACTTCATGCACCCTCTTGTGAATTGCTGGCCTAATATTGGGCCACCTGGTTAAATTTCATCATGGAATTTTCTTTGAAACCTGCCTTATCCACCTACTAGGCCTTCCTAACTGCTAATAAAATACAAGGACTCAGAATTCTGTAACCATTTCAGAGTGATGGGAAGGGCACAGGTTTAAAACATCTGTGGACATGCCCTGCTCTCCTTAAATTCTGTTTTTAACTCAGTAAGTACACACCTATTTATTGTCATGGAAGTGTCCTCTTGGGCCATTGGGAAGGCACTCTATGGTCCTCTGTGTAGCCCAGCTCCAGGCTTTTTCCTTTGTTTAGATGAAGTAATTTTCAATGCTACTTCTCCAATCCCTGCCCATATCCACCAAAGACCTTGAAAGGCCTTGCCATTCTCCAGTGACAATATTTTAAATAGTTGAGACCAGTGCTGGGTAATGACTGAGTAGTGGGAGAATGCAGGGTACCCCATCAGAGACAGTGTTGATCAGCTATAGAAGCATTTCAATGCCTTTTTTTTGGGGGGGGGGGTTTGGTTTGGTTTTGTTATTGAAGATTAGCTGCTTTACAATGTTGTGTTAGTTTCTGCTGTACATCAAAGTGAATCATCTAGGCACTATAGAAATCTGGGGATAACAAGCACTGTTAGTGTTGCTTTGATCACAGTCATGCCTGGATTTTGCCTGTGCGTGAAGAATTTCATAGCTTTCCTCAAAGTAATGAGTGGAACATGGGGGCTTGGGTCTCCCACCCTCTTTCTGCTCTTCTTGACAGATTTTGAGGAGCCTTATACCCTCAGACATGATTTGCTAAGGCTCATTCCAACCACAGCAATAGCAACCAAAGCTAATAATTCTTTAAAAAACACACAATCAGTATAACTTTCTTAGAAAACTCATGTCTTGATGACCTCTCCAAAAATGTTTTCTGCTCAGCATCTGTACCTGCAGAAATAAGCTGGACTCTGTCAGCCTCACTTTTTATCACAGCCCCCATGTAAACAGAAAGACAAAAATAAGATGGTGTCCTGACAAAGCAGTCAAAGATGGTGCATCAAGCCAAGACAGACTGTGCCCACATGGGCTTTCTTTGAGAAACGGGTGTCTTTTCTAATAGATGGACAAAAATAAGCCAGCTGTGTAAGCACCAAAACAAAACCAATGGAAACCAGCAAGTTTAAGAGCAAAAACAACTCCTTTGAAAGTAAGTTGGATAGGGCTGTGACCCTTCCCCCAATTAGTGCAGCTCTCTCTAATCTTAGCTTAAAAGGAGCTGCTGGAGTGAAACTGTTTGTATAACCCACAAGAAGACCTCCTACTCCCACATCTTTTGACTGCATTAGGTCTGGAAAAGTTGAAATGGTTTCTAAGTGTTCCATCAAAACCAGGATGCTTATCGCTCTGGTTTGGCTACTTGCCTGCATTTAGCTCCCAGTTAATCTCCGTAGTATGGTAGGATCACTGAGTCTCCCTCCTGGCGGGTGGAGGGGCTTACTAGGGGAGGGGCCAGAGGCTCACTGCCCTACAGGAAGGTGTGCAGGCAAAGGAGTGGATTAACCCCTGGTGTTCCAAAGGTATCCAGGAATAGAACTCAACTGGAAGTAGTACCTTAACATTTATGGAGACTAAGAACTCAGGATCTTAGAAAATGCCTCAGAGATCCAAGTCTAAGGAACTAATGCGTAGGTAGGTGGCGCTGGTAAAGAACCTGCCTGTGATGCAGGAGACACAGGAGACATGGGCTCAGTCCCTGGGTTGGGTAGATCCCCTGGAGAAGGAAATGGCAACCCATTCCAGTATTCTTGTCTGGAGAATCCCAAGGACAGAGGAGCCTGGTTGGCTATAGTCCATGGGGTTGCAAAGAGTCGGTGATCCACAACTGAAGCGACTTAGCACCCATACACACACAGGTCATCTTCTGGACAAAACGTCAGTTATGCCCATAGTTTACTTTAGGGTTCATTCTTTTTTTTTTTTTTTTTTTGAGATGAAGAGAGGTTATTCTTTTGCTCCTCTATCATCGTTGTTTTTCTTGGTTGTACTGGGTCTCTTTGATGCACAGGTTTTCTCTTATTGCAGCGAGTGGGGGGTAGTCTCTGTTGTGCTATGCAGGCTTCTTATTGCAATGGCTTCTTGTGGAGCATAGGCCCCAGAAGTGCAGGCTTCAGTAGCTGTGGCTCTCAGGCTCTAAAGTACAGGTTCAGTAGTTGTGGTGAATAGGCTTGGTTGCTCTGTGGCATGTGGGATCTTCCCAAATTAAGGATCAAAATTTTGTCCCCCTGCATTGGCAGGCAGATTCTTAACCACTGGACCACCAGGGAAGTCCTAGGGTGTACTCTCGGTATTGTAAATTTCATGCATTTGGGCAAGTGTATAATGACATATATCTATCTTTCATTATATGACCATATTGAGTATTTTCACTGCCCTAAAATGGCTTGGTGCTCTCCAGCTATTTTTCCCTCCCATTCCACAGAGTGGAGGGAAAATAAAATAATCCACAGATTATTTTACTATTTATCACTTTACCTTTTCCAAAATGTCATATAGTTGGAATTATACAGGTACAGTCTTTTCAGATTGGCTTTTTTCACGGAGTTATATGCATCTGCGGTTCCTACAGGTATTTTCATGGCTTGAGAGCTCACTTCTTTTAGTATGGAATAACATTCCATGGTCTGGATAGACCGCAGTTTATTTGTCCATTTACCTGCGGAGAAAGATCTTGGCTGCTTTCAAGTTCAAAAAAAAGTCAGTTATGCATGAAGCTGGGCCTTTTATGAATGCTTTCTTTACCTAAAGCTTTCAGTTTTCTTGAACATCACTGATATGAAAGGATGCCAGGCAATCTTATACCATTGACATTTCTGGGGTCAAATTATACCAGTTCTATTTGATATGTATGTGACTTTGAAAAAGACACTGATCATCTCTGAATTTCGATTTCTTCATGAAGAAATTGCAATTGCCTTTCTCATTGCCTCATCGGAAGAATTTTTAAACTAAACAAAGTTCCATGATGTATGCTAGCAATGCATGTATAATGGTATCATTACTTCTGTTCTCTAGTGGGATTTCTCATAGGCCACACCCACGGGAAGCCCATAGTGAAGATAGATAGAGAAGTCTGAGGTCCTGCAAGACAGGAGCAGATAAAGGGAGTTACCTAAGTACAAACAATAAGAAGGGCAAGATGTGGACACTGAACGTGAGTCTGGTGGAGAGAGGGACACCATGGGGGAAGGTAAAGGCCACAGAGTTTCATGTTGGAGCCCAGCTACTGGAAGGAGTGAGCCTGACAAATAGAAGATGGTGGCAGGATACCAAAATGTATGAAGGGAATACATTTCCATCACTATTCCCATTGCCTGCCATTGTTTCTAAGGTTCAGTGAAGGTCCGTTTGATATTGTCTAAAAGAAAAGGCCAAGTAGTGCTTTCCTGGTGGCACAGTGGATAAGAATCTGCCTGCCAGGGCAGGAGACACAGGTTCAATCCCTGATCTGGGAAGAGCCCTCATGCCACAGAGCAATTAGACCTGAGCACCACCACTGCTGCGCCTGAGCTCTAGAGTCCAGGAGCTGCAACTACTGAGACCATGTGCTGCAGATACTCAGACCCATGCACCCTGGAGCTTATGCTCTGCAACAAGAGAAGCCACCTCAATGAGAAGCCTGCACACCAAAACCAGAGAGTAGCTCCTGCTCCCAACTAGAAAAGAAGCCCGTGAAGAAACAAAGACCTGGCACAGCCACAAATAAATAAATAAAATTATGGGGAAAAAGAGGGGGGAAAAAGCCAAGTAGCTCGTAGTTCCAGACTCATCTTTGAAACAATGCCAGATCCTCAGGACTGCTGATCACTGTCTCCACCCTGGGTGCATCCATGGGAGGACACTGGGCAGTTTCGGTCAGTTGTATCCTTCACCTCAGCCATGCTCATAACTTGACACTTGAGAAGAGCTAAGAGAGAATTGACCAGTGTTCCTGTTTCCTTCCCATCATCTTCAAAGCCCATCCGAAAGCTCTCAGATCTCAGCTACAGACACATGTACCATCATCTTCCAGTCTCAAATGTGGTGCCTACAAATGACTTTCCTTGAATCAAAAAATACCCCTCCACACACAAAGAATAAATGTTATTTACTAAGGTTTCACGCACCTGATTCAAATGCCTCCTAACACCTCAGAAAATACGTCTATTACATTTTAACATAGTATTTTAAGAAGGGGTATTATTAAGAGAAAGCATTATGAAAACTATTATGATTTCAAAAAAATGACAAGTTAAGTGAGCTTCTGTGTCTTAAAATGTCATCATGAGAATTTCCCTAGGAACCTTAGAGTCACCAAATTACCTATATGGTATTTTTTCTTGGCAGCTAAAGTAGCAGAAGAAAATCTTCTCAGGTTCTTCTATCCTGGTGCCAAAACTACTCAGAAAGAGAAAACATCTCCCAATGTATTAGGCAGAACGACACTGCCTTCCAAATGTCTACACCCTAAAACCTAAAATCTGGGAACATGGTATCTTCCATAGCCAAAGGGACTTTGTCAGAGTATTTAAGCGTATGGACTTAAAATAGGGAGATAATCCTATATTATCCAGGTGGAAGTAAGCAATCACACTGAAAGGTTGTGGCTGCAAGCCATGTGCTATGCCAGACTTGTGACCTCCAGAAGAGAGGATTTCGATCCGGGGCCAGAGATCAGGCTTGACCACTCAGAGTTTTTGTGTAACAGAGTTTTATTAAAGTAAAGAGATAGAGAAAGGTTATGACATAGACATCAGAAGGGGGAAGCAGAAAGAATGCTCCCTTGCTAGTTTTTAGCAAGGTATTTTATGTCTGTTACCAAACTGTGAATCAAATAAGGAAAACACCCCAAGGCTGAGGGGGTTTCACCAGGCCCCTCTCCCACAGTATGCTGTTTTGAGATAGAATGGCACACCAAGGCGTGTCATCCCCAGTCATAAAACAATTGACATGAATATTGGTTTGTTGAGCCATTATCAGCCTCAGATTTGAGATAAAGAAAAAAAAGTTAGTCTCAGGTAGAACCATTTTGAAGAAAGGCAGATTTCAAAGCTGATACATAGTTTCATTAACATAGCTTAAGAAAAACACTTCCATAAGAAAAATGGTATTGGTTAGCCAAGGTTTGAGAAAAGTTCAGGTGGAACCAGGTGTCCTCAGCACAGAATTAAAAGAAGCCTCTTAATTTTGTGTCGAGAGGGGAAGAAAAATGTCTGCTGCTTGCAGTTTATTTCCTCCTGTTGCTTGGGGATCTCTGGCTTTCTTACCTGTTAAGCCTCTTCAACACGAGCCTTGCAGACACAGAACTTTCTCCTGCTGGGGTCAGAGAGATACAGCCTCAGGAAAGGCAGGAGAGACGGGGCTCTGGGGAGGTCACAGAGACTGGATATAAAGAGGTGTCCATCTGCTGTTGCTGACCTTGAAGACGGAAGACGGAGGCCATAAACCAAGGAGCATGGCTGTTTTCTAGAATGACCTCTGCCTGGCAGTCCAGTAGGAAATAGGCATCTCAGTCCTACAACTGCCTGGAACTGAATTCTGCAATCAGCGTGCATGATCTTGGAAGGGAAGTGGATTCTTCCCAGAACCTCCTAGTAAGGGACCGGCCAGCTGGTATCT
Source organism: Neotragus moschatus (assembly GCA_006410615.1). Taxonomy (NCBI): domain Eukaryota; kingdom Metazoa; phylum Chordata; class Mammalia; order Artiodactyla; family Bovidae; genus Neotragus; species Neotragus moschatus. The sequence goes on along the minus strand of SJYA01002489.1, from coordinate 3,615,619 downwards.
TGATTTTGGCTTTGGGAGAACTTGAGCAGAGAAATCAGTCAGGCCACTCAGACTTCTGACCTACAGCATGAGACCCTAAGTTCGTATTGTTTTAATCTGCTAAATTTGTGATTTTTCTTTTTTTTTTTTTTAACAACAGCAATAGAATAAAATTTCTCCTAAGCCCCTTTTCTTTTCCTTCCGTAGCATGGCACAAGTAAGACATCAGCTTCCATGCTTGGGAAAATTTCAGTTCTGATTGGAATAGAAGGCTGACATATCTTCATTTGGGAGTGCAAAGTAGAGAAAAAAAGAACTACATGCCCATCTCTCCCTTGAACCTCTCTTAGAAATGGTTCATTAAATAGATTCAGTTCAGTTCAGTCGCTCAGTCATGTCCGAATCTTTGCGACCCCATGAATTACAGCACGCCAGGCCTCCCTGTCCATCACCATCTCCTGGAGTTCACTCAGACTCATGTCCATTGAGTCAGTGATGCCATCCAGCCATCTCATCCTCTGTCGTCCCCTTCTCCTCCTGCCCTCAATCCCTCCCAGCATCAGAGTCTTTTCCAATGAGTCAGCTCTTCGCATGAGGTGGACAAGTACTGGAGTTTCAGCTTTAGCATCAGTCCTTCCAAAGAACACCCAGGACTGATCTTTAGAATGGACTGGTTGGATCTCCTTGCAGTCCAAGGGACTCTCAAGAGTCTTCTCCAACACCACAGTTCAAAAGCATCAGTTCCTAGATTAAAGATCAATATATTTTAAAAATTTCTAAAAATCCACTTAAATTGTTAAATCTTCCCAGGAAAGATTAAATAAACAATGTTTTCACTCTGATTCCACATTTCAAAGGTTGGCTACTGTTAAAAACTCAGTAACTTGAGATATAAGGTATGGAAACTATATTTCAACTGGATTGAATCAAAGACTCTATTGATCTGACATCACAAAAGATTATAGTAGAATACATTTCCAGTGTTTTCTCTGAACACATCATTTAATAGTTTTGGAGAGATAAGAACTTACTCTGGGGAAAAAAAGAAAGAAAGAAAACAGGCCTTTATAACATAGGTATTGAAAGGAAATATGTGTTCTTTCTGGATGTAAAAAATGTTTTACTGACCAGTTTGTTTGTGTTTTCCTGTAACATCATACAAAAAAGCTCGAAAAAATTTTTGGCCAACCCAATATAACTAGTATAATGAAGATGACTATGGTCACGCACAGTTAGCCCTGTGTATGCAGAGAGTAGGTTACTCAGGTAACAATTACATCCAACTGGATACAGAAAGCTGAGAAAGTTAAATAACCCAGTAGACTCACATTGCAATAATATGGTTTTGATTACAACTTTTTAATGATTCGGCCAGTGGAGGCTATGAGTCATCCCTTATGAGGTGCAGAAATGGGGGAACCAAAAAGTCACTTGTTAGGGAAAAGAAGATATGAGTTACAGTAAACAAACTGCTCTATACTGTCTGCAAAGCAGCAAAACAATTGCTTGAAATGCAGTGAAAATCTTGGTTAGAGGTTGAGAAAGTAGTGTTGACTGAGAGCAGACCAGGAGTTCTTCTTTCCTCATTCCCTCATGAAAACAAGAGAGGACTACATAACCAAATCCAATAGAGTAGAAATTACAACAGTAATGACATCTGGCCTGAATGTGGTTTCTTCTCAGCCTTTTACAGGCATAGATGCAAGCATAAGCCCTCAGAAGTAGATATGACTGAGGTTTACCTGAGTTCACTGTGGGCATATTTCTTGGTGCAACTCAAACATATGCTCTACATTTTTAGACCTTGTATAACCACAAGAAACAGATGCTTCTTGGAATTACAGGCACGGAGATTTATTTTGTTCAAGTCAACAAGGTGAAATAAAAGAATAGAACATTTTGGGTGAAGTCTTTAAAATTTTCCATCACACCATCTGCATTCCCATTCAGTCCCCAGATTGCTTGGGAAAGCAGCAAGATTTCACTTTCAGGCCAAAGTTACTCAAAATCAATTACTTAAACACTCCCCCAGTGGGATTATCTGAACTTGCAAGAACATGTGTGTCTTTTAGACTTACCATTTCTTTTCTTCTTTATATTTAAAAACATCTGAAAAAGCTCAAACTTTTAGAAAAGCTCAGAGAATAATTTATTGAACAGCATTGTAACTACTATGCAGCTTTATTAAAATTTACTTTTTTGTCAAATTCGTAATCAGGTCAGCTGACATAAGGATTACTGAAGGCATCAGATTGGTCCCAGACATTGGATAGATATGTTAATTTTATATTTAAAAAAAAAAACAGTGTAGAATTTATAGGTTGGGTTCAGCAGTACCTTTGCCTTTTTTTGTTATTCTCTTTTTCTAGAGCCATCTCTGTGAGTTCATTCTGTTTTCTAAAAAGAAAGGAAGAGAAGTTGTACTGGGGATTTCTTTTTTTTTTTTTTTTTAATTGGCGTATAATTGCTTTACAATGCTGCGTTAGTTTCTGCTGTGCGGTGAAGTGAATCAGCTGTATGTATACATATATCCCCTCCCTCTTGACCTCCCCCTCCTCCATCCCAGCCCTCTAGGTCACCACAGAGCACAGAGCTGAGCTCCCTGGGCTGTATAGCAGGCTCCCACTAGCCATCTATTTCACACATGGTAGTGTGTGTATGTCAATCCCAGTCTCTCAATTCACTCTACCTTTCCCTTCCCCCTCTGTGTCCACATGTCTGTTTTCTGCATCCACATCTCTATTCCTGCCCTGCAAATATTTTCATCTGTACCGTTTTTCTAAATTCCACCTATATATGTATTCATATATGATATTTGTTTTTCTCTTTCTGACTTATTTCACTCTGTATGACAGACTCGAGAGATTTCTGTAATAAAGTCTCTTTGATTTAGATACTCAGTATACATCTTTGTCTCCCCGGTCCTCCCTATATCAAACACTATCTTCTTTTACTTTAAATGAATCACTCATCTTCTCCCACACCCTCCTCCCCTCATAATGAGACAGTTTCTGCTAAGACTACTAAAGCTATAAGACATCCCTACCTCTCCTGACGCCTACAAAGAATCACCCCTAACCTCCTGACTTTCCTTTTCTGTCTCCCCTTTGTGGGCACTCAATCATCCTTTCCACTCTCTAATTGTAACCCACAAACAGATTCTCATTGTCAGTGAGTCCATCACTTCCTGAAGAGTGTCTGCCTTCTACTCCCTGGCTCCATTTTTCTTCTTATCTCCACCATTCCTGAACACGCTTTGAATTTTTTATTGCCAAAGGGTATGTAAGCTAGATCTTTAAAAACAACTCAGGGAAGTAAGGTCTTTCTTGAATGAAGCACAGACATTCTCCTTAAAACACCCACTACTGTTTGGGAGTGGTGGCTTGCTACTGTCACTAGCTGGCTGACAGCCCCCCAGCATCTGATAGAGCCAACAGACTCTATAAATGAGGACTTATTACATATAGGCATTTTCTAGAAGAATGAAGTTGATACCTGACACATCTCTGAATTAAAATAAAATTGGTTCAAAAATTAAGCTGCTTGTCCAGATTCTAATGAATATCTTTGGAAATTGACTCCCAGTCTCACTGCCTCCAAATGTGCTTGCTCCTGCATAATAATAGCTCCTAAGTAGCTGGCAGGTCCATGGTCTTTGCCTCAGTGGAAGGGTTGAATGTGTAACTTCACCCCTAAGAGCCAGTAACTTTTTCTCCCTTCCACAACCAACAACAATAGCACAAATCTCTTCTCTTATAATTCAGATTCTTGCTCACAGACCAGAATGCAATGATGATACTCCTTGAAAAACTTCAGAAGCATAATCTATGAAGGTTTTCATTTCTTTATTTTGATAGAAATACTTTTTTCTATGATCATATGTGATCAGTTCCAATGGCTTGAAGATTTGCTTTGTAGATTAAAAGAAATTTTAAGATGACTTGGTTAAGATAGCTGGAGTCAGAACATTGGCTCTATTGAGATAACGGCTTCAACATATCTGATGATTTGTATTTAACTAAATTAATGCTCATGAACAGTTTGGTTCAACATTTCAGAGGTCATGACTTCAGTGATGGCTCCTTGGTTGGTCTTCCAAGGCAGTTGACCAGTATGAGAAAGAGGCAAAGAAGTCAACCATTCTTTCAATTTCAATTCAGATCTTCTACTTCAAGCCATGGATGGAATAGAATAATGTATAAGGTAAAATCAAGATGTCTTTGTAAGAAAGTATCTATTGCTCAGTATTGTGAACTTTGTGAAAAGTTCACCATGGAGTCATTTTTGTTTAGGTGAAGGGTTGGGTCATGTCTCATTTCCCCTAAACTAGTTCCTCCATCTCAGCCTCTGAAGCTGAAGGAATTGAATCCCGAAACACATTTTATTGCTGTTTCTTTAGGATAGTGAGGGAGTCTTGGAATTTAACATCTCCCTGAAGCTGAAGAAGTTAAAGGCCCACTGTGTACTCCAAAATCAAAATCATCTGTTCAGAGAGGATTGAGATTTCCTGTGGAAAGTACAAACTTTAAAGGTTTCCATTTTCACTGCTCATCTGAAATAATGTAGGATTTATGATTTCATACGACATGTAAGTAGGAAAGCCTCCTATTAGCTGGTAGGTTATTCCCATAGCATTTGCGTGTGTCAGTCTAAGGGTGGAGGGGTAGGTAGGAGATGTCCAGATGTGTGCGAAAACAGATGTGGTCGACTCTCCTGTAGAACCAGAGATTTGCAGCCATGGGTGTAGTGTTTGTTTTTGCACTCCGATTCCCTTCAATTATTTTAAAGGCTCTTATGACATGGCGGTTATCCTTTTAAGAGTCTTTGCCCATTTCAATTTATGGATGTTGCTTTTCTGTTATTTTGGATTATGCTTCGTTATAATACAAGTAAGTGGAGATTTTCCTTCGGGCATCATATAAAATCTATTTCTGTACTATTGTTTGTTGATACTGTTCCCTTTAAACTTTTTTCCTTTGTGTTTGTGGGGAACAAAAGCCATGATTATCTCTGTCCCAAAGAACGTCAAATACTTTATATATCACTTGTCAACAGGCATTCACTGAAGCTTCAACAGCTAAGTTGCTTCTCTGGCTTCCTTTTGTAACAAACAATGCATCTACAGAGCAAAATGAAGTGGCTGATAAAAGCAGTATTTCTGTCCATTTCACACAAAAACTTATATTGGCTAGCTACCTCAATCTGGTTCCTTAGGTAATAGCCTAAGTTCTTATATTTCTTGGTAAATAAACAAAACAGTAAATAAAGCAATTTGCAGAGACATTAGAAAAATAAAAATGTCATTTGGGATGAAACCCTTGTCTTCTCAATCACTTTTTCTATTTTGTAAGGAGGAATGGATATCTAGAAGAGTGCATAGTGGGTAAACATAGTGATTAAGAAAAGATAGACCTGAGGGTGCAGAAGGAGAGTGCGGGATGAATTGAGAGAGTAACACTGCCATACATACATGACCATGTGTAAACTAGATGGCTCGTGGGAAGCTGCTGTATAACACAGGGAGCTCAGCTTGGTATTCTGTGATGAGCTAGAAGAGTGGGACAGAAGCGGGAGAAGGTTCTAGATTGAGGGCATATATGTATACTTATAACTGATTCACATTGTTGTACAGCAGAAACTAACACAACATTGCAAATCAATTATATTCCAATAAAAACAGAAGAGAGAGATCTAAAATGTTATAATATCAATTTCAAGAACTTACAGAAGCCCAAGAATCCTCCCACAGAATATGCTAACTGGCATTTACACTTATCCTATTTACATGTAATTACTTTTTAAAAATCACACAAAATAACATTAAAAATAACTTGGACTAAAAGAACTAAGCATCAAATCCACTCTTCTAATGTATCAATCATTTTTTTTCTCCTTCCTATACTCATACAGTCAGTTTAGGTCTACCAGTTTTAAATGTCACACTTATGAGTATATAGTATCATAGTTGAATTTTTCACTAAACTTATAAGAATTTCTTGTTTCTTTAGTCTTTTTAATGGTCATTAAAAACAGTTCCATTGAGTTGATGTAACATACTGTGCTTAACCATTGTTGAACCTTTCCCAGCTGCATGACCCTGGGCATGTTGCATTAACTTTATGTGCCCCAGTTACCTCATCTGTAAAGTGGTACTAATAATACTGACGTCATGAGGTTATTGGGGAAGACTAAATGAGCTAATGCTTATAAAGCATTGAAAACAGTGCTTGGCACTTAAGAAGAACTCAGGATACACTAGCTTTAAAAAATTATATTTTTTGAAAATATTTAACTTCCTTAGTGAATATCTTTATTCAAGAAATTTCTCTCTCTCCTCCTCTCCCTCCTCCCAGCCAGTCTCCCTCCTCCTCTCCCTTCCTGCCTCCCCCCAACTATGTCCTCAAAATAAGTTCCCAAGTGTGAGATTCCAAGGTTAATTTTTTTTCTCTATGAAACTGAAAGTTCTTTATGCATATTGGATTAGACATTATATAAATTGTCAAAAGGCATCTATGAGGTATCTATTTCAGCCTGGTTTTGTATAGAATGCTGCATTAAGTCAAAATGACGGGCTTCCCTGGTGGCTCAGACCATAAAGAATCTGCCTGCAATGCAGGAGACTGGGGTTCAATCCCTGGGTCAGGAAGAACCCCTGGAGAAGGGAATGACAACCCATTCTAGCATCTTGCCTGGGGAAATCCCATGAAGAGAGGAGCCTGGCAGGTTATAGTCCATGGGGTTGCAGAGTTGGACATGGCTGAGTGACTAACAATTCCACTTCCACTTTGACTATTATGTTCTTGTTGTTCAGTCGCTAAGTCATGCGCAACTCTTTGTGACTTCACGGACTGCAGCATGCCAGACTTCCCTGTCCTTCACTATCTCCTGGAGTTTGCTCAAGTTCATGTCCATTGAGTCAGTGATGCTATCTAGCCATCTCATTTCATCCTTTGCTCCCCTCTCCTCCTTTTGCCTTCAGTCTTTCCCAAGCATCAGGGTCTTTTCCGATGAGTTGGCTCATTATTTTGTTCTAAAACAACACAATAAGGGACATATTTAACCATCCTATTGGTTCAATTATGGGTTAACATAAACTGAGTAAGGACTATATATAAAGCAATATATGATGTATCACTGGGACATTGCTATCTCCAGGGTTGTTGTTGATGTTGTTTTTTCAAAGATTCATTCAGTTTTTTTCATTCACAGATTTATTCAGTGTTAACGTGGGGGATGGTATGCAATGCCCAGACACAGAAATAATAGGAGTTTTCTAGATATATTCTGTTTATAAATTTACTCAACAGACAAATTTGCCATCAGTCTTTCTTTTTCTTTACTAATCCTAGTGGACTTTTTCAAGTATCTGCTCTGGGTCACCTGGGATGCTGGGTATCACTTGCAGTAATTGTCCCATAAGTACATCTTCTGTCATCCCTAGATCTAGAGACAAAGTACCAGGGCTACAAAGGACAGCCATGTCCACTCATTCATTCACTTAACCAGCATTAATGACATTCCCATTGCCTAGAAAACCTTGTGCAATATTCTTTTTTAATTTTTACTTTATACTGGAGTAGAGTTTAAGTTTCTGACAAAGATCCATCCAGTCAAAGTTATGGTTTTTTTCAGTAGTCATGTATGGATGTGAGAGTCGGACTATAAAGAAAGTTGAGCAATGAAGAATTAATGCTTTTGAACTGTGGTGTTGGAGAAGATTCTTGAGAGTCCCTTGGACTGCAAGGAGATCAAATCAGATGATCCTAAAGGAAAACAGTCCTGAATATTCATTGGAAGGACTGATAATGGAGCTGAAACTCCAATACTTTGGCCACCAGATGTGAAGAACTGACTCATTCGAAAAGATCCTGATGCTGGGAAAGATCGAAGACGGGAGGAGAAGGGAATGGCAGAGGATGAGATTGTTGGATGGCATCACCGACTCAATGGACATGAGTTTGGGTAAACTCCAGGAGTTGGTGATGGACAGGGAGGCCTGGCATGCTACAGTCCATGGGGTCGCAGAGTCAGACATGACTGAGCAACTGAACTGAACAGAACTGTACTGTACTATAAAAAATTTTTTAAATTTTAAATATAAATAATAAAATGTGATGTTGCTGCTGCTGCTGCTGCTAAGTTGCTTCAGTTGTGTCTGACTCTGTGCGACCCCACAGACGGCAGCCCACCAGGCTTCCCCATCCCTGGGATTCTCCAGGCAAGAGTACTGGAGTGGGGTGGCACTGCCTTCTCCGAAAATGTGATGTTACCAAGAGTCAATGAACGAGTTTTCTGTCAAACTAGCAATCCCCTTCACATGCTGGAATTTCTTCCCCTCTGTGCTTCAGTTAACACTGTTCCTCTTATCTAAGATCCCTTTTCCTCTGTCCATGTCCTCCCAACTGAAATCCATCCTCTCTAAAAACATTCCCCCACTAGGAACCATTCCTTGACTGCCTCAGGACTAACAACATCAATTTGACAATTACCTGTGCATGTGAGAAGGCAAAGAGTGGGTAAAATATAATTCACAGGAGATAAAGGAATTAGGGGACTGAGGAGAGGGCCTTAGGAAATTCTGATATGTTGGGGATGAAGCAAAAAGAGAAAATAAAACAGGCAAAAACGAATCAGAGCAGGATGGTGCCATGTCTGGAAATCCAAAAGGGAGGAGCATTTACAACGAAGGTGTTTGTACATGGAACTGAGATCACATTCAAACTCAGTCTAGAACCCTCATTCATCTTTCTTCTCTCACTTGAGGATTTTTTCAACCTTATAGATATCCAATATTCCTTATAAAGTCAAAGACCACATCACCATTGTGGCCAAACAATATAACAACCCCTTCATATACTACACATATAAATCTCTCTCCCAGGTCTCCTAATTAGTTTTTCTCTCTTTAAGTATCAAGACAAAAAACACTGATTCTGGGTTTGTTTTTTTTTTAATGTTGAGAAAATTAAAAACTTTTTCCAGTGTATTGTAAAGGGTCAGTGACAAGGATACTTTTGTGCCCCGAAAAAATTCCACTGTGAGCATTCCATAATAAAATGGGCTTTTGTGCTTTTCATAGATTACAGTTCTTTATACAATGGACTTGTCTAAGTGTCTTCCTGTTTTCCAATCAGTTAAATTTAGAATGATTGTTTCCATCTCTTTTGAGATATGATGTCTAGGAAAGTGAATGCCTACATGGGATACCAGGGTCCAGCAAGTCTGTGAAACTCAGTCATAGCTAGGATATCACCCAACTGCTAGGCCTTTCTCCTGGGTTTCCCATGGGCATTTTCCCTCAAGGTCATTAGTCTGCAATTCTGTAGTATAAATTCCAAGTTTACTCCCATTTTAACACAAACAACCTCCATTTTTATTACAAACCTACTTATTTTTTGAGACATCCTTTGTATGTTTGCTTTATATAACTTTTGCAGTTAAATAATTTGTGATCATTGTAATAAATGGGAAATACATTCAAACAAACAGAATAAGTATCCATTCTCCCATCTTCACATAGAACCACTGCTAACATTTTGGTATATGCCCTTTTATATTTTATTAATATTTATAAATTGATCATCTGTTTATGTAGATAGATGGGTAGATATCAGGTGGCTCACTGGTAAAGAATCTGCCTGCAGGAGCCACAGGAGATGCAGGTTTGATCCTGGGTCAGAAAGATCCCCTAGAGGAGGAAATGGTAACCCACTCTAGTATGCTTTGGTAAAATGTCCCGTTAACAGAGGAGCCTGGTGGGCTATAGTCCATGGGGTCACAAAGGGTCAGTCATGACTGACCATACAAGTAATAATAAGTAATAATATATATATTACATAATTTTATGTGTCTTTTTAATAAAGATGGATGCACACTGTTCTATGGCTTTGAAACTTCTATTTATCTCTCCATGTTAACTAGAACACCTCTATGTTACTTGGTGGCTGGCTATATGGTTTTCAGTTGCATAGATGTGCCATAATTTATGTACCCAGTTACATTAATTAAACAAGTAAGCCATTAGACTGCAGCATCACTAATATCCTGGTAACCTACATAAGCAAACCAGAGTCTATGCCTATAAACTGCCTCAAGGTACAGAAGTCAAAAAGCTAGGGACAAGACAACCAATCACAAACAGATAACTAGGCTTTATTACAGCTAGACAGATCAAGTAATTTCCTTTCTTTGCTTTCTTTGTAGGTTCCCCCCCCTAAACCCTACTCCCAGCTCCTGTAGCCTGAGTACTTCTGATTACCATTAGTTTGGCACTGCTCACTGGATTTTATTTTTGCTCAAATAAACTCTTAAAATTTTTAATAGGCCTCAGTTTATCATCTAACAACCCTATCTTCTGTTGTTGGAAATCTAAGTTGTAAGAAATCTCTTAAATAATACAATGTTGAGTTATTAGCTTTCCTATTAGCCCATTTCCGTTCTGTTACTTACTTACTGTGTAACCTGAAGCAATCTGCTTAACCTCTGTGATCTCATCTGTTGAATGGGAATAATACAAAGTTTTCCTCATTGGGTTGATTCTGAGGATTAATGGTGACTAGCACAGAGCAAAAGCTAGGAACTTACATGCTCTTATCCTTCTTCAACCTAATGCTAAATTTGAATAAGAACAGTTTAATATCTTGGACTGTCCTAAGTTTAAGTTCTGGGCATCCAGGAAAAAAAAAAAAAGATTTCCAGAAAAACTTCGGACTTCAGTTAGTTACATGGATAACAGCTCTTTGGTAGAAGTTACAAGTTCTGCTGAAGACTCCTGGAAGTCTATGAACTATTTGGTTAGTCTATAGCCCTTGAGCCAAATTCTGAAGTTTCTGCATGGCCTCTGCTTTTCTCAAAGTGTTGATCTGGGCTTCTTGGCATGATTGGAGACTAGTCTTTTCCTGCTTCGGTGCCTGGGAGGAGGAATGAGACCTGGGATATGAAATTCTGCTTTCCTGTGTGTTGGCCAGGGCCATGCCACACCCCTTGCAAATACAAAACTCTCTGCCAGTTGTGATCACTTTCCACCAGCAACTATCACATGAATAAGTACAAAATAATGATTTTATAAGTAAAGAAACAAAATCATCCCCTTCACCTCATGGGCTCCTATGTGGCAGCCTTACTGAGATTTTTGCTTATTGATTTGAATTTGACTCTTTTAGACATTACCTGGAAAATTATAGTGAAAAATAATCAAATCTTGAAGAAATTGTGGATTGAAATTGGCCTCTTTTTGTTGATGTTTGCAGAAGCCAACCAAACTCTGTAAAGCAATTATCTTTCAATTAAAAATAAATTAATTAAAAATAAAAGAAACTGTCCTCTCTTTGATTTGGGGTTTCCTTTCCCTAGCCTCCACCAAGCTTACTCAGAGGGACTGAGACTCCTTGTGAGTTTATAATTCTGTTGATGAAAGAAAAGATAAATGAATATGAGTGGGTTTAAAAACTTTATCCCCCTTATAGCTTTTGGCCATAGAAAAATTATTCAGCTTTGCCTAGGAAAAATACAGAAACTTGTTTTGTTATACATTCAATAACTTGTCTTAAAAAATAATCTGGCAGCATTTGCTATTCTAAATGAAAAACTTATAATTGTTCTCATGCATGAAGTATTCAACTTAGAAAAGGCCTACTTTGTCCAGCACAGTTTTTGACTTCCCATTGCTACAGGGGTAGCACTGTTGATACTCTTGAGTAAGATGCAAGTGACAGAAGAGACAGTGAACAGAATAGCCTTTCCATAGAGGGCTTAAAGCATTGCAATCCACAAAAGATAGATGGAAAGATTCACATGTACATTCTAGACGCAAAGTCTTGTGGTACAAGGTTAAAGTTCCTGAAATGCATCAAAGACAAGCAGAGCTGCAGCAGAGAATACATTTGCTAGTAGGGAAAGGGTAACTGCCCCAGGGCCCAAATCTTAAAAAGGGAAGTTGTCCCCTTTAAATGGCTGCCTGTCATAGCTGCCAGGTGAGACCTTGGTGCTTTGATTTTGTTCCCAATAGATCTAGAATCTGAGTAGATGTTCCATAATTTCGTTCTCATGGAGCATGCATCATTTGTGCTGGTGGCCCAGAACTCTTATCAATTCATTTACTCATTTCTAAGCAACTGAAGAGACAAAGCAACGGATGGGCCAAGTTCTGCAGGAAAAATCTCTGAGTGGAGATATTTGGAGCTCCATGCAAAGGCCTAAAAGATCCTGTTGTATTCTGAAATGGTGAGAATTTGAGGAAGGATGATGCTAAAGATAAAGATGGCATTAGATGATGCTGAAGACTTTCAGTCAGTTCAAAAGGATTAGACTAATTCTACAGCCAATAGGAGTTTTGTGCAAATGAATGCCAAGAGACATTCTTTTGAATTGACCAATTAAAGGCAGAAGTTCAAGAGCCTTAGACAGTAGGTGTTGTTGAGGCTCCAAAAATCAGGCCCCACTTTCAGCATGGAATGCAGAAAAGTGATTTTGTTCCATTCCCTTCCTTTCTCATCCCTTTCCTTGGGCCCCTGAGTCCCTCTTTATGTCTCTGAACCCAGGGTTTCAACCATCTGTGCTTCCATGCCTACTGGCTGTGATCAAAATATGCCGGCAAGTTCTTTATCCCATAGACCTCTGTGTTCTCCTAGCTGATTGGTCAAGCATTCTGTATTTGAAGATATAGTATTCCTACCCTCCTAGCTAATGTATTTTGCATTTCATTTGAGGCCCTCAGTCACAGAATCAGAAGAACTGAGTAAAGGTGAATACTTGAGGTCCTGTAGAACCCACAGGAGGAGGCATGTATTAGCTGGAAGGACTGCAAGATGCCTCCAATCCCAAGAGGCCTGAAGTATCTTATTCCAATCATCATCAATACTAGAGAAAACAATAATGTGAAGGGGGCATATATGCAGGGAGCATTGGAAAGGAGCATTGTCTTGCTCTTAGAGTGACCTGGTTAACTGTCTCTGTCACACGGAGAAAATGTATACTAATGTTTACTCTCAGCACTATGGTATGCTCATGTATCCATTGGATCTCGTAATACCATAGGATCTTAAATGATCAGATGAGCCAGTTCAATTCTCTAAGGATTCTCTCTACAAACTACACTTACTAGCAAACTGAATGCCCATCACCAGAAAGCCAGTTTCTCACACATTTCCACTACCGTCAGTTTAGTTGTCAAAGGTCAGATTCATCTTTTCCTAAAGTGATTTATGCCCATCGTGATTTTAAGGTATTTATGTATTTTCATTTGTTTTCTTTTCTTTTCTAATTGGGATATAGTTGCTTGACAGTATTGTGTTATCTTCTGCTGGACAATGAAGTGAATCAGCTATATGTATATGTAGATCCTCTCTCTCTCAAGCCTCTCTCTCACTCCACCCCATCCTACCCCTCCAGGTCATCACGTAGCAGCAAGCTGAGCTCCCTATACTGTACAGCAGCTTCCCACTAGCTGTATACAAGTCAGTTCTAATCTCCCAGTTCATCCCACTCTTCCTTTCCCCTCCATGTCCACATATCCTTTCTTTCTATTTGCGTCTCTATTCTTGCTTTAGAAATATGTTCACCTGTCTATTTTCCTAGATTTTAAATATATACCTTAATATATAACATTTGCTTTTCTGTTTGTGGATTTAGAAAATACACACACACACACACACACACACACACACACACACACACACAAAACCTCCATTTAAAAAAGGCAGAGGAAGCAGAGATCAAATTGCCAACATCCATTGGATCATAGAAAAAGCAAGAGAGTTCCAGAAAAACATCTATTTCTGCTTTATTGACTATGCCAAAGCCTTTGACTGTGTTGATCACAACAAACCGGAAAATTCTTAAAGAAATGAGAACTCATGTATATCCGTGGCGGATTCATGTCAATGTACGGCAAAACCAATACAGTATTGTAAAGTAAAATAAAAATAAATAAATAAATAAATAAAAAGGGGAAAAAAAAAGAAATGGGAATACCAGACCACTTGACCTGCCTCCTGATTCATGTGTATGCAAGTCAAGAAGCAACACTTAGAACTGGACATGGAACAACAGACTGGCTCCAAATTGGGAAAGGAATACATCAAGGCTATATATTGTCACCCTGCTTATTTAACTTTTATGCAGAATACATCATGCAAAATGCCAGGCTGGATGAAGCACAAGCTGGAATCAATGTTGCTGGGAGAAATATCAATAACCTCAGATATGCAGATGACACCACCTTTATGACAGACAGTGAAGAGGAACTAAAAAGCCTCTTGATAAAAGTGAAAGAAGAGACTGAAAAAGTCAGCTTAAAGCTCAACATTCAGAAAACGAAGATCATGGCATCCGGTCCCATCACTTCACGGGAAATAGATGGGGAAACAGTGGAAACAGTGTCAGACTCTATTTTTGGAAGCTCCAAAATTGCTGCAGATGGTGACTGCAGCCATGAAATTAAAAGAGGCTTGCTCCTTGGAAGAAAAGCTATGACCAACCTAGATAGCATATTACAAAGCAGAGTCATTAGTTTGCCAATAAAGATCCATCTAGTCCAAGCTATAGTTTTTCCGGTAGTCGTGTATGGATGTGAGAGTTGGACTATAAAGAAGGCTGAGTGCTGAAGGCTTGATGCTTTTGAACTGTGGTGTTGGAGAAGACTCTTGAGAGTCCCTTGGACTACAAAGGTATCCAACCAGTCCATCCTAAAGGAGATCAGTCCTGAATATTCATTGGAAGGACTGATGCTGAAGCTGAAATTGCAGTACTTTGGCCACCTGATAGAAAGAACTGACTAACTGGAAAAGATCCTGATGCTGGGAAAGATTGAAGGAGGGAGGAGAAGGGGATGACAGAGGATGAGATGGTTGGATGGCATCATCAACATGATGGACATGAGTTTGAGCAAGCTCCGAGTGTTGGTGATGGACAGGGAAGTCTGGCGTGCTGCAGTCCATGGGGTCACAAAGAGTCAGACATGTATGAGTGAGTGAACTGACTGATACAATATTTGTTTTTCTCTTTGTGACAGTCTGTCATCTGTATAACAGACTCTAGGTCCATCCACATCTCAACAAATATTACATAAACCAGTAAAATATAAGTTAGGATTGCAAACCTTTGAAAAATTTAAATTTATACTTTGGAAAGTTTCCATCAAGGTGAATCAGTAATAAAAACAGAGTTAAAAAAAAAAAAAGAAAGAAAGCACAAAGACTGACAAATTAGAGGGGATAATTCTAAAGATTGAGGTACAAATTTTAAAGCTTTTTTACAATAGATAGAGTTCAGAGACCACTCTGTTTTATGCAAATACCTGTGATCCTATCTTTCCCCAATGTTTATAAGGTGATTTGAAACATTAAAGAGAATTTTATCACTTCCATGTTTCATTTAAAATGTGATCTGAGACTGATTAAACATTTTTCCAACTCGACTTTTATTAGACTTTTTAAAAGTAAATTCAGTATATGCAAAACCATCTGGCAATCTTTTGAAAAATGCAGATTATTGTGTCTTGAGCCCCCTAGAGATTCTGATTAGAGTTCTGGATCAAGGTCCAGGGTCTGAGTTTTTAAAAAGCTCCCCAGGGAATTCTGATCTTCTACAGAAGTTAGACACACAAGATTTGACACTCTTAGTCAGTAACAAATTCCAATCAATTTGAACTTTCTCATTTATAACAACATGTCTACAGAAAAGAAAAAAAAAAAGCCCACATAAATTGTTGTTGGACAAGCATTTCACTCTCCCAAGTCAGCTTGCTTTTGGATATTATGTTTTGAAATTTTTACTAGATCATATGTTTCTACAATCAAATAGCAAGGTAGTTTTAGAGTTAAGATTAAAAGAGATTCTATGAAGATAGAGAGTAAAAACATTAACATCTCCATTATTTTAAACTTACTAACATCCATTTAGTGAAAAGATCAACCAAAAGTTTCACTGATGGAAAAACAGCAAATATGGCAAATACTTTCAGAATATTTTATATTATCTTATCAATCACAGATTTGATGACAGGAAGATTTCACAGGTTCACCAGGTCATTGGCTTCTGCACATTAAGGCTGTTCTAACACATCAAAGACTAGATCCTAGTTCTGGGAAATTTGGGAGTCTGAGAGTCTTGAGGTATTATTTGTTCAATTCTCTTCCAGGAATAATGATTTTTCAATCACCCCAGAAGGTGGTGTATCTAATGTTTATTCAATTTTAGTATTTATGTCACCATCTCAGTGATTTATTAATACCTTTTTAAATGAGTCACATGGCCTTGCTTGTAAATGCCTTCCGGGGTTTTACAAACCACTCTAAGATCTATTCTAAAATTATCCTATCATCTAATCTCATTTTCTGTTCCTGGCTTATAATGCAACTAGAAAAATAATATTTTGTTACTCACACTATACCACCCTATACCCTCAGAGAATTGAATAATACACAACATTATTGTTGTTGTTTAGTTGCTAAGACATGTCTGACTCTTTTGTGACTCTATGAACTGTAACCCACCAGGCTCCTCTGTCCATGGGACTCCTCAGGCAAGAATACTGCGGTGAGGAGCCATTTCTTTTTCCAGGGGATCTTCCCAATCCAGGGGTCAAACCCTCAGTTCCTGCATTGGCAGGCAGTTTCTTTACCACTGAGACACCAAGAAAGCCCCAGGGAAGCTCATACAGAATTATTACATAGTATTAAAATCAAGTGATGAGTCAGGTAGTCTGATATACAAAATGATATTTTTAAAAAGCAAAAATTTTTCTATTTTTCCTTAGAATTCATAGTTCTCGCCCTCTCCTTTGGCAGTGGGTTTACATTTAAAACTATATGCTTCTTAAGTTAACATTAAATAAGTTTCCCATAAGGTCACACACTAATAGTGGAGAAAGCCAGTTCCATGTTTTACAGATTGACAAGGGAAGATAATCTGATTTATGGATATAGGCATATACTTTGTTCAATTTTGAATTAACATTCAGGATGAAAATTAATTCCCAGGTACTTTTTATTAGAAGACTGTGTGTTCTCCCAAATTCAAAGACTTATTTATCACTTTGATACTTTGCATTAATCCACCACCTGTTCGGTCCTGCAATTTGTGTCTTCCAGAAGAATGTTTTTATTGCCCTCTTACTGATCTATCTCTGCTAAACCCAGACATAAGTTTTTACATCTCAGTTTTCAAGCAGCAAAGCCTCCTTTGGACTGGGTACTATAAAAACATATAAATACCAGTTGTATAAGTGCTTGGCATAGAAGCCACATGTTCTGAAAGTGAAGACAGAGTAGGTGAAGGTAAGGATGGAATGGATGGTTGTGTTTACTTATTAGTTTCTCATTCTAACTTGTGTGTGTGTGTGTGTCTGTGTGTGCTTCATGTGCCATCCTTTTAGAGCTCTTGGAATTTTACTGTTGAGAATGCTCTTTATTCTTTGCTATCTAATTGACTTTTAAATCCCACAGATGACTGTGGAATTCTTATCAAGATACACAACATTCTTACAAATCATCAGTCCCCACACATTGCTGATACAATCAGGCTCCATCTAACTTCAGTTGTGGGTTTCTAGAATTCACTGCTAGGTCTTTGACCTTGACTGTCTCTGCTGATTCTGCACTCATGTGGAGCCTGTTGAAAACATTCCTTCCTGTTTAGGCCATACTTTATTGAAAGGAACTATATCATGCTATCTGTCTTCCTTGCCCAGATCCACCATATATGTCTGCTCTTCCAGAACCACTCTGTACAAGGAAGATGCTACAGTCTGGACATCTCTTTGGGCTTTACCTGAAGAGTCACACATTACTCATTTCATCCAACTGGGAACTGCTGTAAAGTGAAAGTGAAAGTTGCTCAGTCATGTCCAACTCTTTTCAACCCTAAGGCCTATAGAGTCCATGGAATTTCTCCAGGCCAGAATACTGGAGTGGGTAGCCTTTCCCTTCTCCAGGGGATCTTCCCGACCCAGGGATTGAATCCAGGTCTCTCACATTGCATGCAGATTCTTTACCAACTGAGCTATCAGGGAACAGTTGGAGATTAGGGAAAACTGGGACACAAGGGTACTTCACAGGGACCCATCCCAACTTTCAACTCTTGAACACTTGTATTCTTTCTTTTCCTCATGGAAGCTTTATATATACTTAGAACCAAAAAAGGGCTGATTTTTAAAACATGATCGTTCTGTACCCAATTACCCTTGAGTAAAAGGTTTAGGTATCCCTCAATTCCAAACTTTTAGATCTCTCACGTTATACTTTTTTTCCCATGAACTTGAAAATTTCTTCTGAAGCTCAAAAGCCATGAATTGACTCTTCTCCATTTCATGCCATGTCTTCTCTGAGGAAAGGAAGGCAGAAAGTTTAATTCATGATTTGGGCAAAGTTGAGAGTTATGGGGGCACATTTTGCAGATGGGGTAAAGTTCAAAGGTGTGAGTATCAAAAAATATTGTAGAGAAACCACATTCTTTAGGACAAAGTCCAAAAATTTAAAAAAACAAAAAGCAAAAAATTATCTCACTACATTGGTATGAAAAGAAGCTGTGACATGCTTCTCAACATCCTGCCAAGAAACTTTAATTTTTAAAACAATAGGAAATAAAAGCTATGACATCACACTGATGCAACAAATTCAGGACCATTATCCTTGACCATTAAGCATGCAAGCACAAAGACATTCACAAATATATCTCCAGAACTCTGCTTTCAGATCTAGCCCCTGTCAGCTGAAGGTCACTAATTTCTAAGATGCAACTTTTTTTTTTTTTGAGTATTATTGGTTTAGATTGGTTTACTATTATTGATTTAGTTTCCCTGGTGGCTCAGTGGTAACAAATCCACTTGCAATGTAGGAGATGCAGGTTCGATCCCTGGGTCAGGAAGAACCCCTGGAGAGGGAAATGCACCCAATGCACTCTGGTATTCTTGCCTTGAAAGTCCCATGGACAAAGGAATATGGTGGGCTACAGGCCATGAGGTCACAAAAGAGTCTGACAGGACTGAGTGACTAAACACCAACAACAATAATTGGTTTACAGTGTCATCTTAGTTTCTGCTGTACAATGAAGTCAGTCAGTTGTATGTATACATATATTCCCTATATGCTTCTCATTTTCCACTGATAATTTTTTCTTTTTTTTAGGAGGCAAACCATGAAATGCAAATAGAAGTCAGAACGAGTTCAGCAGAATGGCAAGCCTCATTCCATATAGCTTTGAAGCCTCTTACAATAATATGAGAGGAACTAATGAAATGGGAACTGGGAAAGCTTGCAAAACGCACCTGGTGAGCGAGCCCACAGCCTCCCTGGCCTGCTTTCTCTTATATATTATAAAATTGAGCAGGCTTAGTTCTCTTGCCAAGGGCCGCTTTCCCCACTTATCCCGTTACATTAACATTTGTGCTGGCTCTCATTTGCTGCTTGTTCTCCAGAGTGAGCTTGCCACAGTGAAACTTTGAGGTGGTCTCTCTTTGGTCAGACTGCCCCCCTTCATCCTCCTGGACTGCCCCTCCATTGCCTCATTCCCACATCCATGGAAGTTAAGTTTGATTGGACTCTTTAGGTCCAAAAGAGTGTGATATTTTCAACTGGCCATTTCTTTGGGGGAAAAAGTGAAAAAAAAAATGAGACAGGGAAGGAGAGAAGGTTATGGCCCTCTGTCTACAGTAGAAGTGTATTTTTTAAAAAACTGTAAATTTGAAAACCACAGCTCTGGCTGCCTTTTTGTAATGGGGCAGACCGTATAGTCAAGGACCCAGCTACACCACCTCCTGCCCACCCTCCACTGTGGTCTCCTGGGTTCTTCTCTTCTCACACACTTTTCCATTCCAGTGATTGATAAAGAATGTGGAATAAGTAGCCACCACCTATGGTGTTTTGAACAAAATCAATGTCTGGCACTTTCCAAAGGAAGACAGAATGTTCAATAGGTTTTATGAGCTCTCAACGCTTTGAGTACACATCTTCAGGAGAGGAGGCAATGGAGAGTAAGACAGTCAGAAAAGGCAAGAAAAATCCTGAATATCTTCTAAGGCCTCACAGAACTTTTGATGACTTTGCCCTAGCCTGGGAAATGTCTTACTGGATTGTGGGCTACATCAAAATAGATGCCTTTTATGTTACAGTAAAAGTAAATAAATTAAACGGAGGAGGATTAAATCCATAAATATTTCATTCCTTGAGAACCTTCATCCTGTTGTTTTCGTGAATCAAAATGACTTCAATAGTAACAAAGGAGATAGGGAGGATGGAGTCCAGTGGAGAGTAAAAGAGATTTCAAGTGGCTTCATTTTGTGTCACGAAGATCAGATTCTACTTCTGTCTCTTTGCCAGTACCCAGCTATGGGCGACATTCTCACCATCTGGTACAACTGGGCTTACCTCGTGGTGACTTTTGGCCAAATTTGTCTACGGTGTCTAAACAGTTTTAATCTCTCTATTCTGAAGCATAATGTTAGATTTCACCCTTCCATCTTCCCAAATATAATATAAACTATTTAATTGTCTAGATCCAAAGGCCTCTAAAGCAAGTCTACTGTGGATAATTACCCTCCTCTGGCTGGCTTTTATGTATCTCTAATGAAATATGTCTAAACATTACTCACAGTGATATTGCCTTTTTGATCTAATTACAAATTATGAAAATAAGTTCTTACTGTACTATTAAACCCCTTCTTTAAAAAAAGTTTTTTCTTCCATATTGGAGTATAGTTGATTAACAATATTGTCTTAGTTTCAGGTATACAGCAAAGTGATTCAGTTTATTCTTACCCCTTCTTGAAAGTCAAAAGTTAAAGGAAAGAATAAAGTATTTATTCTGTCATTTTCTTTTTTATAAAATGAATCTTAAAGAAGATGCTTCTTTACAAAAAATGTGAGTTTTGAATTGCAGGTGGAATGACAGAATTAGAAAATCACCATTGTGCAAGGATTAAGAAAGATTACTAAAACTAATAGATTGAATGTTGTTAGGGGACAGAATGATCACATGATTAACGTTGAATATCATTACAAGGGACTAATCTTCGAAGTATTCAAACCGTTCATGCAGTTCAATACAAAAAAAAAAAAAAATCAAGTGAAAAGTTGGGCCAAAGACTTACATAGACATTTCTCCAAAGAGGACATACAGATGTCCAACAAACACATGAAAAGATCCTCAACCTCACTAATTATTAGAGAAATGCTTCCTCAAGAAACTAAAAATAGAACTATCATATGACCTAGCAATCCTATTCCGGGCATATACATGGAAAGAATCATCATTTTAAAAGGTCCATGCACCCCAGTGTTCACTGCAGCACTATCTACAATAGCCAGGAAATGGAAAATAGAAGCAACCTAAATGTCCATCAGCAGAGGAGTGGATAAAGACGATATGGTACATATATTTTATATAGTAGAATAGTACTCAGCCATAAAAACGAGCAAAACAGCACCATCTGCAGAGGTGTGGATAAACCTAGAGACTGTCATACAGAGAGAAGGAAGTCAGAAAGAAAACAAATATCGTACAATACTACTTATATGTGGAATCTAGAAAAATGGTACAGATGAATTTATTTGCAAAGCAGAAATAAAGACACAAATATACAGGAAAGCATATGGATACCAAGGGAGAAGGAGGGGGTGGGATTAATTGGGAGATTGGGATTGACATATATACACTATTATGTATAAATTAGATAATTAATTAGGACCTACTGTATAGCACAGGAAACTTTGCTCAGTGCTCTGTGGTTACCCAAATGGGAAGGAAATCTAAAAATTTGGGGGGATATGTGTATATGTATAAATGATTCACTTTGCTATACAGCAGAAACTGACACAATATTGTAAAGCAACTCTACACCAATGTAAATTTTAAAAAATATCATTTCCCACAGTTGCCAACCCAAAGGGGAAAATGCATTTTTATAGTAGAAATGTCTCATGGTCCCTTTGGATCATATGATCAAGTTTAGCATCACTAATAGGAACCCTTGGCATTGTGCAATAAAAATGGCCTAGCATCATCTGTGGATTATTTTTGCTGAAAATGTTTAACTGAAGCATAAACAAGCCCTTGGACTTCACATCCAGTTAATAGAAATAAAAGGGAGAGTCACATGTTAAACTACCCCACAAAGAAATAAGAAGACAAATCTAGAAAGTTGGACATTCTACAAGAAAATCAGTTTTGTCTCTTCCAAAAGTCAAAGTTAAAATGAAAAGGTAGGAGGACTGTTCTATTATAGAAGAGCTAAAGATACATAACCAAATTTAATGTGTAAAGTTGGATTGGATTGGATTTCCAAAAAACAAAATTCTGTAACAAGATTTGGTTGACAATCTGAAATTTTTGAATATGGAGGATATTGAATGATATTAAGGAAATATGGTTAATTTTCTTAGATGTGATGAAGGTATTGAAATTATATATTATAGGAAAGTGTCTTGGGTTTTAGAGACACAAACTGACATGTTTAGAAATGAAATGTTATAATATCTACAGTAAATTTACAAATAGTTCACAAACAGGTTAGGATACAAGCTACCACACACTTTTGTTTCAACTTCTCTGTACATTTGAAAATTATTTCAAAGTAGAAGGTTGGGGGAGGGGTGGGAGTTAAGTCAATGGAAGAGAATGCCTTCAATAGAAGAATGTTCCTGCCTACTTTTCTGTGGGGCATACCTTCATTTTCATCTCATTCTAGCAGAGATACTTAGTGTCTTAATGATTTACATAAAGCACTACCATTGGCTTTGTGGTTCCTGTTTCTGTGGGTTCTTCTTGAGTAAATATCTTTAAAAGGTCCATTTTTATAGACATATATTTCAACCTGACAATCTAATACATGCTGTAAGGAACAATTAAAAAGCAGAGATATTACTTTGCCAACAAAGGTCCATCTAGTCAAGGCTATGGTTTTTCCAGTGGTAGTGTATGGTTGTGAGAGTTGGACCATAAAGAAAGCTGAACACCGAAGAATTGATGCTTTTCAACTGTGGTGTTGGAGAAGGCTCTTGAGAGTCCCTTGGACTGCAAGGAGAACCAACCAGTCTATCCTAAAAGAGAGCAGTCCTGGGTGTTCACTGGAGGGACTGATGTTGAGGCTGAAACTCCAATACCTTGCCCACCTCATGCGAAGAGCTGACTCATTGGAAAAGACCCTGGTGTTGGGAAAGATTGAGGGCAGGAGGAGAAGTAGGATGAGTAGGACAACAGAGGATGAGATGGTTGGATGTCATCATTGACTCGATGGACATGGGTTTGGGTGGACTCTGGGAGTTGGTGATGGACAGGGAGGCCTGGCGTGCTGCGGTTCATTGGATCGCAAAGAGTCGGACACAACTGAGTAACTGAAATGAACTGAACTGAAGGAACAATTGACCAACTTTAAAATGAGCCTCCTTATTCCGACTTACAGATCCACGTCTTAGAATGAAATGCCTGATAGTATCTTCAAGAATATTCCTCAGGACCCAGATCTATCCCTGATACAACTTTCCTTTGTTGTTGTTTTTCAGTCTTTAAGTCATGTCTGACTCTCCACGACCCCATCAACTATAGCCTGCCAGGTCCCTCTGTCCATGGAATTTTGCAGGGACAAATACTCGAGTGGGTTACCATTTCCTTTTCCAGGGGATCTTCCTAACCCAGATATCAAACCAGCATCTCCTACATTGGTAGGTGGATTCTTTACCACTGAGCCAAGAGGGAAACCTAACTTTTCTCATAACACCTTAAATACTTTTAACTCCAAACCTGGTATTGTTCGGTTGTTCTACATTGCCAAGACTCCTTGAGCCTCAGTATTTTTATTTACAAGGTGGCAATATCACTGGCTTCCTTGCTCACCTCCCATGGTTGCAACTGATCAAATCAGAGATACCTGAGACTGTGCTTTGAAATCCACCAGATACACACACTGAAGGATTATTTAGTTAAATGCCTCTACTGACAGAATTTCTCATTTTACATCATCACATTTCTAATACCACATTCATCCTATTAAATTTCATTTTTAAAGTTTCCTGGAATGATCATTGAGGTGCATGTGTCTTTTTGAATTATGGTTTTCTCCAAGTATATGCCTAGTAGGGGTTTGATGGATCGTATGGTAGCTCTACTTTTAGTATTTTGGATAAAGAAGATGTGGTTTGTGTACACAGTGGATATTACACAGCTGATAGAAGGAACAAAATTGGGTTATTTGTAGAGACATGGATGAACCTAAGGACTGTCATACAGAGTGAAATAAGAGAAAGAGAAACAAATATCATATATTAATATATATGTGAAATCTAGAACAATGGTACAGATGACCCTATTGGAAACATGGATGTAGACAACAGGTATGTGGACGTGGAGGGGAGAAGGAAGGGAGTTGGATGAATTGGGAGGTTGGGATTGACATAAATACACTACCATGTGCAAAACAAATAGCTAGTAGGAAATTTGGAGAAGGCAATGGCACCCCACTCCAGCACTCTTGCCTGGAAAATCCCATGGACAGAGGAGCCTGGTGGGCCGCAGTCCATGGGGTCACTAAGAGTCGGACAAGACTCAGTGACTTCCCTTTCACATTTCACTTTCATGCATTGGAGAAGGAAATGGCAACCCACTCCAGTGTTCTTGCCTGGAGAATCCCAGGGATGGGGGAGCCTGGTGGGCTGCTGTCTATGGGGTCGCTCAGAGTTGGACACGACTGAAGTGACTGAGCAGCAGCAGTAGGAACTTGCCGTGTTGCACAGAGAGCTCAGCTCAGGGCTCTGTGATGACCTAGAGGGGTGGGGTGGGGGATGGTGGGAGGAAGGGGATATATGTATAGTATCGCTAATTTGCTTCACTGTGCAGCAGAAACTAACAAAATACATAAAGCAATTATACCTCAATAAAAAATAATAGAAAATAAAGTTTCCTGGAATTTAAAATATGCCAAATGAATTATGTGTAAGTCTTCTTGTTTTTCATTTTTCCTTTATGACAGTGTTCAATGACATTTATGACATTTTGGTACTCCCTCTGTATTCCTGGAGTGTCCTCACAATGTCCTCTAGGAATGGAAAGTGTTGTTTTTGTGTCGATTTCTGATTTAAGAATGAGCAGAGGGGGTTCTGCACTTTGCCCGTGGTCACAGAAACACCGTAGAGGCAGAGGTGGTCCTAAGAACCCCTGGTTCCCCCTGGATGCCCCAGGCGGTGCTGCCTGGGTTTACCACATCTGCACACATCAGCAAGTTGGTCTTGTAGCTTTTCCAGCATCACTTGTGATTTCGTCAGGGGCAGGGTGGGGACATGCCATGAGATTCCTTTTACAGCAGCTGGACTGGATCTCTGGGGGCCCTGCTGCCAAGCCTGTCCCTTTCTTGCTGTGTGTTGTGCAATCCTCTCTCCTCCGCCCCACACCCAGACACCAGCTGGGCAGAGCGAGGAGTGGGAAGAGGGTGGGGAATACGGAACCCAGGCCAAGAAGATATCAAATAACAAAACCAAGTGGCCCAACCACTGTACCCTAGGAAAATAACATTTTGGACTGCTTTTAACATGACTGAATGGTATACATCATTTTAAAAGAAGCATTTCTCTGAACGATCTGTTGGACTGATCTTGGTTTGGATGTTACAGCATTTCTCCCCTTACTCACTGCAGACTGATTTATTTTTAAAAACATGCTTACATTAACTAAACAAGGCATTAAGGTATATAGGCTCCTGTAAAACTAAGAATAAATGGCGTTTCTTGATAATGATAATGATGATAACTAATTTTGTGAGGTATTGTATTAATCCAAGCTTATTGTGATGAGAGTCTCCAAAAGTCTCCAAAATATTCAGTGCTGCTTTATGGAGTAGCCTTCTAAGAACCATATTGCTACAATGGCAATACCTGTGATTTGTGGTTGAATTATTAGACTGTGGTTGAACTATTAGAATAGACACATGTTCTGTATTACTCAAATATTTGTAACTTGAACCTGAGTTTACAAAGAATTATTTTATCTTTGTAAAGATCATTTTTTCCTCATTTCTGATAGATTTCAATGTTCAGCATGTCCTTCTCATATCTCTGATTCATTCCAAGTCCTGTATCAAACAAATAATCATTTGAATGTAACTTAACCTTCAAAAATAAAAACGTTCTTTTTGTAACAATTTGTACTTTTCATGATATAAATCTCCAGTTCCAATCAGTCTGTTTTAGAAAGATTTATAATATTGGCTTTTGATAAAGTTAAACCATTTGTATCACTGAGTACTTACATCTGGCCACATGCAGTTTCACTTAAACTATAGGTTTTCCTTGCTGGTCTTAGGATTCTAAAGCATGAATCAGGCTATCCATCAAAATAACAAACAATGGGCAGGAAAATCATTATATGCCTCAGAAATCCACATCAGACAACAATCAGAATCTCTTATAGAGTCAAACAAAACTTGTTTGTCATTTGTTAAACATGTGTTTTATTTTCATGGATCGTCTCAAATGCATATTATTCAATTATGTTACTAAGTGGGACTTCATCACTATCATTTAAAAAACTGTTATTATAAATTAATTTTTGAGTTAAAAAATACCTTGTCAAATAGTGTCCCCACATTCGGATCTAGAAAAGGTAATCATATTAAAAACTGGTTTGCAAAGCAAGTCCAGCTCCATTTTCACTTCCAAGGTGAAGATTCTTTTTACTCCTCAGACCCAGGGATCTTAACCTCCCACATCACGCACATAAGAGAGAAAGTCTAAGTTTTCCTAGCTTTTGATGCATTAGTTCAACTTTTAGTTCTCTCAGGAACATTTGAATGGATAATTGGGGACACTAGGGCTTNTTCATGCATTGGAGAAGGAAATGGCAACCCACTCCAGTGTTCTTGCCTGGAGAATCCCAGGGATGGGGGAGCCTGGTGGGCTGCTGTCTATGGGGTCGCTCAGAGTTGGACACGACTGAAGTGACTGAGCAGCAGCAGTAGGAACTTGCCGTGTTGCACAGAGAGCTCAGCTCAGGGCTCTGTGATGACCTAGAGGGGTGGGGTGGGGGATGGTGGGAGGAAGGGGATATATGTATAGTATCGCTAATTTGCTTCACTGTGCAGCAGAAACTAACAAAATACATAAAGCAATTATACCTCAATAAAAAATAATAGAAAATAAAGTTTCCTGGAATTTAAAATATGCCAAATGAATTATGTGTAAGTCTTCTTGTTTTTCATTTTTCCTTTATGACAGTGTTCAATGACATTTATGACATTTTGGTACTCCCTCTGTATTCCTGGAGTGTCCTCACAATGTCCTCTAGGAATGGAAAGTGTTGTTTTTGTGTCGATTTCTGATTTAAGAATGAGCAGAGGGGGTTCTGCACTTTGCCCGTGGTCACAGAAACACCGTAGAGGCAGAGGTGGTCCTAAGAACCCCTGGTTCCCCCTGGATGCCCCAGGCGGTGCTGCCTGGGTTTACCACATCTGCACACATCAGCAAGTTGGTCTTGTAGCTTTTCCAGCATCACTTGTGATTTCGTCAGGGGCAGGGTGGGGACATGCCATGAGATTCCTTTTACAGCAGCTGGACTGGATCTCTGGGGGCCCTGCTGCCAAGCCTGTCCCTTTCTTGCTGTGTGTTGTGCAATCCTCTCTCCTCCGCCCCACACCCAGACACCAGCTGGGCAGAGCGAGGAGTGGGAAGAGGGTGGGGAATACGGAACCCAGGCCAAGAAGATATCAAATAACAAAACCAAGTGGCCCAACCACTGTACCCTAGGAAAATAACATTTTGGACTGCTTTTAACATGACTGAATGGTATACATCATTTTAAAAGAAGCATTTCTCTGAACGATCTGTTGGACTGATCTTGGTTTGGATGTTACAGCATTTCTCCCCTTACTCACTGCAGACTGATTTATTTTTAAAAACATGCTTACATTAACTAAACAAGGCATTAAGGTATATAGGCTCCTGTAAAACTAAGAATAAATGGCGTTTCTTGATAATGATAATGATGATAACTAATTTTGTGAGGTATTGTATTAATCCAAGCTTATTGTGATGAGAGTCTCCAAAAGTCTCCAAAATATTCAGTGCTGCTTTATGGAGTAGCCTTCTAAGAACCATATTGCTACAATGGCAATACCTGTGATTTGTGGTTGAATTATTAGACTGTGGTTGAACTATTAGAATAGACACATGTTCTGTATTACTCAAATATTTGTAACTTGAACCTGAGTTTACAAAGAATTATTTTATCTTTGTAAAGATCATTTTTTCCTCATTTCTGATAGATTTCAATGTTCAGCATGTCCTTCTCATATCTCTGATTCATTCCAAGTCCTGTATCAAACAAATAATCATTTGAATGTAACTTAACCTTCAAAAATAAAAACGTTCTTTTTGTAACAATTTGTACTTTTCATGATATAAATCTCCAGTTCCAATCAGTCTGTTTTAGAAAGATTTATAATATTGGCTTTTGATAAAGTTAAACCATTTGTATCACTGAGTACTTACATCTGGCCACATGCAGTTTCACTTAAACTATAGGTTTTCCTTGCTGGTCTTAGGATTCTAAAGCATGAATCAGGCTATCCATCAAAATAACAAACAATGGGCAGGAAAATCATTATATGCCTCAGAAATCCACATCAGACAACAATCAGAATCTCTTATAGAGTCAAACAAAACTTGTTTGTCATTTGTTAAACATGTGTTTTATTTTCATGGATCGTCTCAAATGCATATTATTCAATTATGTTACTAAGTGGGACTTCATCACTATCATTTAAAAAACTGTTATTATAAATTAATTTTTGAGTTAAAAAATACCTTGTCAAATAGTGTCCCCACATTCGGATCTAGAAAAGGTAATCATATTAAAAACTGGTTTGCAAAGCAAGTCCAGCTCCATTTTCACTTCCAAGGTGAAGATTCTTTTTACTCCTCAGACCCAGGGATCTTAACCTCCCACATCACGCACATAAGAGAGAAAGTCTAAGTTTTCCTAGCTTTTGATGCATTAGTTCAACTTTTAGTTCTCTCAGGAACATTTGAATGGATAATTGGGGACACTAGGGCTTTTTTGGGATCCACTATTTCCATCGTGAAGAGATAATGCTTTACTTAGTGTAAGACCAGCCTAACAGAGTCCCTAAGTCAGAGTGTCCACATGTATTCACCTATGGTCAACATTGTTCTTAGACGTGATGCTTTTTCACTGAGCCCAGACACACCCTTAGAATTCTTGTTGACCCAGTTCTCAGGTCAGTACTACAGACTGACTGAGCGTTACATGCAAGACAAGATTTATTTTCCTCTTCATTGGCCTTAATTTCTGACATCTGGCCAATAAAAGCTAAGAGAGTACCCAAAGAGAGTTAATAACTTTACTAACTTTCCTTTCAAACATTGAAAGCAGAGTAATGAAGAAGGGCAGGGTTGTGCCATCTGAGCTAGCTTAGCTTCACTGTAGCGCCCGGGGTCTACCTTGACTCAATAGAGATCAAGCCACAAAAGTTACACCAAGTCCCCTACATACGAATGAATTCTGTCCTGAGAGCATCTTCATCAGTCCAATTTGTTCATAAATCCAACAAAGTTAGCCTTGTTGTGTAACTAACACAGCTATATACCGCTGTTTTCATGCTTGTTTCTGGATATTCTGGGCTTGAAATAAAGCTGTACCTCTGTACTCTGTACAGTGTGTGTGTGCATGCGTGCTAAGTTGTTTCAGTAGTGTCTGACTCTGTCTGAGTCTATGGACTGCAGCCTTCCAGGCTCCTCTGTCCATGGAATTCTCCAGGCAATAGTGGAGTGGGTAGACAGTCCCTTCTTCAGAGTACCTTGCCAATCCAGGGATCGAACCTAGGTCTCCTGCGTTGCAGGCAGATTCTTTACCCTCTAAACCACCAGGGAAGCCTCAATCTACTCAGTACTGTACACTGAGTACACAAAGTACAGCTGCTTTAGAGGCTGCATGCGCATAACAGTGTGCCAGACACGTGATCTAACTTATGGGACTGGACGTGCAGACCCACATTTGCATCTCTGGAAGTTTGCAACTTTAAGGTTTGGACATAGGGGACTTACTGTAAAGTAAAACCTTGAATATTTAGATATTAAGGTATTACAATTCTTTATTAACTGAACTGTTCCATCCTTAGCTTCAAGAAGTGGGAGAGCCATCAGAAACTCAACTGGCGGGAGGAATTTGGTAACAAAACAGAGGACAATCATAAATAATACCCTAGGTTTATAATATTTTTCCTCCAAACCTTACCCTTTATAAACAGTTCCCAACTATCTCTAACTTTGGTTTCTCTATGCTTACCTCTTCTATATCCCACCCTAGACTGACCTTTTTAAGTATCACTCTACCCCTTCACTTCGGTACTCTGAAACTTACAACCTTGTTGTTAATAAAATCCAAACCCCTTAGCTTGACTTTCAAGACCATACAACCTAAACATACTTTTCTGTGTTTTTTCTTTAAAAACTATTCTATGTTGGCTGTTTATTCTAGCTGTACTACACACTTTCTTCCAGATTTACTTTTTATTTTTCTACCTAAATGTGTTCACTCACTCCATTCATGCTTGGAAAGCTTTCCTACATTTTTGTTTTTTTTCAAATGCTATCCATCACTTAAATTCCAAATCCAGACCTACCTTGATCACAAAATCTTCCTAGGACATCACAGGTAACAAAGATTTCTCTCAAAATATTCAATATGCTAATTTTTTACCCATTCAGTTTTTCATACCATTTTCCAAGGATGCAGTAAGTTCCACAATTGCCTCAGGCACTGACTCATTGTTGTTCAGTCACTAAGTCATGTCCAGCGCTTTGCGACCCCAGGAACTGCAGCAATGCCAGGCTCTCCTGTCCTTCACTATCTCCCAGAGTTTGCTCAAATTCATGTCCATTGATTCAGTGATGCTATCTAACCATCTCATACTCTACTGCCCTCTTCTCCTTTTGTCTTCTATCTTTCCCAACATCAGGGTCTTTTCCAAAAAGTCAGCTCTTTGCATCAGGTGGCCAAAGTATTGGAACTTCAGCTTCAGCAACAGTCCTTCCAATTCACTGGTTTGATTGACTGGTTTGATTTCCTTGCAGTCCAAGGGACTCTCAAGAGTCTTCTCCAACACCATAGTTCAAAAGCATCAATTTTTTGATGCTCAGCCTTCTTTATGGTTCAACTCTCACATCCATACATGACTACTAGAAAAACCATAGCTTTAACTATAAGGATCTTTAGTGGCAAAATGATGTCTCTGCTTTTTAATGTGATGCTGAGTTTGTCATAGGTTTCTTTCCAAAAAGAAAGCATCTTTTAATTCATTTAATTTCACTGATTCTGGGGGGAGGGGGAGGGTGACAACTGATAAATTATAGCCCTAGGCATAAAAATCTAAGTCCATTGCAACTAGAACGTGTGTCTCAATGAAAACATTCGCACTCTACTTTCTTTCAGAAGTAAGCCTGTAAAATGGAGAAGTACATAGAAATTATAAACCTATATAAGCTCAATTTACTAAATAGAATCATAAATAATACACATGTAGAATGGGGGTGTTTAAACTGCTGTAATCATTCCACCTTGAGAGTTTTGTGATGATACAGGACTGCACAAATAAACAGAGTTTGGTCCATCATAACATTCTATGCCCATGTAATCAGTCATGGCAGATTTCCTTGCAAAAATATCACATAACAAGAATAAGCTGGATACATGACTATCTGTTAGGGATCTTTGGTGGTAAGCAACAGGGACTAACTCCATACAACCTTTAAGTGAAAGAAAATTTGTTGGAAGGATAGGTAGTGAGCACATACTTGGAGACATAATCACAAAACCAAACTCAGAAAGAAACCAGGGCAACTCTGAGATTCTTTCTCTCTCTCTTTCTTTCCATTCTTCCTCCATTCTTTCTTACTTTGTTTCTTCCTTTTTTCCTTCCATTTCTTCTTTTCTAATTTAGTTTTTATTTTACATTGGAGTATAATGGATTTGCAATATTGTGTTGGTTTCAGATGTACAGTCAAGTGGTTCAGTTAAACATACACATATAATCATTCTTTTTCAGTTGCTTTTCCCATTTAAGTTATAATCATCAACTTCCTCTATACCACAGAGAACTCTACTGAATATTCTGAGGTTCTTTCTCCACAGCAAAAACTCTTGCTGGTCTTCTTTGAGTACCACCATTGGGTTGAGATAGCTCCAATCATTTTATAAATTGAAACCTAGTTTCACTCCATTGTCCAGCCCTCAAGAGAAAGAGTCCAATTGGATCACCATAGATCACATACTTGGCCCTGAGTACTCTGATTGACAATCTCACCAAGAATGCACTCAAAGGCAGAGAAATCACTCTCCAAAATGAAGAATGGATACTGTGCAGGAAACATTACACTAATAAATGACCATCACAACTTAAAATATTCTAACTGAAGAAGCTGACAAACTACTAGAATTACATTGACGGAAAGAAAGACCCAATAGCACTTTGGAAGATTTTTTTTTCTTTTAATATAATTTTTTTTTAATTTGCTGAGATGGCAAGTTTTCTTTGGGTGGAGAGAACACCCCGCTG
Organism: Neotragus moschatus; assembly: GCA_006410615.1. Taxonomy (NCBI): domain Eukaryota; kingdom Metazoa; phylum Chordata; class Mammalia; order Artiodactyla; family Bovidae; genus Neotragus; species Neotragus moschatus. The sequence continues at coordinate 3,583,089 of SJYA01002489.1, read as the reverse complement.
ACCTGTAGAAAGCCTTTTTTCCAGCCCTGTTTCTGGAAGCCGTTTCTAGTTATCTGTGCTTGCGTGTAACCCAGCTAAACTTCCAGTTGCCTTTTCTTTTTCTGTATCTGGACTTACCACTCCCCTTCCATTAACCTTTTAGTCCATCTGCTTCTTGTGTCTGTCATCAGCTGCAGGAGATGCTGATTCTGTTGGGAGCCTCTGGAAAAGGGGATGAGACAGAGAAGCACCAGAAGATAAGGAGACCAACAAGAAAAAGATTAAAAACCTCTCAGCACTAAGTACAGTTAGGGCAGGGTATGCTGCAAGCCTTCGCAATTGTTGGCTTTGGACGGGGGAGGATGAATCAGTTGAGATAACTCAGGAATGGGCTTGAACCTTTGCCCGGACCTCAGAATGAACCACTGAAAAAACTTCTGTGTTTTTCCAAATTAAGACATTGAGAAAAACATTGAAAGTGACTTTCCCTTTCTCTCCCATCTTCAAATCACTAGAGGACAGTTGGGACCACAAGGCAATTTATTAATAATAATGAATTAGATTTTCAGTACAAATTCCCCTCTGGCCATTTTGATGTGTCAGAAATGCTTTACAAATGTTAAGTACTGCAATTAATCTCCTGGAAAAAGGGAGGGAGAAGAGGTTTGCCAGCTGTAGATTTCAGTGATTTCATCTGGTTAAGAGTTTGCTATTATTTTCAGCTTTAGGATGTGTTTCCCCAGAAAGTCACTCAGCCATCAAATATTTATTGAGTGCCTATTATGTGCCAAGCACTATGCTTGGCCCTGGGAACACAGGGTAAGTCATATAAACCAAGCCCTGCTCTCCCGGAGTTTCTAGAGAAGTTTAAACAGCAGCTTAATGGAATGTGTAAATGTGCCTAGATTCATTGTCTCAAATATCTTGCCACTGAGTATAACACCTAATCTTTTCTCTCCCTTCATACCTGTGGTCCAATAGGCAGGGTGGTGCACTGGAGAGATGATAAAGTCTGAATAATTATTTTTTGCGTTTAACTCATTTATGACCCAATTCTTCTTTTTCCCTCAGTACCAGAAACCAATGTTTTTATTACCATGATCACTATTAGAATTCATGTGAGTTCATGGGGCAACATCTTCAACTTTTTGCCCTCATCTGACTTTACAGTCAGCATACTGAATGTATTCATCTTCACCTGCCTTCCCAGAACTCAAGTACTTTTGAAGGATAACTCAAGGAGATGGAAAAAGTTCCAGACCCCAGATGATGACTTTTGGCAGTCAGAGCTCACGCCTTTCATTTTCTAGTTCAAATGATGGAGGCAAACAATTATCCGTTGTTCAGATTAAATCCAATGACTTGCATTCTTCCAGACTCTGCTCAGACACTTCTCATATCACCACCTATCTCATCTCATTCAAAAGAGGAAACGTCTCTCTATAGTGCTACCAAACAGGAGGAAGCTTACAATCCTAGCTTAAGAAGCTATCTACTGTAGGTCACGAAATCCAGGTATGGCCCAGTTGCATCCTCTGTTTAGGGTTTCAGAAGACTAATGCCAAGGTGTTGGCTAGACCTGAAATCTTATCTGAGGCTTTGTTGGCAGAGTTCTGCTCCTCGTGGTGAAAGACTGAGGCTTTTGTCTACCAGAGTCACCTGCTACTCTTTGCCATGTGATACCCTCCACAACATGGTCATTTGTTTCAAGGCCGACTGAAGAACATTTGCTATTCCTTCTCCCATCTCTGGCATTTAGACCTTTTATTAAAGAGCTCACCTAATTAGATGAGGCTCATCCAAGAAAATCTCCCCTTCCATTAACTTTCCATTAGCAGTCAACTGATGAAGGACTTCAGTTATATCTGTAAAAAACCCCTTCATCTCAGCCATCTGATCTAATGTAATCTCAGGAATAATATTCCATCATTTAATCATAAGAATAACATTCCATCAGATACATAGCACTCAAGGGAAGGGGGTTATATGAGGTGGGATTCTTTGAAATCACTTTGAAATTCTGCTCATAGCAAGTGGGTATTGACAGACAAATAGGGATTTTTTTTCAAGTAGACAGTGGGTGAAAATACATTACAGGCTGGGGACAACAGAGGTAAAGGAAGATTATGATTCTTTACATATGTGACTATAGGAGGTTTCTGTGTTTAATTCACTAGTTCCCAATTCCTCTCTTTTCCTTCTCTACAACTGCACCCCTACTTCTTGTCATCACTCCATTCTGTTTCTACTCTCCCAACATATTTTTCCTAAACATGGATCTGCCTAAGTGACTTTCTGCTTACAACTCTTTAATGATTCCATCTGATCTCCAAATGGAAGTTCAAATTCCCAAGCATGGCATTCAGAATACAGTCCTTTTAACCTTGAATTCAGCTTTATCCCAAGATGCGAAACTTTATATGTCAATTTGAGTGGTCCATTCAGTTCAGTTCAGTTCAGTCGCTCAGTCACGTCCAACTCCTCGCGACCCCATGAACCACAGAATGCCAGGCATCCCTGTCCATCACCAACTTCTGGAGCCAATCAAACCCATGTCCATTGAGTCAGTGATGCCATCCAACCATCTCATCTTCTATCATCCCCTTCTCCTCCTGCCCTCAATCTTTCCTAGCATCAGGGTCTTTTCCAGTGAGTCAGCTCTTTGCATCAGGTAGCCAAAGTATCGGAGTTTCAGCTTCATCAACAGTCCTTCCAATGAATACCCAGGACTGATCTCCTTTAGAATGGACTGGTTGGATCTCCTTTCAGTCCAAGGGACTCTCAAGAGTCTTCTCCAGCACCACAGTTCAAAAGCATCAATTCTTTGGCACTCAGCTTTCTTTATAGTCCAACTCTCATATCCATACATGACCATAGCCTTGACTAGACAGACCTTTGTTGACAAAGTAATATCTCTGCTTTTAAATATGCTATCTAGGTTGGTCATAACTTTCATTCCAAGGAGTAAGCATCTTTTAATAATTTTAGATTTTAAGGTGGTCCATTAGTGTTTAGATATTTGGTCAAACATTATTTTGGATGTTTCCATGAGGAATGTTTTGAATGAGATTTATATTTTTAAACCACTGTATTGTGACATGATTGATATATAAAAAGCTGTACATATTTAATGTATAGAACCTGATGAGTTTGGAGACAGGTATGTAAATAAAACTATCATCACAATCTATGCCATAACATATCCATAACCTCCAAAAGTGTCCTCCTGTACTCTATTAATTTTTGTGTGACAATACTTATAACAGGATTTACCCTAAGCAAAATTTAACTATATTATGAAGAACTGGGAACTATAGAAGCTATGCTCTACAGTAGGTCTCTAGGACTTATTCATCTTGTTTACTGAAACTTAATATCCTTTGACTAATTCTGGTTTCCCCTCTGCCAGTCCCTAATATTCATCATTCTATTTTCTGCCCTTATGTGTTTAAGTACTTTAGAGTCTCCATATAAGATGTATTATGTAGCATTTGTCCTTATGTATTAGGCTTACTTCACTACGACTTACATTCAAGTTTGTACACACTGAGTACAGTATTAATAGATTGCCCTCCATAATGTGGGTGGGCCACATCTAATCAGTTGAAGACTTACTGGAAAAAGACTAACCTTCCCCAAGCAAGAAGAACCTCAGCCAGCAGACTGCATTCAGACTTCAACTGCATTGTTGGCTCAACTCTTCCTACAGTCTCCAGTTTTATAGCCTTTAGATTTGGGACACAATGTCGACTCTTCAGGTCAACAGCCTTCGAACTTGTACTTCAGCATCAGCTTTTTGGTGGGTCTCCCATCAAGCTACCCTGTGCATTTTAAACTTGCACTAATTCCTTGAAATAAGTCCCTCCATATTACCTCCTATTTGTTCTGTTTTTCTGGATAGCCCTACAAATACAATCTTCAACAATCTGACACCTGAAACATCTTGCTTTCTCTGGCTTCTTTACCTGTGAGTATAATTAATCCTTAATCTGGAAGTGCTTTCTATTTCTTCTTTTCCTGTGTCTTTGTATAGTCAGTGTTACTTATCCCTCAAGACTGAGCTCAATGCAATATGAGGAAAATTTCTGTCTATCACATCCACTTCCCCTGTATAGGGAAATTATTTGTGACACCCTATTGTAGCAATCTATACAGTTGCTACAATATCTATTACAGTTATGTTTAAACTATAACCGTAAACTCCTTATGGACAATTATCAAGCAAAACTGTCATAACACTAAGCATTATTTTTTTAATAAATAGTGAATTTTAACAGAAACTCAAAAAGTGGATGAATTGATGGAAGACATTTTCAAGGAATCTTAATTAATCCAGAAGACATGAGTGCAACATATGAGGAACGGTATGTATCACAAATAAATTTGGAAAAGGAGTCAGGTAGCAGTTGAGAGAGGGAAATGTTGCCTTGCTGGAAATTTGGAACCAGTGCAAAGTTTTGAATGGCGGAAATGTAAATGGTAACATTTGCATTGAGAGAGATTTCTATGAACAGAGGGTGGATGATCCATGAGGGAAAAGTACATTAAGATAAGAGAAATTATTGTAACAATCCAGGAGAAAAATAATGAGGACATGAAATCAAAACAGAAGGGGCACATGTGAGAAAGAGTGAGGAAGATTTTATGTCATGCCTGGTGATATGGAAAGAGAGAGTGGAAATGAAAAACAGGTTTTAGACTTGAAAACTGAATAGAATTAGTGTCACTGAGAACCCAGGAGGAAAAGCATATTTGAAAAGAAAGATAAGTTGAGATATATTGTGGTGTCTGAAATAGACATCTAGGGAACAGCTGAATACTATGGTGATGGTTAGCATGCATTTCCACCCCTTTTTAGTCTTCCTGTACTATAGAAGCTAACAAACTAGAAGTAATATACTGACTTCCACCAAATGAGTTGCAGTGACATCAAATTTGGAATGCAGAAGTGAGACCAGCATCATCTCTTGCTGTTTTGGTTGATTTCTGCTAACAAGCATGGGGATGGGCATGGGCATGGACATGGGCATGCAGGTTTTTCTGCATCAAGAGTTCTGCTGCCCAGCCTCTAGCTTTATGTCCTTCAAGAAGCCATTCATGAAGTGACCAATGGTCAGTGTTACAGTGTCCAGTCACAGGTTCACAGTTATCAAGAACTAGCTACAGTATACATAATACTAACACTGGACATTCTGTGATGCTCAGAAACCTTCAACGTTAATAGTCTCCAAGCTACATGACTATTATTTACCAACTCTGTTATTTTGTTTCTTTTAGAGAAAGAAGATAGATTTCTGCCAACATCATTTGTCATCATGTTCATAGGACTTTCTCACGTTTACCATCATATATCAATGTGCTTTCTCTCTGTGCTCAGCGCTGGTTTATTGAGAAGTGCGGGGGAATAAGACAGTTAGGAAAATTAAAGCAAAACTTCAGGAATTTAGAATTTATGGCTGACCTTTCTCCGGTCACTTTAAGGTTTTACAAAAATTACCACCGACTTTGTGTAGCTTCTGTTTTCTGCCCTGTAAGATTCCTGGAGGCAAGGAAATAATAAGGGCCTAGGTAACTTGGAAAGAGCTTGGAAAGAGTAAACAAGGAAGACAATGAAGTCAGTAAACTACTGACTTCATAAAAGTGTCCTCTCTTAGGAGCAGATGGTAGAATGTGCACCCCCGTCTTCTGATTGTTAAGTCCCAACTTTTTTTTTAAACAACATTACTATTTATAGCAAAGTTTTTTCTTAGATAATATAAAAGTAAACTTCTGTCACTCTCCTTTCTGAATTTCTCATCAATGGAGTTGAAGACAAAGATGTTTTCCTCTTTGGGGAGATTTATCCTTGAGCAAGCCAGATTCTGTCCAAAGCGCCATCAAGTATGTCAGACCTCTTGATGTAGGATTTAGAAAATGGACTTGCCCCTAACTTCACTGAATGCGCTCATGTTAACTCAGTGTTTCTGCTTGTTGACAGCTGAGGTTCCTATTGCCAAGATCTCTGCAAATGGCCTGGATCTTTGGCTCAAGGATTAGTTCAAACCAGAGAACCTCAGGCTGTTTTCAAAGACACATGTGATTGGATAACTTTGAGTTGTATTGGGCAGCAGTGGTTCAGCTTAAGCGTGAGGGGGTTGTTCAGCTCACATGATGAATGATCAAGTGGCTGCCTCTCACTTGTCAATGCTTCCTAGTCTGAGGCATCAGGTGTAATAACCCGCCTTCTGCCTCATTGGTTATACACAGAGCTGGTCTGGGAGAAGGGAACCTCTGTATAGGAAGGAAAAGTGATAGGTTACACATAAGCCCTCCTGGGAAGGGAAACATAACTCCAGATGCTAGAGAAGTTCTCTACTTCACAGAACCTCCTGATGCTTTGAATTGGCACTAGATAAATGCAGACTTCTAAATTCAATTTATTTTGTGAGGCTAAGCAAAACCATGTTGCCTTTCCCTTGTCACAAAGTGAGGAGTAAGTACACTTTCAATAAGAAAATAAATAACCACATGATCAGTCTCCCTTCTTAGGTCCTGTGCTAAAAATCAGACAAGAGGTTGCCAGCAGAGGTACAATGGGAGAGTCCTATGGGCATTTGGATCTTGCTATGATTATGAACTCTGGTTTACTATGAAAAATAGAGTCCTTGTCTGTTCTCTTTCTTCTTGTTCTTTGCTCAGTGGTTGGGAAGGATACCATATATCTACCTTAGGTAAAAATTCCTTAATAAACTGAATAGTATAAAACTTGGCCATGCTTCCATGTACAATTGCCAAAACAATCTTAGCCCTACTCTGGTATAAGTACCCATTTGCTGGATATAAAATAGACACTTCAAAATGATCTAAAATAAACTATAAACTTACTATCTTCCCTCTGCAAACTTGCACTTCTTCTTTCTAAAAAAAAAAACCTCTTGCTGGCCATTCATTTCCACACTTACCAACTTCCACTTACCATCCTGCCAAATCAAAACACCCCCCCATTCTCCCTAAGCTGGCTACTTCTCTTCACTGACCTCCCCCACCATAATTTTAGTTCAGGCATTCATCATTTCTTACTTTAATTTTGCAACCAACTCCTAAGTGGTCTCCTTCTGGCCTTGCCTTCTTCTAATGCATTCTCTTTTTAAAAAATTTTTATTGGAGTATAGTTTCTTTATAATGTTGTGTTAGTTTCCAGTATAGAGCAAACTGATTCAGTTATATATATATTAATATATATGTATACACACACACATATATATGTATATATATACATATACTTTTTCATATATTCTTTCCGATTATGGTTCATCAGAGAATGTTAAATATAATTCCCTGTGCTATATAGTAGGATCTTGTTGTTTATCAATCCTATATACAATTATTTGCATCTGCTAATCCCAAACTCTAATCCTTCCCACCCCCAACCCTCTCCCCTTGGCAACCACAAGTCTGTTCTTTTGTCTGTGGGTCTGTTTCTGTTTCATAGATAAGCTCATTTGTGTCATATTTTAGATTCCACATATAAGCATAGCACATATTTTTAGAAATGAATTTGACACAGGGGAGATGATGAGCAAATTCTTGTCAACTTAGTGACTATATATATTTTTTATTATAAAATACCAAGTTGTTCTAGATTAGAGGGACAGTATGATGCTGCTGAGCTTTTTGTTTTTACTTTTAAATTAATTTTTATTCTAGAATAGTTGCTTTACAATGCTGCTGAGTTAAATAGTCAACTTACATAATTTTTTTAAACATTTTCAAAATCGTGGCACCTTAATCCAATCCCTACAATATTATCTTTTTCAGAGGACAAAATGTGAATCTCTTACTCCCTTTTGGGTAACTGAGGGTCAAAGATAGAGACAGAATTTAAATCAAGATGGCCCCACACCCAATCACATGCCATTGCCTCTGCGCCTTCCTAATACTTCTTTTTGAAACTCTTTAGCCAAAGGGCCTTTCCGTAGAAACTTATTGAAATTCTCTTTGTGGTTAGAGGATCTAGCAATGAAAGCTGTGTTGTCCCGGTTTCCTAAATCTCTGGGAGAGAAGCTATTCTGCGGACAAAATGCCTGCAGCTGTCAGAGCACTATGCTGGGGAAGAGGCCAACAATTTTACAGTTCAAGACCAGATGTGATCGAATGTGTCGACAAAGTGCAGGATCATGGGGTCAACTGCCGATTTTCCAGATCAATTTTGAAACTGTCTCTGCTGATTAGGGCAATGGAAATATCCATACATTTCTCAGGGAAGGGAATGATCAGGGAACAGAAGCTAACATAATTCATCCCAGCTTAGAAAAATTGTCCACGAGGTATTCTGCTTGATTCATCTTTTTTTTTCTTTTCTTCTGCATATTTGAAAACATTTTGGAGGGGAAGTGTGGGAATCATCTTCCCTGGAACACTGGCAGATCTTTCTTAATTCCATCAATGGAAGCTTGGTGCCACGTCAAGATGCTTCATTAAATATTATCCTAACGGGTGCCTTTATTGCCAGCATTCCATGGGCAGAATTTTGAACTCAATTCTCTGCAAACATGGTTAAAAGTAAGAAGTGATTCTTTATTCTTTCTCCTGACTGTTATCTGGGAAATTCTGAATTCATAGTTACTGAGTGGGTTGTCCTCCATGAAAGAATATATGGGGGGGTAAGTTCCAGCTCTTTTTTAGAGACTCATAGCAAAGAGCTGTGGTTCTGGATAATTTCCCATGTTCATTCTTTTAGAAATGAAGAATCCTGAAATTCAGCCTATAGTATAAAATTACTCAAATTCCAGTTTTCTTTCCAGAAAATTGACAGAGAAGATATATTTTGCATTGCTAAATAGGTAAAACCAGTTACTTCCTCCAAATCTTGAATACACGTTGATGTCTGTGCCCCATCCAATAATCTTGTGTGATTTTCATCTCTACTATGTGCCCCTAGGGAAAATAATACCAAAAAAAACACTAGATTCACTAGTCCCAGAAAGACTGGATGAGACCCGAACTGACTCCAAGGTGGAAGAATAAAACACATTAAATGAGAATTCTGTCTATTTCCTTTATGAAAGAAAATTCCCAGAGGAAAAAGGATTGTTTTTTAACTAATGGCCATTCTGAAGTTCTTATATGAATTACAAGGTGCTCTTGCTTAACTATTTTATTTTTAGTCACTGTCAACTTCATTCAAATAAAAGATGCAAAATAACTGTTCATTTAAAAAAAAATTACACCCCTTCTTTAGCAAGTTTGTATCCAATTAACTAAGACTTTTATTATATCTAGTCTTTTATGAGCAAGTATGAATGTGTCATGGATATGAATTGCAGTTCTAATCTTACATTTGAATCCTTGTGTCTGTACTACTGGAATGAAGGGCCTGAGTTATTGAATGTGTAAGCTAGAGTGCAAGGTAAAGAGGATTCATGAATCACCTGGCACAAAGCCTCTACCCTTACCTGGAAAAAATGCTTCTTACTAGACAACCTGACACACCACCCTTTCAAGTGGTACAAACAATGTTTAGAAGAGCCGAGACATGGAAGCAACCTAAATGTCCATCAACAGGTGAACAGATAAAGATGTGGTACATATATGCAATGGAATATTACGCCACCATTAAAAATAATGAAATAATGCCATTTGCAACAACATGGATGAACCTAGTGATTATCATACTAAATGTAGTAAGTCAGGCAGAGACAGACAAATATGATATTGCTTATATTCAGGATCTTATACAAAGATACAAATGAACTCACTTTCAGAATAGAAATAGACTCACAGACTTAGGGAACAAACATGGTTATCAGGGGGCAAGATGAGGCAGAGGGATAGATTGCAAGTTTGGAATTTGAAAAAGAATAGACATGTATAATTGAATCACTTTGCTATACATCTGAAACTAGCACAGTATTGTTAATCAACTATACTCCAATATAAAATAAAAATTAGAAAAAGGTTTGATGCAAAGAACACACTATTGCACTATTGGAAATGTGGAATTTATAGTGTACAATATGAAGCTGAGAATTCCACAGCATCGCTATTTCTTAATCTTTATCCAGATAGATACATACACAGCTAGGTATAGTATGAGGTGGTAAATAAAACAGGATGGGGAGAAATAAGGACTCACAGTGAGTATGGGGCCAGCACATTAGCCTCAGGATGTTAGAATTTCTTAACACAGGAGAAACACATTTAAACTAGCTCCTGGATGATAAATAGTTTGCCTGGGAGGAAAACAAAGGACAATGCAGTAGACTTTGAAGATGATACGTGTAATCTTTGTTTTGTATAATTCCATCCAATTAAGTATGGGTAGAAATTGTTACTAGAATAAGGTATTACTCTTATGATTGCATTACTGTATATGGCAAAAGGGATTTTGCAGGTGTAATCAAATTCCCTATCAGTGTATGGTGCAAAAGGAGATTAACCAGGGTTCAGTTCAGTTCATTTCAGTGGCTCAGTCGTGTCCGACTCTTTGCCATCCCAAGAATAGCAGTACACCAGGCCTCCTTGTCCATCACCAACTCCCGGAGTTCACTCAAACTCATGTCCATCAAGTCGGTAATGCCATCCAACCATCTCATCCTCTGTCATCCCCTTCTCCTCCTGCCCCAATCCCTCCCAGCATCAGGGTCTTCTCCAATGAGTCAACTCTTCACATGAGGTGGCCAAAGTATCGGAGTTTCAGCCTCAGCATCAATCCTTCCAATGAACACCCAGGACTAGTCTCCTTTAGAATGGACTAGTTGGATCTCCTTGCAGTCCAAGGGACTCTCAAGAGTCTTCTCCACCACCACAGTTCAAAAGCATAAATTTTTCGGCACTCAGCTTTCTTTATAGTCCAACTCTCATATCCATACATGACCACTGGAAAAACCATAGCCTTGACTAGATGGACCCTTGTTGGCAAAGTAATATCTCTGCTTTTTAACATGCTATCTAGGTTGGCCATAACTTTCCTTCCAAGGAGTAAGCGTCTTTTAATTTCATGGCTGCAGTCACCATCTGCAGGGATTTTGGAGCCCAGAAAAATAAAGTCTGACACTGTTTCCCCATCTATTTCCCATGAAGTTATGGGACCAGGTGCCATGATCTTAGTTTTCTGAATGTTGAGCTTGAAGCCAACTTTTTCACTCTCCTCCTTCACTTTCATCAAGAGGCTTTTTAATCAGGTGGGTCTGACCTAATCAGGTAAGTTTTTTCTTTTAATTGAAGTATAGTTGTTGTATGATATTATGTAACTTATAGGTGTACAATATAGTGATTCACAATTTTGAAAAGTTATACTCCATTTATAATTATTATAAAACATTGGCTATATCCCTTGTTGTACAATCCATGTGACTGTGACTGCATTGTTTGCTCAGTCGTGTCTGACTCTTTGCCACCCCACAGACTGTAACCCACCAGACTTCTCTGTCCATTAAATTTAATTCTCCAGGCCAGAATACTGGAGTAGATTGCCATTCCCTTCCCCAGAGGAACTTCCCAACTCAGGGATCGAACCTTGGTCTCCTGCCTTGCAGGCAAATTCTTTACCATTTGAGCTACAAGGAAGTCTACAGTATATATGCTTGTAGCTTATTCTGTATTTAATAGCTTGCACCTCTTTCTCCCCTCCTCCTATGTTGCCCCTCCCTCCTCCCCTCCCCCACCAGTAATCACTAGTTTGCTCTCTGTATCTGTGAATCTGCCTCCTTTTTGGTATATTCAGTAGTTTGTAGTATTTTTTTTTTTTTAAGATCCCACATATAAGTGATATACAGTATTGGTCTTTCTTTGTCTGAGAAGGGACTGGATTCTTTCTGAAGTCAGAGAGTTTGGAAGTGTGTGAACGGGGCCATCAGGCCAGGACCTGACAGCAGCCTCTGGGATCAACAGGCAGCCCCCAGACAACAGCAGCAAGGCCAAGGGGACCAGGTCCTTCAGCTACAAGGGAATTAATTCTACCAACAGCCTGAAGAAGCTAGAAAGCAGATATTCCCCAAGTCCAGCCTTCGGCAGAGGATGCCTTTGGCCTCAGCCCTGTTGACACTGAACAAAGAAACTAGCCATGCTGAGCCTGGACTTTTGGCCTTCATGAATTAATATTGGGGGTGTTGCTTTAACCACAAAGCCACTGAGTATTGTTTTAAGCATTGACAGCAAAAGAAAATGAAAACAGAAGGGAATCCCTACAGAGATGTAGTAGCACAGGTGACTTGGCGATGAGAAAGCATGTGGGATATGGTGGGATGGCCAGTGAAACATCTCATGCTGGGGAATGACAGGAAGTGAGATGAGAAAGTCAAATCAGAGCTGCTTCCTGAGGGGCCTACACACAGGAATGTGAAGCAGGGTGGAGCACAGGGGAATTGTTAGATTCATGTCTAGAAAAATACACAATAGAAGCATGAAATTAATGGAAGGGAGGTGGTCCCCAAACAGTGAGATTGATGAGAGATGTTATAATCATTTGCAGCCATGAAATTAAAAGATGCTTGTTCCTTGGAAGGAAAGCTATGACAAACCTAGACAGCATATTAAAAAGCAGAGACATCACTTTGCCAACAAAGGTCCATGTAGTCAAAATTATGTTTTTTCCACTAGTCATGTATGGATGCGAGAGTTGGACCATAAAGAAGGCTGAGAACTGAAGAACTGATGCTTTCTAACTGTTGTGCTGGAAGAGAGAGATTCTTGACAGTCCCTTGGATAACTGGGAGATCAAACCAGGAAATCAATCTTATATTCATTGAAAGGATTGATACTGAAGCTAAAGCTCCAGTATTTGGCCACCTGATACAAAGATCCCAGCTGAGGTATTTCAAATCCTGAAAGATGATGCTGTGAAAGTGTTGCACTCAATATGCCAGAAGATTTGGAAAACTCAGCAGTGGCCACAGGACTGGAAAAGGTCAGTTTTCATTCCAATCCCAAAGAAAGGAAATGCCAAAGAATGCTCAAACTACCGCACAATTGCACTCATCTCACACGCTAGTAAAGTAATGCTCAAAATTCTGCAAACCAGGCTTAAGCAATACGTGAACTGTGAACTTCCAGATGTTCAAGCTGGTTTTAGAAAAGGCAGAGGAACCAGAGGTCAAATTGCCAACATCCATTGGATCATCGAAAAAGCAAGAGAGTTCCAGAAAAACATCTATTTCTGCTTTATTGACTATGCCNGGCGGGGGGGGGGGGGGGGGGGGGGGGGGGGGGGGGGGGGGGGGGGGAGGGGCGGAGCGCGGTGATAGCAGCTGAATGAATACCAGAAAGGATGAAGGATTGCACACTGGGCCCCGGCCGCAGTTGGATGTGATTTCAACCAAGTGGGGTGTTATTTTTCCTTTATGTGGAACTGCCTTTTGATGGCTCTGTCAGGATGTGATTTAGAGCATGCCTCACGCAGGCCTGCACTGTCCAGTGTTCCTGCCCAGGGTACCACACTCCGGCCCTCCTCTCTAGTCCTGTGCCATTTTCCCCAGGCCCTAAAGAGCCAGTCCGTGTTGCTTGGGGTCTTCCCAGATGATGCTAAGGAATGTCTCACTGAAACTCTAGAAACCGTAGAAAGGCTTCTCTTCGGTGGCTCCTCTTATTCCTGAGGATGACTACAGGATTTATAAAAGGAATCAACATTTTGGACTGGATTCCATCATGAGGCAACACAGTGAGCTCTAATCCAGCCTAACCCTAACAGAAGGTTACATCATCATTAACTTGGGAATTCGCTGTTTACACGTTTAGGCTTAATCATATCTTAACCCCACTGAACTGGCCACACACAGGAAAATCTCCCCAGCACTTCTCCGCAAGCGCAGTTTGCAGAAGAGCTCTGCCCCGCGCCGGCTTTGCTTTTGAGCCCACGTGCCTTTACAGCGATTACCACATCTTTCCCCAGGTCCGACCTTAGCGCTGGGGTAGGTTCTGCCAAGATCCCACAGAGCCAGAGTCCCACAGGCTTCGTGCTGACATCCTGTAAAGTCATTCCCCTGGCGTAGCTTCAGAAAGGACCACACCCAGGAAGGAGGCAGTCCGGAGTTCTCACTCTTTGTCCATTGTTCCTTCCCATCAAAAGAGGAGACAAAACATGAGAAACCCTCAAGGAGAAGGGAAACAACAGCCTGAAGGGACCACGCTCTGTTTATCCTTTACTGTCCCATGTTGCATCATCCCTTGGAAGCCTTATTCCCTTCTCACCCACCCCCACCCTCTGCTGGTAGACAGTTTTATGATCTTCCGTGTCATTGAACTTTACTATCTTGTGCTTGCCTGACTTTCACCTCCACTGGACTTTAAGCTTCCTGAAGGCAGTGATTATCTGATTTTATCCATCCAAAAAATATTTACACGGCTCCTACTCTACATATAAGATATTTTTTCAGACACTGGAGACTCAGGGAGTGAACAGGACAAAGAACCCTGCTCTGGTGGAACTGACTTCTGGTGGGGGAGACAAACTTGTCAACATTTTCTGAAATAGCTTTATGTGCTCAGATTCGAACACTGTGCTTGTCATATAATCAGCATGTAAAAAATACCTAAATATGTTTTGAATAAGTGAAAGAACCTGTAACTTCATGGTTTATGAAGAGTGAGCTGCCTTTTATTTTTTTATTTTATAATTTTTATTTTTGTACAGATTTTAAAGGTTATACTCCATTTAGTTATTTAAAAAATATTGGCTATAATTATACCCTTGTAGCATCCTTGTGGCTTATCTTACACCCTATATGTGTGTGTGTATATATATATATATATATATATATATATATATATGTATGTATATACCTGTTCCACATCTTCGTTATCCCTTCATCTGTGAATGGACATTCATTATCCATTCATCTGTGAATGAACATTTAGGTTGCTTCCATGTCTTGCCAATTGTAAATAATGGCTATGAACATAAGGTGCTTTTATCTTTTCAAATTAGTGGTTTGGATATACCCCCAGAAATGGGATAACTGGGTCATATGGTAGTTCTGGGTTTCCCCGGTGGTGCCAGCAGTAAAGAACTTTCCTGCCAATGCAGGAGACATAAGAGACATGGGTCTTGCCTAGACAGAGGAGCCAGGTGGGCTACAGTCCATAAGGTCTTAAAGACTTGGACACAACTGAAGCAACTTGATATGCATGCGTGGTGGTGTATTTTTTGAGAAACCTCCATACTGTTATCCAGAGTGAGCTTTTTAAATGTCACTTTACTGCTTCCTTTTTTTTTTTTCCCCCTAAAATACTGTTTAGAATATTATGGGCCTAACCCCTACCTGCTGCCTATCTAGGGACCCACTGTGGCTTCAACTCAGCACCTGACTCATAGGCGTATCAGGGAGGACAGCACAACCCCCATGACCAGGCTAGTGATGATGGCTTAAGTGTTGCCATGGAGGGCATGGGAATGACAGGGGTCACCGTGAAGGTCCCAGCAGGCACTGTTTCCTGTCGCTAGGTTTCTAACATTTTAGATCTGGCATTCCAAATGGAATGTTCCCAACATACTGTACCCCAGTCTGTGCAATAGAATTTGAGCTTCTGCTTTAACCACAGGCTTTCTTTTTCACTGGAATGACTCTTCTTGTAAGCTTTCAGAATCCCTGTACCGTCACTTGTCATAATGGGTGTCTATGCCTGCCAACATCCTCTCCCTTTAGACTCTGCCCCTTGCTTTCACAGATGTGGCTCAGATGAGACTGTTTATAACCATATGACTCTTGTCTCAGGTTTGGTTGGGGTGGGGTGCAGGCATTGACTCAAGAAAGAACACTAGGTGTCTTTTTAGGGAATTTTATGGTTTCTGGAAGAAAGAATTTTTTCCCCCCTCTGGATCATGATATGTAGGGAGATGTAAACATTGAACAAGCAGAATTTATAATACAAGCAAATGAAGTTTTTGTTGTTTTCTACTATCCATTTAACATTTAATTTGACCAAGATAAAAATTCTTATAGGCCATTTCTTTTTATTCATAGTTAGATACTAGAGTCCATTTAAGTCACAAATACAATTTAAGTCATAAAACACTTTAGAAATTGCAACCTGGAATCCAAGATTTTAATGAAGATTTTTAACTGATTTAAGTCAGATTCTCCCATCCCCTGACTTAGACCTGCCTCAGGCTGGGAGGCAGCTGGGGTGAATAGGAATGATATGGTTGACTGTATTTCTCTACCACATACATATCTCCCTTTTAAAAATTTTTATTGGAGTATATATAGTTGCTTTTACAAGGTTGCTCTAGTTTCTGCTGTACAGCAAAGTGAATCAGTTATATGTATATATATACCCCCTCTTGTTCAGATTTCCTTCCCATTAAGGTCACCACAGCACATTGAGTAATCTCTGCTATACTGTGTTATTAATTATCTATTTTATACGCAGTATCAATAGCGTATATATGTCAATCCCAATCTCCCAGTTCATCCCATCTGTCCACCTCTTAAATTTCTGATCCTTTTGAAATCAGAGTTATGGGAGAAGGAGGGATGTGAAAGAGTGAGAAAAGCTCTTACTTAAAATGATCCTCTCCTAAGCTGGCTTCATGCTATCTGGGTGGCAAGTGTGTAACACCATCCCTACCTCTTGTAGGGGTTCTCTGGAAATGCCCATTACTGGAGACCTAGTTCCTGCAACTCCTCTAACCCATTAGAATAGATTTCCTGTGAGTCCCTCTGCAGTGCCCGCAAAACACACCATTCACTTCCAGTTTCATGTTACTAAGGTTCCCCCTCTGCCTTTTGGTGGCCTTATTGGGCAATACTCAGGCTGAGCCCACAATGACTTGCCTCTCAACTGGTCAACCTCTAGTCTATCAGAAACACTCAAGCGTCTCTTGTGTCAACAAGCTCTGGGCTGTTTGGCTGACCCCAGGACAGCTCCTCTAGCCTGTTGTCATGGTCAGCTATGACTCAGACATCCATTATTCATGTGTCCTCATTTAGAGTGGTCCACGGACAGACCACTTCAGTAAGCTTGACATGTAAAAGTTGGCTCACATGAGGAGGTCACAGCATGAAAAAGACTATGGAGAGCAGCTGTCTCCAGAGAAATTAAAAATATATATCCTCCCCCTCTCACTTTTAGAATCTTCCCCCACTGTGTACTGCTGCCCCTTTAAAAATCTTCATTCTGTCAGGAGAATCCAGGAGCTCCAGAACCAGCCCTCTATCCTTTACCTGGTAGATTCTGCACAGGATGACCTGACTCTGGAACTGCACCTTTATTTTGCCTTAGCCATTTGCTAGAAATATCAACTTAAACATTTTCCAGATAATACATGGCCTAGAGCTATTGAGGTCCTTCTGCAGAGAGCCTATCTAGGAAGACAGAGACCAAATGGCTCAGAGAGAGAGATGAAGACTTGATGACACACTTTGGAGACTTGGATGGAGCTAAGGCTTGGATGGAACCAAAACTACCTCTATGACCTCTTACATAACCATTCTTTTTTAGATGGTGCTGGTTTGCATTTGGCCTCTATTTATTTGACACTGGAAAGCTTCCTCACTAAGACCCTTACCCCCTTTCCTATAACCTATGAGCCAAGAAAACTTAATCATCCACTACCCGGAAGTGATCATGCCCTCCTCTTCCCTCTACTTAGCTTCAATGTTTCTTTCTCCGAGAATATGTCCCCTTTTACCCACCGCCCTACCCTCAATCCTTCATGTACCAGAAAAAAGAAATCCCCATTCACGTGCTCGCACGTGAGTGGGCTCACACATGTGCACACAGGGAAATAACTGCTGGGTGGATGCAATACAGAGACAAGGAGCATTTATCTAAGATACATCGGATCCTCCGGTGCAGAGAGCTTAGCAGGTTGTTTTAGTGATGGAAGTGGAAGCCNGAAAAAAGAAATCCCCATTCACGTGCTCGCACGTGAGTGGGCTCACACATGTGCACACAGGGAAATAACTGCTGGGTGGATGCAATACAGAGACAAGGAGCATTTATCTAAGATACATCGGATCCTCCGGTGCAGAGAGCTTAGCAGGTTGTTTTAGTGATGGAAGTGGAAGCCACTTAGACTTTTCTGGGAGGAACTGATTCCTCCAGCTATGTTTTTTTCTCTTTTCTTTTTTTTTTTTTTTCTTTAAACCTCAAGCTTACTTTAGCTATTCAGAGGCTTTTGCATTTCCATATAAACGTTTTTGTCCTAGTTCTGTGAAAAATGCCATTGGTTTCTGATAGGGATTGCATTGAATCTGCAGTGTAGTTATTTTGACAATAGTGATTCTTCCAATCCAAGAACACAGTTTATCTTTCCAACTGCTTGCATCATGCATTGTTTTTCCTTAAAAATGTGGCAGAAATCTAAATGTTGGCTGCTGAGAAGTAGAGAAGGAAAGATGGGTGTAAGGGTAAAAGTAGAAGGAGGGTGTAACAGAGATTGCTCATTTTCCACCTAGTGATTCTCACCTCCTTTCACAGTAAAAGAGATGGGGCTAGGTGCGTGGTTACCTGGGTAGTTAGTAACTGTACTAGCTCCTGGCAACTAGTTTGGCCTGAAGGCTGAACTCTCACCCACCGACGGCACTGATGGAAGTAGCCGGTGCCAGTCCTGGTTGAGAGCCATAGGAAGTGGATCTTCTCTCCTATTCTTTTCCCCTTTCCTGTGGCTGTAACTATGAGCATGTGACAGCCTTAGCCACATGAATACAGGCCTAGAGGACAAGGAAGAAACATCTCGTTCCCTACCAGATACGTGAATGATCATGTGGAGCAGGACCAAAGGCAATTCTGGAAATCTAACTTCACGCTGCTACGTAAAAAACAGTTCTTGGTTCTTCACATCATACTATCAGGGGATCTCTTTCTATATTAGCTTTGCCTTACTCTAGCCATGGCCCCAGTTTAATGATAACAGGCACCCCAGATAGAATGGCTAGTTAGGTATCTCGTATCTAATGGTCCCACAGAAATTGGGGGAGGTATATCTGATACAGAATTTAAAATGCTGCCAGCTGTGTCCCAGGCTGTGCTTCTTCTTGGTTATCTTAAAATCTAGACATGGAGCTGCCTTATATCAGTGATGTTTTGAGAAATTAAGGGTAGTAGTGATGTAGGGAATAAAGGGAAAAAATATCTAGAGAATCAAATGAGATGCAGAGAAGAGATTGAAAATTCAGTGAAGCAAGAAATTGTAGGAAAGTGATCATGAGGAAGTAAACCCCAAAAGACCTGGAATGCAGACTGAGGAGGGTGCAACTCTCCACAGTGTGGAGGGGAGGAATTTAAGCCAGTTTTCTTCAGTAACTGAAAAATAATTCCAGCAAGTGAGAATATGAGATCAGATGGTCATCATGTACTTAGGCTAATGTCCTGTTCTATCTTTCAGATCATCTGCCTCAAGCCCCCATTCAAATATCACTTCCTCCATAAACTCACGTCCGCCCTTGGGTCAGCATGAAAACCCTTTGGGGGTTTATCCTACAAAATTCCATGGACAGGAGCCCTGGTCTTTTGTGGGACCTTGTGGGCAGCCCAATGCAGTAAATATGACATTCCGTCTTGCATTGTAATAAATTAAGGATATAATTTTATGAAAAGAGCCTTTCACTAAGGACAGGTTGGTTTATAAAGTGTCATCATAACCCACCATCAGAGGCCTCAAAGTGAGCCTCGATTCATTTTATTATTTCCTGTTAAGGGAAACCTGAACTCTTTCTGTGCCAAGAGGACATGACAAGTCCCTCCCATCGGAGGGTGTTCCTGGCCTCTATTAAGGTCTGAAAGATGACCCGAAATTCCTGGAGCCCCTCCCATTGATGTCAAATTATAAATAAAATGTTGCTCTTTTTTTTTTTTTTTTTTTTCAGGAAAAAACTGCCTATTTCACCTTCCTTGGCAGTGGAATAAGTGGATCAAAAACAGCGACTGCTGATGAAAACTCAACTTCCAAATACATTCCACAGCTTATTTGCAGAGGGAAATGTTCTTTACCTTTTGAACTTTCAGATAGCTGGTGAAACCAAATGGGTAAGCTTTTTTTTTTTTTTTTCTTTTTAATTAAACAGGAAAAAAATATCACACCCTGGCTTGGCCGGTCACCAAAATCAGGGGTTTCGGGCTATTCCCAAAGAATCACTGCAAGGATGTGGGACTGGACCACGGGAACAGGACCAGGCCTGGTGATTGTCATAGCGACACTCTTGGTATCTTCCTAGAAACCACAGCAGCGGGGGTTTCTGGAAGGGGTGGGACGAGAAATGTAACGGTTCATTTCTCTGTGTACCATAACCTTGCACCTTCTTGCCTATAAATCAGAAGCATTTGAAAATTCACCACATCCTTTTTCTGTCCAGGCCTGTGAAACTGCTTCCTTTAATCCAGCAGATAGATGCCTGTGGTTTCAGAGCCCGGGATGTTCCATTTTGAGTGCCACATGCATGTGGTTAGCTAATGACCGGGTGTCTACTGAGGTTTGCGACCAGGGATTGTTGCAAAGCTCTACCTGACTCCTTTCTTCTCCTGGAGAAGGTGAGAACATTCTTACCATATTAGTCATGCTTGGGTCTTTTTTTTTTTATTTTTTAAATACACAGGAAATGTTTCTCTCCAAGAGCACATAACTTGGCCAACAGCAGCTTCCTAGGTTCAGAACAACTTTACCACCTATCAGGAGTTTTCCAAGATAAAGTTTGTAGTAGCACATTTTTCGTGGTAGAAATGTCACCAAGTTGCATAAACTCAAGGCCTGCTTTGGGCTTCAGTCATTCTGCAAATATTTATTGAGCGGAGTTCATTGGGGTCAATAGGATGAACTGGAGGGTTGTTATTTCTCAAGCCTAGAATTTACCCACGACCCACACAAAGTCACACAGGCACTGTTTTGTTCTTAAAAGAGGTATCTGAATATTGAATATGGACAGCAGCAGTACCTTCTTATATTAAAGAGTGGATGATTATGTATACACTGTGTGTGTGCTAAGTCACTTTAGTCAAGTCCAACTCTCTGCCACCATATGGACTGCAGCCTGCCAGCCTGCTCTGTTCATGGGATTCTCCAAGCAAGAATCTGGAGTGAGTTGCTGTGCCCTCCTTCAGAGGATCTTCCCGACCTAAGGATTAAACCTGCGACTCTACATCTCCTGCGTTGGCAGGCCAGTTCTTTACTGCTAGCGCCACCTGGAAGCCCTCGTATATATACACCACCCTGTGTAAAACTAGATAGCTAATGGGAAGGTGCTGGGTGTCACTGGGAGCTCAGCTCTGTGTTCTATGATGGCCTAGAGGGGTGAGACCTAGGGGTAGGGCTGGGGGTGTGATGGAGGCTCAAGAGGGAGAGGATATAGGTATATTTATAACAGATTCACACTGTTGTACAGCAGAAACTAACACAACATTGTAAAGCAATTATCTTCCAATTAAAAAAAAATAGAATTGATGATTGGGAAGGTGGCCGGGCGTTGGACACAAGATCTAGGTGGCTTCTGTTTGGGGCTGAACCCGACTGGCACTGAAATGTTTAGCTGCAGAAGCCAAACTCCCAGTGCTAGTGAGTTCCCAAACAAGAGCAGTCCTCCTAATTAATATTTTGTCACTTGGAACTTGATTCTATCCTATCAGACAGGAAATCCAACTCTCAGGCTGTCTGCATAATTCAAAAGAGCCCGTTGAAAAAGCCGAGGGTAGAGGAAGGAGTTGTCACAGTCTCTACAAAGCCAGTCAGCTTGTAACTGGATAAAAACTGATCAGTCATCTGTGATGATCACTCATGTGGCAACCTGGTTACGCTCTGGTCCTCTGGTACCCAGTTCCTCAATCAAAATACTCATCTCAGCATTACCCTGAAGGGGTGTGATAGATGTGATTACCACCTACAATCAGTTGACTTTGCATCAGGGAGATTCCTGGGTGATCTGGGTGGATCTCATCCAATCCATTACAAGGTCTTAATAACAGAACTAAGGTTTCCCTCAGGAAGAAGAAATTCCATCTGTGAACTGAAGCATCAGTTCCTGCCTAGAGTTTCCACCCTGCCCATCCTGACAGCCTGCCTGCCCCCTTGGGATTCGGGGCTTGTCTAGACAGCTCCACAGCGTCTGCCTGTGGTGTGGGAGACCTGGGTTCGATCCCTGGGTTGGGAAGATCCTCTGAAGAAGAAAATGGCAACCCACTCCAGTACTCTTGCCTGGAAAATTCCATGGACTGAGGAGCCTGGTGGGCTACAGTCCATGGGGTCGCAAAGAGTCGGACACGACTGAGCAACTTCACCTAGACAGCTCCACAATCACAAAAGCACTCTCTCTCTTTTTCCCCTCTCTTCCTCCGGGAGAATCCCAAGGACAGAGGAGCCTGACAGGTTGTAGTCTATAAGGTCACACAGAATCAGACACGACTGAAGCAACTAAGCACACACATGTGTATGTATGTGTGTACTGTGTGTGCATGCAAAAGGAGAAGGGGACGGCAGAGGATAAGATGGTTGGATAGCATCACTGACTCCGTGGACATGAATCTGCGCAAACTCCAGGAGATAGTGGAGGACAGAGGAACCTGGCATGCTGTAGTCCTCGGGGAGCAAAGAGCTGGTCACACCAGCTGGTCACCACCAGTCACAAAGAGCTGGACACCACCTAGCGACTGAACAACAGTAACAACAGGGCTCTACAAAATCTGATCCCTGATTCCTTAGACCATGTCCTCTGTCCTCACCATCTTGCTGTTTTGCTCTAGTCACATAGAGCTTTTCTGTTCCTTATAGATGCCAGGCATACTCCGTATTCAGGGTCAAGGCTCCATTCCCTGGTACTTGACTTTCCTTTCTTCACAGCAGTCATAAACTATTTGGAATGTGCCATATTTACTGTAATGTTCAAAATATATCTCCTTCAGCATGTAAAGCTCCAAGAGAGCAGGTGCTTTTTCTGTTTTGTTCACTATATGTGTATCCCCAGGACAGACACCAATTAGGTCATTCGTTAATATCTATTGAAAGACTCAATGAGCTTAATTCAGTGGTGAAATCAGTCAAATATGTGAATTGATGTTATACAGATAAAATGGGCTTCCCTGGTGGCTCAACTGGTAAAGAATCCACCTGCAATGCAGTAGACTTCCTGCAGCGCAGGAGACATGGGTTTGATCCCTGCGTTAGGAAGATCCCCTAGAGAAGAAAATGGCAACCTGCTCCAGGATTCCTGCCTGGGAAATCTCCTGGACAGAGGAGCCTGGTGGGCTATAGTCCGTTGGATCGCAAAGCGTCAGACATGACTTAGCGACTAAACCACCACCACCACCACCACAGTTTACTCACTGAACTTTAATTTTCTGCCAGGTATTTCCTGATCATACAGAAACCATCTCAAAGTGCATTGACTTGTGACCAGACTCTTTTCAGTCTTCTTATTCCTGAATATTTCGGCAATGGACATATGGGTCAACTCTTCTGTATTGTGACCTTCTCTTCTCTGAAGTCTCATTATTCTTTTTGGTTTCTGGAATATTATGTGGGAATAAATAGGAAAAAGGAAACCAAACTTGCTTTTATTCTCTTATCCGTACTTTTCACCTGCGTGGTCCCCCTTTATCTGTGTATCTGCGGCCTCTCTGATTGCAATAGGGGAGCTCTGTAGGAGTGAGGTCTTAATCTTTGGTCCCTCACATGAATCCCTCACAACCTAAAACACCACCTAACACGAGTAGGTGTTCAGTAAGTATTTTTGAATATTCATTAATAATTATTTAGTGAAATAGCTTCATTATAGTGATACTAGTTTCTGGTTTATCTGTTTGTTTTCTCAAAAGGAGCCAATATTCTCCTTCTATTAAGTCGGAGTGAACAGTAGTTTTCTTCACTCACAACTCACCTGATGCCACAGTGGCACTCCTTAGGCACTTCAGTGGCAGGACTGTGGGACAGGACCATCTGGCTCCCACACCTGCAGGCATAGATGTCCTGAACTGCACACTTTCAACCCTTGACTAAAGTGACCCGAGAGCCCTAGAGAAATTGTTCATTGTTTTTTGTTTTTTAGGAATCAATCAATGAAAGAACTTTAAGCCAAGTTCTGGAGATGGAAGGTGGTGAGGATTACATAATCATGTGAACGTATTAAATGCTGTTGAACTGTACAGTTAAAAATGGTTAAAGTGGTCAATTTTGTGTTATGTATATTTAACCACAGTTAACAAGTAAACAAATTAAAAGTTTGGGATTAACAGATATACACTGTTATACACAAAATAGATAATCAAGGACCTACTGTATAGCACAGATAACTGTACTCAATATCTAGAGAATCTGAAAAAAGAATGTATATATTGGATTGGCCGAAAAGTTCATTCAGATTTTTCCAGTAGATGTTAATAGAAATATAACTAAATCAGTATATGTACACTTTGCTGTACACCTGAAACTAACACAACATTGTAAATCAACTATGTGTGTGTGTTAGTCGCTCAGTCGTGTCTGACTCTTTGTGATCCTATGGACTGTAGCCCGCAGGCTCCTCTGTTCATGGAATTCTCCAGGCAAGAACACTGGAGTGGATTGCCATTCCCTTCTCTAGATCATCTTTCTGACCCAGGGATCGAACCTGGGCCTTCCACATCACAGGCAGATTCCCTACCGTCTGAGCCACCAGGGAAGCCCATAAATCAACTATGCTGCTGCTGCTGCTGCTGCTGCTAAGTCGCTTCAGTCATGTCCGATTCTGGGCGACCCCATAGATGGAAGCCCACCAGGCTCCCCCGTCCCTGGGATTCTCCAGGCAAGAACACTAGAGTGGGTTGCCATTTCCTTCTCCAATGCATGAAAGTGAAAAGTGAAAGTGAATTCACTCAGTTGTGTCTGACTCTTAGCAATCCCATGGACTGCAGCCCACCAGGCTCCTCCATATACATTGTTAAAAAATAAATAATAAAAAGATGAGGCCTACTCATATGATTACCAGCTGGAAGGTCAGTCATTAGGATTCCCGAATCAAGGTGAATGAGAAGTGAATTTTCCTTTGTTTCCCGTTCCCTGTGTTGTAGTTCTCATGGTGTTCTCCATCTTGACCCCAAACTGAGATACAGACACACTGTTAACGAACAATTCGTATTTTCCAAAACAACTTGCAAAGTTTCAACAGTTAGAGTTCCCACGTTGCACATGTTTATTTTCCAAATATTCTTAAAGCAAGAGCCCTGCTTCATATCACATTCATTTTCAAGCAAACAAGTGTATCGTACTTTGGAACAGCCCATAATTTTACACTGAATGCTGCCATGTGAGAGAATCTCAGCATTCTTTCACCGTTATTTATTAGTTCCTACATTTATTGCTTTTTCAAAGTTTAGAAATACAGGTGAAATTTAAAACAGCTTCGTTAAACTTCAGATGTATGGTTCTGATAAGCCTGGCATGGAGCCACGACATTCCAAGATTCTCAAATAGCATAATCTAATTAATTTTTTTTTCTAGAACACAGAGGTCATAAACACCCAGTAATCTGAAACACTTAGTGTCCTGCCAGCTGGCATCTTCTCGTTTCCAGTTTCCCTGCACTGTAATTTTGCTCCCATTTGTGAGAAACTGTGGATTTCTCCACTTGGGTAGATTGTATTAAGTTACACACTATTCAGCTGAGGTATTTTTTAATGAACTAATTGCATGTTAGTTAATAATAGAACATGGCGTCAACAGTCAACTGTTGAATATAACTCTTACAGAAATTACTTCAATCTTGAAGTAGGAATGTTCAGGAACAGGATTGACTTGGGAAAACAATGTGATCACCCAGCAGTGAGTTTCTGAGTTATAAATAAATGAGTCTGTATTGGATATCATTGTTATTAGCAATAACAACATCAGTGACCAAAACCACACCTATAAAACATACATTTTAACTTTTCCTACCAAAATCATGTTTTCTATTACTGTTGTGCGTGCTTAATTTTATCAGTGAATGATAATTAAAAGACATCAAGTCCTCCTGGATAGGCTCATGGCTGACATCCAATCCAAAGTTCTGGCGATGAAGGAGGTCGAGGTGGTTGCCCTCTGTGATGTTCAGTTCAGCTCAGCTCCTAATTCTTCCTCCTCCGGTGTTGAATCTGACGGATGTTCATCTCTGTGCACAGATTTGTGATGATTTTGCAGACAGTGATCAGCTTCCTCTGAAGGCAGCATTTGTCTTTCCACGTGTGCTCATTCTGGATCTCTGTTTTTAGATCTATTCTTCATGCTCCTCTGCTCTGCTTTGCTTGCCAGGGGGTTGAACAGGCTCCTAAGTCAACCAATCTCACCCTGGACTCAGCCTTTAAGAAAGAAACACTGATGAGAGATTGGAGGCTCCACGGAAGGGAGGGGAGGCCAAGGCACCTCTTCCGCTGCCTCCTGTGGTATCTCTGGCAGCAGCTGCATCTTCTCTGCCCAGCTGATTGGCCCGCATACTCCCTGCATCCAGCTCATAGGGGGCGGCATCTTTTTGTCTTTACCAATCAGAATCGTCTCCCTGTCTCCAGACTCCTTAGTTCTTCTATCTCCAGTATAACCAGTTCCCCATGTGAAGGTCCTACTGTTGTAAATATTCAGTGGTTTTTATGTCCTGAATGACCATGACTGAGAACCCAGGCTAAAAATCACCATCTCCCGAAGCTATCTCTGTTTTTCATTCATTTCAGATGCACTTTTTTCCTCAATATTTTTTATTACATCTTTTTTGATGCAGGATTACATAAAACGTTTGCTCTTCCTCTTTTAAAGAACGTTTTGGATTTGAGAGAAAAGAGAGCCAGACTGGGGGAAGGGCAGCTCTTTGTAAGTCTCCACAGTAACTTCTACCTAACTGTCTGTATCCCGGAGTTTCACTTTTCCTACACAGCAGGGCACACATTTTTGGTGAGGTCACACACACCCAGGGATATGATGTCATCTTGCACATTGTGTTACAAACAGGTTTAATAATACATTGTGGTATCTTAAAGCCTGAGATGGAATGCTCTGGCCCAGAAGCCAAACCCAGGATCCATCTGGCAGACATGTTAGTCAATGACCCCGAGAGCTCAGCACATTTCTCCCTATTGAGATAGAACAGAATTGATTCTTACAGATTTAAGGTTCAGTTTTACAGCACAGCAGTGATGTCATCACTGTGTGGGTTTTTTTTCTTCATGTCTCTTGTTTTTCTCAGCCTCTATTTCTCCTTTGCCTCTCTTCCCTGGTTTTCCTGTGCTTCTCAGCTAAGATCAAGAGGCCTATACATATACTGGAAAATTGTTGGCATTTTTCACAGCCCAAGCAATCTGGAATCTTTCCTACCACTGTCCACCCAAGGGCTTAACAGCTGCACCTAAGGGCTTAACAGCTACTTGAAGGAACCTAGTGCATGGTGGGATACATATGGCCAATAGTGTGTGGCCCAAAAATGGCTCTCTAAGGTTTCCTTAATTGCTGGCTACCCACTTTTCCAGTCTAGAAGCTGCAGAATCACCTTAGACTTCTCTACTGTCCCTCATCTCCGTACAACCACAGAGCACCTTTACTCTTCATTTGCAGTCTTCCTGATTCCTGCCTCCTCCTCCTCCCAAACTACCTGGTATCCTAGGCTCATTCATTATCTTCTGAATTCTCCAGGGACATTTCACATCACTTTTGTTGTTTGTGTCATTCTTCTTTCCTGTTTCCACTGCTTGGAAAAATCTGACTTACTGTCAGAAAGTATCTTCAACAGTAATTTATTATTTTTTTTTCTGAAAACATCCCAGATCACTCACAAGAGGGAAAAAATAATTTTGGCAGCTAGAAAGCAGATGAACATCTGATTTGTAGCTAAGTAAATGACTTAGACACCCAAGGAGTAGAAGTACTAAGCCAGCAGTAGGGGAAACTGAAAACAAACCCAGATTTACATTATGTAACCCCTAAAGGCTCAAAATGTGACCTTATCAAGTACCTTGAGAAGTAGGAGTGAAGAGAGTAGGCTNCTTCTTTCCTGTTTCCACTGCTTGGAAAAATCTGACTTACTGTCAGAAAGTATCTTCAACAGTAATTTATTTTTTTTTTTCTGAAAACATCCCAGATCACTCACAAGAGGGAAAAAATAATTTTGGCAGCTAGAAAGCGGATGAACATCTGATTTGTAGCTAAGTAAATGACTTAGACACCCAAGGAGTAGAAATACTAAGCCAGCAGTAGGGGAAACTGAAAACAAACCCAGATTTACACTATGTAACCCCTAAAGGCTCAAAATGTGACCTTATCCAAGTACCTTGAGAAGTAGGAGTGAAGAGAGTAGGCTTAAAAAAAAAGGAAGTATTTTTTAAGAAATAGGCCCGCCACCAGTTCCTAGATCACTATGCTAGACTGTCATTCCCCGGTTTATGTCTAGAAAACATAAAACTTAGGACCTTAAGTAGCAGCAGGCAGAATGGATGATGCAGATTTCTTACTAAAAGAAGTAATCCCAAGCACTCTGAAAGTGAATACCCTCTACTCTCTGTCCACTTGACTCTCAGAACACTGACTCCCAGGTTGGACATTGAAAAAAAATCTTCCATGGGAAATACTTCTTTGCCAAAAAGAGGGATATAAAGGTACTGACAGCAGAGATTCTCCACTAAAAAACACCCAGCCAAAGCACTCTACAGTGAAGCTGGCAGTTAACAGTCCCCATTCATACACTCAGAACAGCAAATCAACTCATTGGTGCCCTACTCCTAAGTATAAAAATTATGAGAGCTTTCAGAAAAACCTCCAAATAGAAGAAACTCCCCCATCCCATCATACAAAACAACTTAGCTGAGACAATGGTTTGCCAAGAAAACACCCATATCTCAAGTTTTTATTAAATATTATCAAGGAAATAAAATATAAATGCAACCATGTAATACGAATCAGAGATTTAAAATATTAAAAGAAAGAAGTTGTAAATAAAAGATAAAAGTGTAAATATAACAGGGTCAAGTGGTTCCAAATCCAAAAAGCAAGGGTTCCAGAAAGAATAAAGAAATAGAGAGGAGGGAAATATCAATAAAATTACTCAAGAGAAGTTCCCCAAATGAAAGGAAAAGATTGTAAAAGCCTACCAACTGCCCAGTGAGATAAACAAAAATAGACCCATTTTAAGGAAAAAGATTATGAAATTTCAGCAAAGAGAAAAATCTTAAAAGTTTTCAATGACCAAAAAAAAAAAATTCCGGGCAAAGAATCAGGAATCAGAATAACATTTTGACTTCTCAGGAAACCTGAAAGGTAAAAGGCAATAAAGTAATGTCTTCAAAATTTTGAAGGAAAATGATTTCCAGTCTACATGTCTAGACCCTGATAAACTATCAATCAAACATGAAGATAAAATAAAAATATTGCCAAATCTCTCAGTCTCTCACACATAGAAAACAACTAGAGCACGGGCTCATCCAGAAAAGATTAACCAAGAGAAGACATGTGATCCTGGCATTGAGGAGACCCAACAGAGGAGAAAGCCAAAAAGAACCCTCTGGGTAGTTGTGCACGGAGATCACAGGATGGAGACGCAGGAACAGGGCAACCTGGCCAGTGTGATTACCCGAAAAGGCTTTGGAAGAAATTCTGGAAGATTAACATAAATGGCAATCAAACGGCCCTGAATGTCTTAAGAAAAGCTTCAGACACATGATGGCGTGTTTGGGGTTGAATTAGTGGCAACTACATATAAAATGAAGTAAATTTCACAATGAGAAAACAATATGCATTCTAGGAAAAATAAAAAGTGATGTAGGAAAGGAAGAGTGACTATATTCTCCACAGACACAGCAGTGAATAGTTTCACAGCCTTGATAACAGAATATTGGCTTTAACCAAAAACACAACATGCTTATATTAAGAGAACGGAGGAGGCTGTAAGGGTGCCCATGTGAGATGGAAGGAGAGAGCTAAACCCTCATTTTCCATAAGGGAAAGTCAGCAGATAAAGCCTGCGACTGAAAACTCAAGAAGTCATGATACAACCATGCCATTTAGAGACATGGAGATAAATAATACAACACTCAGTTACAAGAAGTGACAGTGGTTGCCACTGGGGAAGAGAAAACTACTGGACAAGAGGTACAAAATGCTGGACTTCTAGAAAACTTTTTTTTTCTTTTACAAATCTTAAAAAACTATGTCAATGTTTAAAAAAAAAACTATGACAATGTTTAAATTATGTGATGTATAATATTGGTCAAAAAAAAATCACCTTTGGGCAAAGTTAATTGATGGGGTCCCAGGCATGGTGCTGGGGTGTGGCTGTCTATGCTTCTGTCTTCCAATGGGCTGTGGTCTCTTTAGGGGCAAGAGCTCTCTTGTTTGTGTTTGCTTCCTTGATTAGTGTACCGACCCAGAATTGGCATTGCAGGTAACACTGTAAAGAATCCACCTGCCAATGCAAGAGACATAAGACAGAAGATCGAACCAGGGTTCAATCCCTGGTTTGGGAAGATCCCCTGGAAGAGGGCATGGCAACCCACTTCAGTATTCTTGCCCAGAGAATCTCATGGATCCATGACAGGCTATAGTCCATAGGGTCATGAAGTGTCTGACATGACTGAAGCATATCAACTTGGCATGCACACGCATGTACATGTTGATGAAAACATTGTCATAGAACTATTTGCCTTAATTCCACCATATGGTTTTATAGAAACCAAATCTTTTTCAAATGCAAGACCACCAAATAATCGAATACACTTTGGCTTCAGTTCAGTTCAGTCCCTCAGTCACGTCCAACTCTTTGCAACCCCATGGACTACAGCACACTTGGCTTCCCTGTCCATCACCAACTCCTGGAGCTTGCTCAAACTCATGTTTTCGAACAGGTGATGCCATCCAACCATCTCATCCTCTGTTGTCCCCTTCTCCCACCTTCAATCTTTCTCAGCATCAGGGTCTTTTCAAATGAGTCAGTTCTTCACATCAGGTGGCCAAAGTATGGGAGCTTCAGCTTCAGCATCAGTCCTTCCAAGGAATATTCAGGACTGATTTCCTTTAGGATTGACTGGTTGGATCTCCTTGCAGCCCAAGGGACCCTCAAGAGTCTTCTCCAACACCACAGATCAAAAGCATCAATTCTTCAGTGCTCAGCTTTCTTTATGATCCAACTCTCACATCGATACATGACTACTGGAAAAACCATAGCTTTGACTAGATGGACCTTTGTTGGCAAAGTAATATTCTGTTTGTTAATATGCTGTCTAGGTTTGTCATAGCTTTTCTTCCAAGGAGCAAGCGTCTTTTAATTTCATGGCTTCAGTCACCATCTGCAGTGATTTTGGAGCCCAAGAAAATAAAGTTCATCACTGTTTCCATTGTTTCTCTATCTATTTGCCATGAAGTGATGGGACCAGATGCCGTGATTTTAGCCTTACCCTCTCTTAAATCTTCTTTTCACCAGACTGAAAATTCCCAATGCCCCTCTTATTTGTGAGTGGGTCATTTTTATTAAAGTCGACACCCCATTTGGGTCATAGACCTTCAGTTAGCTCTAATTAGTCTTCATCTCTTACAAATATTGCATGCACTAAGTGTTACAATGTGTGATATGACCTGTGCAGATCAAACAGGATTCCCTTCTCCCTTAATTTATATGCCATATGTCTATTGATACAACCTGAAATTACATTACACTTTCCATGAACCACCTTTTCTTGTTTCCAGATAGTTAGCTTATCAGTTCAGTTCAGTTCAGTTGCTCAGTCATGTCTGACTCTTTGTGACCCCATGAATTGCAGCACACCAGGCCTCCCTGTCCATCGCCACTCCCAGAGTTCACTCAGACTCACGTCCATTGACAAACCCCTTAAGTCTTTTTCTACTTTATTCCTGGCAAAGCCCCTTTTGCTTTTTTCTATGTGGGTTGATTTTAAGGTTCAAACATGACTATATTTTTTCCTTTCTATATATTTTTAGACCATTATTCAATCTGTTGAGACTATTGTATTAAGATCCTATGAACCAATACGACTCACTTTCCCAGCTTCCCATGATCTGCAAATTTGATTAACACACTTTTATACATTATTATCAGTTAACACTATCGGCTGTAAATTGGTTCAGCCAATATGGAAAACAGTATGGAGTTTCCTTAAAAAACTAAGACGAGAGCTACCATCAGTTCAGTTCAGTTCAGTTGCTTAGTCGTGTCCGACTCTTTGCAACCCCATGAATCGCAGCACACCAGGCAAGAGCTACCATATGACCCTGTAATCCCACTCCTGGACTTATATATCCAGAAAAAAAAAAAACATAATTTTAAAAGATACATGCAGTTCAGCGTTCTGTGCAGCACTCTTTATAACAGCCAGGATATGGAAGCAACAGATGTATATCGACAGAGGAATGGATAAAGAAGTGGCATACTTATACAATGGAATATTACTCAGCCACTAAAAAGAATGAAATAATGTCATTTGCAGCAATATGGATGGTCCTAGAAATTGTCATACTGAGTGAAGGAAGTCAAAATGACAAAGAGAAATACCATGCTGTCACTTATAAGCAAAATCTAAAAAGAAATGTTACAAATGAACTTACTAATGAAACAGAAGCAGACTCATAGACTTTGAAAAATAATTTGATTACAGGGGGAAAAAGATAGTTAGGGAGTTTGGGATGGACACGTACATACTGTTATATTTTAAATGGATAATCGACAGGAACCTGCTGTGTAAAACATGGAATTCTGTTCAGTATTATGTAATAATTTAAATGGGAAAAGAACTTGAAAAAGAATAGATACATGTATATGTATAACTGAATCACTGTTGTACACCTGAAATTATCACAAAGTTGTTAATCAACTATAAAAGAAAAAGTTTTTTAAAAGTCATCAATTAATATGTTGACTAGGTTAAAGATGATGATTAAAGCCATTGGCACAAGATTAAAGGTTCCCTTTTGAGTTCACAGCATCTGTTGTGAGTACTCTCTAAACCTAGCCATTCGACTCATTACAAAGCCCCTTCATTGTTTAGATCATTCAAATGGTGTGTATTTACTTTGTCTACAAAGATATCATGGACGTCTTTGTCAAACTCCTCGTCCAAGTAACGCAACTATAACAAAAACAAAAATTTACTGTGTCTGTGCCAGGCACTCTGCTTAAGAACAAATAATGTCAAATTACATATTAAAGCTCGTGAAGTCTACAATAACTCCTACAACTACTAGATTTTTCTAATCTGCCAATCTAGTAATACTGTCTTTTTGCTACATATTTCTGTCCAATGGCTTGCATTTTTATGCCTTCTCTTGGAGAGAAGCCTGTTAAACATGACCCCAAACTTTTGCAACATTTTTGGATGTTAGTTTTGACACAAACTTCCCAAATAAATTAAATCATATAACTTCCTTCCTCCAGGATCATACATTATTCAGAGGAAAACAGTTGGAAATCATTTTACTGACCTTTAGTCCAGCTTTTTCAAATCTTTTCAATAACTTGCCATGTGCTTCACTTCTTTATGACTTGACTATAATTTATTCCATTTAAATGGTTAAACTTCACCCCTCCTTCCTATTTTCAATGCCATATATTCCAAAAGGATTGTGATATGCTTGAGAGAAATTTCTCTCCCATCTGAAAATTCTAGATTTTTCTAGATAGTCTCCATGAGGTTCTATCACCAGAGACTCTTATTGTTACTGTCACAGAATTCCCTCAGCTAGATTCCAGCTTCTTCAAGTTCAGAAGATTCCTCTATGTTTTTATTCA
This sequence comes from Neotragus moschatus, assembly GCA_006410615.1. Taxonomy (NCBI): domain Eukaryota; kingdom Metazoa; phylum Chordata; class Mammalia; order Artiodactyla; family Bovidae; genus Neotragus; species Neotragus moschatus. The sequence continues at coordinate 3,549,484 of SJYA01002489.1, read as the reverse complement.
GAATTTTACCTATTATAAGAATGCATCTATAGCAGATGCTTAATCAAATCTGTGGATTGGCTCAAAACCTAAATCTGTTAACCTCTGCAATCGTCACTATGGATGCTTTATAGGAGATGTTCTGGAGATAATGTGGATGTGGGGTACTTCCCAGTATATCCATGGACATGCAGAATCCCAAATGGGAGAAATTATATATCAGAGTCATCATCCATCCCGTAGAATATTAGCTTTGTTGGCTTCTAAATCTAGAAGTAGATGTAGAAATTTGAATTAGGAGTCTGAGAGCTAACAAATATTTTCTTGTCCGACAAAAACAACTCACTTCAAATTAGCAGTGATGAGAATATCATGTCTCCAAGATAAGCCCTTGAACCTGAGAATGAGTGGGCCTAGAGGCTGAGCCGCTGGATCCTGAGTCCTGCCTCATCTTCATACAGAAGGTCAAGAGCTCTGGTCTCAGGCTCACTCAAGAACATTAGTACAATCACTTCCTGGGGGTTATTTTGGTTGCAAGAGTCACAAACCCAGAGACCGAAGAGTAATCACATCCATGAGCTCTTTTAATAATAAATTGTTTGCTTGCATTTCAGCTGAGAGTGGTTGGATTGGCCTCATTTTAGACTCAGCAAACATCTCAAGCTGGTTTTCCAATGCTTTTGATCTTCTATAACCCAAGTATGTTTAGCTAAGCACTATCCCCTTAATTTTTAAAACCCACACATACTTTATAGGAAATGTTGTTCACATTGTTTTGACTCATTTACATGATAAATCATCACAATATTATTTGGGAAGGGTGTTTTGATGTCCAAGAAGACTTTTCAAGCATTTTTATAAGCTGTTTTTCTTAAAAACAGGAAGCTGCATTTTTGCCAAGAATAAACAAACTGAAAGCTCAAGAGGCAGGAGGTTGCTTGAAAAACTCCAAACCCACAAGGTTGAGTGGGTTCGAAACTTGGCACCACACCTTTCCTCATCCTTTTGTTTCATGTGGTTCCTTGTTTCCCTCCTAAAAATAAACCTCTAAAGCCAAACTAGGATGCAGAGGAAAAGAGCAAACAGGAAGCAAAAAGAAACAACAAACGGAGGTGAAATTGAAGCCATGCTTTATTTCCCAGGCATCTCTCAGAAACACCAAGGACGTTATGCACTGGGAAACCGAGGCACCAGAAGACAAATTGCTCTCGGGGTCCTGGTGCCGATTCAGTCCAAGCCAAGCAACCAAGACAACACTCTTTTTGCCTGCTGTCTTCAGCCCTCACCCTCTGCTGTCAGGCCTTCTGCTTACAGACAGGACACACAGTTTATTCCCTCCATCCTAAAGATGAGCCTGGTCCCAATCTTAGATCAGCTGTAAATCACCAATCCTCGCTGCTTCCAAAAACCAGAAAGCACCTCATCATGTGTTTTCAACTCTGCCAAAGAAAAGGGCCCTGCCCGGTTTTGATTTTGTTCGGGTCTCAGAAATAAGTTTGCAGTGCTGTGCGTGGGAGTTGGCGATGTGGGTGGGCAACTCTGAGCAACCCTCACCATTCCACAAGAAAAACATTGCTGGCTCCAGGCAGAGTTGTTCCCAAGTATTGGCAGATTCCTTTGCCTGGTGCTTTGGTTCCCAGAGGTAGGCATCTCTGAAATTTAGGTCCACTTCCAAATATTCTGAACAAAATGCAAAGCACTCCCTGGCTTGAATTTCCAAGGCAGCGGGTGCCAGAAACCTATCTGCATTTTTTCCCTTTTATATCCTAATTCGGAACTTAGTTTTCTTTTTACATTTGGCCCTAGAATCCCGGGGAAAGGAGGGGAGGCAGAAACCAACAAAAAAGCCATTCAGCCCAAGTTAACCAACGTGAAAAAAGTGAAATAATCATTTTGGTAAAGCTTTTAGATCCACATGGCATGGCATTTCTAAATCATATGACCATGAAGCTGAAAAACAGTATTTTCCCCATCCTATCCCTCATTCTAAATCAAATTAAGACTAAATTTTATCTTTTTTAAAAAATCATAAAATACATGATTTATCTCTTCTCTCAGGCTGTCTCAGAGACATGCAAAAATTCCACCACATTTAAAGAGATCAAATGTACATATGGAATTTTTATTACAAATTTAAGGGGCATGGTCATACCCAGTTCAATTCTATAGCATGTTTCCACCTGTTCCCACTTAAACTCAATGCATTCCCCACACTAATGTTATTGAGTTACTTATACCCTGACCTCTTAGAGAAGCTAAAGAGGCAAGATACCAGGACACAAATATATTTTGCTGTTTGTGTTTTTTTCACAAACAAGAAATATTTTCTTCCTTCTCAAAATGCTGTTGTTGTTGTTCAGTCACTAAGTCATGTCTGACTCTTTATGACCCCATGGTCTGTGGCATGCCAGGCTTCCCTGTCCTTCACTATCTCCAGGAGTTTGCTCAAATTCATGTTCATTGGGTTGGTGATGTTATTCAACCATCTCATCCCCTGTTGCCCCCTTCTCTTCCTGCCCATGTTTCCCAGCATGAGGGTCTTTTCCAGTGAGTCAGCTCTCCACATCAGGTGGCTGATTGGAGCTTCAGCTTCAGCATCACTCCTTTTAATGAATATTCAGGGTTGATTTCCTTTAGGATTGATTGGTTTGATCTCCATGCTGTCAAAGGGACTCTCAAGTGTCTTCTCCAGCACCACAATTCAAAAGCATCAATTCTTCCATGCTCAGCCTTCTTTATGGTCCAACTATCATATCTGTTCTTGACTACATGGAAAAACCATAGCTTTGAGTATACAGAACTGTCAGGAAGGTGATGTCTCTTGCTTTCGACTATGCTGTCTAGGTTTGCCATAGCTTTTCTGAATGCTATGCATACATCAAGAAAAGACTGTTAAAGAACTGTTAAAATGCCTGTGAAAGGGGTAGAGATTTTTACTCTCTTTATCTTACTTTTCCTCTCTCCCTTTGAAAGATGCATCTCTAACAAGGCTATTTCTCTTTTGGGGCAGTAATACCTGTCACCACGCATGTGTAGAGGGGGAAATCACAGTTGGGGGATTTGGGGCTAATAAAAATCCTGTAGTTTGGCAGAGTAGACCCAGACAGGGGCCATGAAAAAGGAGAGGAAACCTCACAGAAGGATAAGCTATAATCATAGAATGTGATATGCTTAGAAGGGAATTTTATCACTGAACCCCATCTAGACCCAAAACAAAAAATATGAACTCACAAAACCAAAACACAAAGCCACTGGTATGGGCCAGCACTTGATAATCATTAAGGTTCCCTCCAAATCCCACATGATCCTCAGGATCCCTTTCCAGGGATTTTTATCGTTTCATTAAATGTATGCATGTAAAACCCAGTGTATACTCACTGGTCAGATCTGACACATGGAGATGACGATGGGTGGGAAGGATGATCAATATTGCAGTGGCATTTCTTAGACCTTATGAATCATTATCTGGAATTAGGATACTTAGCTGAAATTTAGAAGGTGATGAAATATGCTTTGAAAATAAATGTATTGTTTTAAAATAATGCATTTAAGTAATAATAGAAATCCTGATTTTAACTTTCAAGCAAGACAAACAATATATAAGTTGTTTTTCTCAATAATTTATGTCATTCTCTCTTATCTGATTGAAAAGACTCAGAGAAGGGATAGAAAGAGAATTCTGTGGTTCCATTCTGAATTATCATCTACAGCAGACACCTACTACCTCATAAAGAGTTCATTATCTCCCTCTCCAAGCCATTTCCTTCCAACGTCCCTTTTTCTGTCCATGGCATCATGATTCTCAAATCACTCAAACCAAGCATCTTGAAATACACTCCCATACTCCTTGTCCCCCTTCTCTCCCCCTATGTCCATTCATTCTACAGGTGCTGGCTCTTCTTGCTCTTCGGTGCTTCTAAGCTACTCTTCCCTTGTAAAATTACTTACTTAAATTAATTTGACTGCATGGGATCTTAGCTGTGTCATGCAGGATCTTCATTGCAGTGCTTGGCACTCTCTAGTTGTGGCTTGAGAGAGCCACACGCCACATACTCCTTGGCATGTGGGATCTTAGGTCTCTGAGCAGGGGTTGAACCTGAGTCCCTTGCACTGAAAGGTGGATTCTTAACCACTGGACCACCAGGGAAGTCCCCACTCTTCCCTTTTTACTGGTCACTGTCAGCATTCTGGCTCAGCCCTAATCATCTCTAACCTCACCTCTTCTATGTTTCCTGACAGGGATCCCTGTTTCCATCGCTAACTCCAACCAAGCAAACTGAATCATCATAGCCAAAATGAACTTCCATGATATCTCTTTGCATAATTGATGCAAAGTTTTGAGTATGACCGTTACTTTATCCATATGTGTTCTATAAGTAAATCTTTGATTCAAGAGCTTTTGGTAACTATGCTATTTCCCTCTAAGGAAAGTTCCAAACCTTTCACCCAGAATTAGATGACAACAATTATCTGGTCCCCACTACTATTTCTAAACTTCATGTGCCACTGTTCCTTTCTTTGAAAACACTACTTGAGTCAAATTATCTATCCATTGTTCCCCAAGAAATCATCCACAATTCTCTCCGCACATCTTGGTTTATTCAGTGCCCTATGTCCCAAACTCCTCCACAATCTATTCAAGTACCTCAGTCCTACTTGTTTTTATCTGAACCTGACTGCCACTTTCTCTGGACTGTTGCATTAAACCGTCACTTATCACATGACCTATGCTAATGTCTATTTTTTTGTTTCTCAAACTATCCTGAAATAATAAGGATGCTGAGAATTCATCTCTACAATTACNTCCATTGTTCCCCAAGAAATCATCCACAATTCTCTCCGCACATCTTGGTTTATTCAGTGCCCTATGTCCCAAACTTCTCCACAATCTATTCAAGTACCTCAGTCCTACCTGTTTTTATCTGAACCTGACTGCCGCCTTCTCTGGACTGTTGCATTAAATCGTCACTTATCACATGACCTATGCTAATGTCTATTTTTTTGTTTCTCAAACTATCTTGAAATAATAAGGATGCTGAGAATTCATCTCTACAATTACCTCTCTCCTAATTAAAAGTGTTATCTGTATCTATATAACACTTTGGGCTTCCCTGCCACCTAGAGACCTGCAGGAGACCCAGGTTGATCCCCGGGTCAGGAAGAACCCCTGGAGAAGGAAATGGCTACCCACTCCAGTATTCTCGCCTGGAAAATTCCATGGGCAGAGGAGCCTGGAAGGCTGTTGTCCATGGGGTCGCAAAGAGTCAGACATGACTGAGCAACTAACACACTCATACACACACACACACACACACACACACACACACACATAATACTTCATTTAAGAAACATAACCTTTGCCAGAAATAAGCTAGAGAATTCATAAACTAGAGGAGCTGCTAGGTGTTTTAGATTCAGTTCACATATCATTCTCATTCCAGTGCTAAGAAGATAAATATTCCATCTAGTTAATCATCCAGGAAAATGAGACTTAAATAACAGGAAGATTTCCAAAACTCACAGAGTAGTAAGTGCCACTAGCAGAATTCAATCAAGGATTTATAGAGATAATTAAATAAAATAATGCACAGGTCTGGAATAGAATATGCCCTTAATGCATGCTAAGTAATATTAATGGGTCTAGAGAACATTTTGAGTGATATTCTTCATTTCCTCCAGAGAAGTAAGTTGTGAGGCACTAGCCAAAGTACCTAAAAGTCTTTGTGGATTTTCTCCCCAAAGGTTTAAATGCTTAGGAGACCTTGGATGATTTGTGGGGAGGTAAGTGGAAATTTTGTGAGGAGAGACAGAATGTATTAGAGCAAAACAGGTTTTTCTCTTCCTCACCTTCCTCCAATAGAGGGAGCTACCTGAGCTGGAGGGGTAGGTAGTGAGAAGACTTAAGAGGAAGACGGGACAGACTTCAGCAGATTCTGGGTTGGTGATAACCCAGGATCAATGTTCTGGCAGCACCGGGAAAGCCTATTAGACGCCTAAAAATGAAGAATATGTCAATTAGCCCCTGATTTTCCCACCAACCTGTTCTTCCAACAGTTTTTCTTTTGGGGGAAAGAACTTGGAGTCCTTTGAATGATTACCTCTAGCCCCCATTGCACACCCAATCAATCAGATTAGCTTTCCAGCTCTCTCTTCAGCGTCTGACCAGATTTTTGCCAACTCCCAATCGTTGTTCAAGCTTGAATGATGACAGTAGCCTTTTGTCTCTTTCCTGAAGTATTTCAATAGCCTCCTAACTTGCTTCTTTGCTTCTGCCCTTGCCTTCCTACAATTTATTCTCAGTCCAGGAGCCAGAGGGAGCCTGTTAAAACATAAATTAGACTACATCAACCCCTTCTTAAAACCCTCCCGAGGCTGCCCCATCACTCTGAGTGGAAGTCTGTAGAATAACTCACAAGCTCTTAGGTGATCCCAAATCACACTGCCTCCGCAACCTCCTCTTTCACCCTGTGCCCCTCACTGTCCTCCAGCTATTTTGGCCTCCTCACATGCGCACGCATGCTATTTTGCTCCACTCTTTGCAACCCCATGGACTGTAACCCACCAGGCTCCTCTGTCCATGGGATTCTCCAGGCAAGCACACTGGCATGGATTGCCATGCCCTCCTCCAGGGGATCTTCTTAACCCAGGTATTGAATCTACATCTCTTATTTCTCCTGCACTGGCAGGCAAGTTCTTGACCACTAGTGCCACCTGGGAAGCCCTTTGGCCTCCTCGCTTTCTTTCAAATATGTTTTTTTATTTGTATATTCATATAATCTTAATATAACACTAGCTTAAAATATAGAGGGACATATAAAGGTAGCTCAACATGTCAAATTATTTAATAAAATTTTAAAGTTCTTTCCCTTTCTGCTTCTGATATTCTTTTAATGCATGTACTTAGGTCTCAGGATCTAGCCTCAAATTCTCTCAACTTTTCCTCAATATTCCCTCAATATTTTTCAGGCATCTAATTTAAGTCTGTCTAGTAGTACTCATCCTCAGGCTTCCCAGGTGGCTCAGTAGTAAAGAATCCACCTGCCAAGCAGGAGATGCAGGTTCGATCCCTGGGTCGGGAAGATCCCCTGGAGAAGGAAACAGCAACCCACTCCAATAGCTTTGCCTGGGAAATCTCATGGACAGAGGAGTCTTGTGGGCTACAAGCCATGGGGTTGTAAAGAGTCAGACATGACTTAGCGACTACACAGCAGCAGCAGTAGCAGTAATCATCTTCAGTGTCAAAGGCTATATTGTGTGAGTTCGAAAAATCCTATTGTTTTTTAGTTCTTAAAAATCTTGAATTTTCACCTCACATGGCTCATTTTTCATTTCTCACAGCAGTTCTATGTGAGTCATATTCTTCATGTCGATGTTTTTCTCTCTCTGCAATTGCTGGATTCCCTCAGAGACAGAGTCTTTGTTGGTCTACTGGGGTTAGACCTGGAGGTGGGGGTAACCATCTGTCCTGTAGGCAGGTGTCAGTACAATCAGCTGGTCATCACCTCTTGTTGGTTGGTAAATTCCATCCTTCTCAAATGAACAGCACCTGCTCCCAAACCTCACAGATCTCAAGGACTTCACCATCCTTTCAGGTCCTCCTTGGTTCTTCAGGGAAACAGAGAGGTATAAGCTTATACTCCGATACACCATTGCTGTCTTTCCTCCCAAGATCTCTGCATCTGAATGGATTCTCACCATGATTCATACCCCTCACCTTTTGATGCTCACTGCAAGGTTCTTTGATGAAAGCCCCCAGATCTTGTCCAGACTAAAGGAGATAAAGTATCAGATCACTTCTTCAAGATTGCTATGAACTTGGCTGACTCTGAAATTATTCTATCCCCTAGCATCTGCCAATCTGCTATACGCAGAAGCTAATTAGGTATGAACATGAGGCGGGTGATAAAAGTAAAGGAGATGTGAAACTCATTTAAGCCCTGGTCTTCCCTGAATTCCAACTAGGGAGTTGGGTTCAGAAAGTTGTATTAAAATGAAGAATAAAGAAGATATGGTACATATATAAAATAGACTACTACTCAGAATAGAGTATAAGAATGAAATAGTGACATTTGCAGCAACATAGGTAGACCTAGAGATTATCATACTGAGTGAAGTAAGTCAGAAAGAAAAAGAAAAATACCATATGATGTCACCTATACTGTGGAATATAAAATATGACTCAATAAACTTATCTATGAAACAAAAATAGATCACAGACATAGAGAACAGACTTGTGGTTGCCAAGAGGGAGGTTGATTAGGGGAGGGATGGATTGGGGGCTTGGGGTTAGCAGAGGCAAACTATTATATAGAGAATGGATAAACAAAGTCCTACTGTATAGCACAGGGAACTATATTCCATGTCTTATGATAAGCCATATTGGAAAAGAATATGATAAAGCGTGTGTGTGTGTGTGTGTGTGTGTGTGTGTGTGTATGAAATGGAAACAGTTTGCTGTACAGTAGAAATTAACACAATATTGTAAATCAACTATACTTCAGTTTAAGAAATATAGCTACTAGAAAATACAACAAAAAGCTCTTGTGCAACACAGTAAAGTATTAGTGCAACAATAGCAATAACAATAGTGCCTGATGAATATCTCAGTGGAGATTTTAAGAAGGCAACTGGATATACTAGGTGATGTACAGAACGTTTGTGTGTGCCTCCTCCCCAAATTCTTATGTTGAAACCTAATCCCCACTATGACGGTATTTGGAGCAGGGGCCTTTTTGGAAGCAATTAGGTCATGAGTTTGGAGCCTTATGATAGTATTATTGATCTTTCAAGAAGATACAAGAGCACTTGCTTCCTCTCTCTCTCCTACTGTATAAGGATACAGTGGAAGCCAGGAAGTAGACCATCTATAAGCCAGGAAGTAGACCATCAGACACCAGATCTGTGGGCACCTTGATCTTGACTTTCAAGCCTCCAAAACCATGAGGGATAAATGTCTATTGTTTAAGCCACACAGTCTACAGGATTTGCTATGCAACCTGACAGAGGCATTAGGGGTTGGTTGGGGGAAAACTGTAAATTTGAGAGAATTCACGATAATCAGAGTCACTGATTCATCTAGGGAAGTACAGTAGAGTGAGAAGAAAAGAAGTCTCAGAATTTGGCTCCAACGTTTAAAGATCTGATCGAAGCTGGTCGGTTTAGGCAGGATGCCAAGAAAGAGCAGCCAGAGTAGGAGGGAATATGAGAGAGCAGTGAGTCACAGAAGCCAGGGAAGAGGAATGTTTCAAGAAGGAAGGCATGGACGACCATGTCAACAACCATGTCCAATACTGTTGAGAGATCAAGTAATGAGAGGAATAAAAAAAAAAAAAAAAGTCCATCAGATTTAATAACACAACAGATATAGTAACTGCACCAAGAGCCTGAAAGCAGCAGAAAGAGATAATACATGTAAACAACTCCAAGTATTTCATTTTACTAAAGTCCATGTCTGAGATAAGCTATGACTGAAGGCTACATAAGAATCAAAATCAGAAGAGACATGAATGGGATGTAAAAACTGGAGCCAAAAGCTGGACATCCCATTTGTCCCTTTTCCTTTCTAATTAACTATCTCATGTATTTAACTATCTCAAACACTGGATCTATTGACGCATGCTCGTTTTGCCTAGTTTTCTAAGTTTGGAGGTTTAGATTAGAATGACTGGGGTATATTTTCCTTTTAAAATATGAGTTGATTATTTTGCCACTTCTCGTTTGATAAAGTAAACAATTTTGAAGAGTTTGTTTTTTTCCTCAGTTTTTCCCCTTAAGCTTTTTCATTTCCTTACTCTCTCAATGAACATCCTGGTGTTTATGATTAAGGCAATGATTCACTCCTCCAGTAGAGTAGGTGCGGAAAGATTTCACATTGTTTTTCTTCACCCGACACTAAAAGACTAACACATTTCTAACAGTTTGTTGGAACAACTGGCCAACGCAGAGAAAAAAAATCATCAAATCAGTAATATTCACAGGCATGTAGTCATTTGGATTGAAGGTTAATCCATCAGAATAGTTCAAAATAATGCTGCTGGTTCCTGTATAAGGATAAGTCTCTAGGACCCAAATAAAATCCGCAGCTTAAGTTTTCATGTGCCCGCCTGCTAAGTCGCTTCAGTCATGTCCTGCTCTTTTCGACCCCATGGACTGTAGCCCACCAAGCTCCTCTGTCCATGGGATTCTCCAGGCAAGAACACTGGAATGGGTTGCCATGCCCTTCTCCAGGGGAATCTTCCCAACTCCCAGGGATCAAACCTTCATCTCTTATGTCTCCTGCATTGGCATGTAGGTTCTTTACCACAGTACCACTTGAGAAGCCACATGGTTAAAGAGTCTACCAGCTACTGTTTCCAATGAAATTAAAATATACACTCTAGCTGGGTATCTGGAGAAGGAAATGGCAACCTACTCCACTGTTCTTGCCTGGAGAATCCCAGGGATGGGGGAGCCTGGAGGGCTGCCGTCTATGGGGTCACACAGAGTCGGACACGACTGAAGTGACTTAGCAGCAGTAGCAGCAGCAGCAGCTGGGTATCAAACTTATTTTTTACTGAAGTTTTGACAAAAAATGCCTTTAGAATGATAATAATAACGAGTCAAAGTCTTGACTTCATGTTCCTCAATGTAAGCATATTTATAATGTAGGAATCTATGAAAATGAAAAAAAGAGAAATTATTCCTAGGTGGAGAAAACCACATTGCTACTACATGTTCATGAACAATCATAGACCAGCCTTATTACTTTTTCAAGGGGTGTCAGGGTAACAATAGAAACAGTGGGAGAAGAGAGGTGGTGGTGCTCACCTGGAGATGAGTCCATGAAGGGCAGAAACCAGCTTTTCAATTTGTTGCCTTGATTCAGCACCAAATCAGAAGCTAAACAATGTAGGTAGTAAGATCTGAGCTCTCTGACAGAAGCACAGGACTCTCTCTGAACCATTGAAGGAAAACTGGTGATCTTTTACTGTGTCTGTTCCATCAAAAACAGAAGCTCCAAAAGCTGAAAATAGAGTTGTCTTATGATCCACCAATCCAATCACTGGGTATATAGCTGGAAAAAATTGGACTTCAAAAAGATACACACACCCTGATGTTCACAGCAGTACTATTTACAATAGCCAACACATGGAAACAAACTAAATGTCCATCAGCAGAAAAACAGATACAAAAGATGTGGTATATATTGAATTGAATGGCATCACTGACTCAACAGACATGAGTCTGAGCAAACTTCGGGAGATAGTGAAGGACAGGGAAGCCTGGACCTGCTGCAGTCTATAGGGCTGAAAAAGAATCAGACCCAACTTAGCGACTGAACAACAACAACAACATATACACATGCACATACACAATGGAATACTGCTGCTGCTGCTGCTAAGTCGCTTCAGTCGTGTCTGACTCTGTGCGACCCCAAAGACTAAAGCCCACCAGGCTCCCCGGTCCCTGGGATTCTCCAGGCAAGAACACTGGAGTGGGTTGCCATTTCCTTCTCCAGTGCATGAAAGTGAAAAGTGAAAGTGAAGTTGCTCAGTCGTGTCCGACTCCTAGCGACCCCATGGACTGCAGCCTACCAGGCTCCTCCATCCATGTGATTTTCCAGGCAAGAGTACTGGAGTAGGGTGTCATTGCTTTCTCCGANGAAGTGACTTAGCAGCAGTAGCAGCAGCAGCAGCTGGGTATCAAACTTATTTTTTACTGAAGTTTTGACAAAAAATGCCTTTAGAATGATAATAATAACAAGTCAAAGTCTTGACTTCATGTTCCTCAATGTAAGCATATTTATAATGTAGGAATCTATGAAAATGAAAAAAAGAGAAATTATTCCTAGGTGGAGAAAACCACATTGCTACTACATGTTCATGAACAATGATAGACCAGCCTTATTACTTTTTCAAGGGGTGTCAGGGTAACAATAGAAACAGTGGGAGAAGAGAGGTGGTGGTGCTCACCTGGAGATGAGTCCATGAAGGGCAGAAACCAGCTTTTCAATTTGTTGCCTTGATTCAGCACCAAATCAGAAGCTAAACAATGTAGGTAGTAAGATCTGAGCTCTCTGACAGAAGCACAGGACTCTCTCTGAACCATTGAAGGAAAACTGGTGATCTTTTACTGTGTCTGTTCCATCAAAAACAGAAGCTCCAAAAGCTGAAAATAGAGTTGTCTTATGATCCACCAATCCAATCACTGGGTATATAGCTGGAAAAAATTGGACTTCAAAAAGATACACACACCCTGATGTTCACAGCAGTACTATTTACAATAGCCAACACATGGAAACAAACTAAATGTCCATCAGCAGAAAAACAGATACAAAAGATGTGGTATATATTGAATTGAATGGCATCACTGACTCAACAGACATGAGTCTGAGCAAACTTCGGGAGATAGTGAAGGACAGGGAAGCCTGGACCTGCTGCAGTCTATAGGGCTGAAAAAGAATCAGACCCAACTTAGCGACTGAACAACAACAACAACATATACACATGCACATACACAATGGAATACTGCTGCTGCTGCTGCTAAGTCGCTTCAGTCGTGTCTGACTCTGTGCGACCCCAAAGACTAAAGCCCACCAGGCTCCCCGGTCCCTGGGATTCTCCAGGCAAGAACACTGGAGTGGGTTGCCATTTCCTTCTCCAGTGCATGAAAGTGAAAAGTGAAAGTGAAGTTGCTCAGTCGTGTCCGACTCCTAGCGACCCCATGGACTGCAGCCTACCAGGCTCCTCCATCCATGTGATTTTCCAGGCAAGAGTACTGGAGTAGGGTGTCATTGCTTTCTCCGAATGGAATACTACTCAGCCATAAAAAACAAATGAAATAATACCCTCTCCCTCTCCCACATAGTCCAAAAGGCTGTTCTACACATCTGTGTCTCTCTTGCTATCTTGCGTACAGGTTTAACACTACCATCTTTCTAAATTCCATATGTATATGTTAGTATACTGTATTGGTGTTTTTCTTTCTGGCTTACTTCACTCTGTATAATCGGCTCCAGTTCCATCCACCTCATTAGAACTGATTCAAATGTATTCTTTTTGATGGCTGAGTAATACTCCAAAGCAAAACAAACTAAAAAATAAAAATTTAAACTTAAAAAAATAAATAAATAAATATTGAAATTAAAAGTTATTAAAGAAAAAAAAACAAATGAAATAATACTATTTGCAGCAACATGGATGGTGATTATCTAGAGATTATCTAAAGTAAGTGAGAAAGACAAATTTCATATGATATCATTTATATGTGAAATCTAAAAAAAAGGATATGAATTAACTTATTTACAAAACAGAAATAGACCCACAGACATAGAAAACAAACCTATGGTAACCAAAGGAGGGAAATGGAGGGATAAACTAGGAGTCTGGGATTAACATATACACATTATTCTATATAAAATAGATAACAAATAAGAACCTACTGTGTAGGACAGGGAACTATACTCAATATTTTGTAACAACCTGTAAGGGAAAAGATTCTGAAAAAGAATATATATATTTATATAGTAGAATCACTCTGCTGTACACTTGAAACTAATATAACATTGTGAATCAGCTATATTTCAATTTTTTAAAATACATTCCAGAAGGTTAGACAGGAGTATATAAAGTCAGAATGGAGTCAAATGACACAGGATTTATTTTGCGTCAGAATGGTGACGAGGAAGTCAATTTGGTTTTCAGCACCCAATCTATCATTCACTAAAGTCAAGCTTTGGGGGAATTTCCCAGCTTTCTGCTATTGCCCTCCCTAAGGGGGGGGAAAAATGACCCCAGGAGTAGGTCTTTGTGTTCATATTGGGACTTTGTGATCATTTGATTAGTCTAATTGGAGAGACAATTAGTCTAAGTGGTAAAAGTCAGTGGGATTCTCACACTGAAAAATTCAGCCTTGAGACACAGAAATTCTGGGTAGGGATTGGTAGGTACTTAAAGGATACAGAAAAGTAAGACTGAGACCACCACTTTGCTATTTTCTACTGATGACTTGAAGAGGGATTCCTTTTGCAGAGAGAAGCAATGGAATAGACATACCAAGAGAACCAAAAATTAGAGAATATGTGGCCACAATGAGAGCAAGATACAAAAGACTCCTGACGGCTTTTTATTGCATGTCCAGAGTCAGCAATGCTTTATTTCCATGAGATACCATTTTAGTTTCAAAATACCGCTCTTTACTGAAGCTTTGATTAAAACAATAACTTGCAACATAATACAAGGCGTGCATGCTAAGTAACTTCAGTCATATTCAACTCTTTGCAACCAGGATTGCAGCCTGCCAGGCTCCTCTGTCCATGGGATTCTCCAGGCAAGAATATTGGAGTGGGTTGCCATGCCCTCCTCTTGGGGGTCTTCCCAACCCAGGGATTGAACCTGCATCTCTTACCTCTCCTGCATTAGGTGGGCTCTTTACCACTAGCACCACCTGGGAAGACCATAATACAAGGCACTCAGCCACAAAATAATGATTGCTAAATTTATTTAATGTTTATTACATCCTTGACATCGTCTTCAGCATTTACATGAATTTTCTCATTTACCTTTCAAACAGAACTATGAAGTAGATTTCATTATTTTTAGCCATTTACAGATGAGACAGCTGTGGCATTGGTCCAATTAGTACATGTAAGTAAGGCTAGGATTCAATGCAACTAGTTTTACTCTCAGTTCAGTTCAGTTCAGTTCAGTCACTTAGTCGTGTCCGACTCTGCGACCCCCATGAATTGCAGCACGCCAGGCCTCCCTGTCCATCACCAGCTCCCAGAGTTCACTCAGACTCACGCCCATCGAGTCAGTGATGCCTTCCAGCCATCTCATCCTCTGTCATCCCCTTCTCCTCCTGCCCCCAATCCCTCCCAGCATCAGAGTCTTTTCCAATGAGTCAACTCTTTGCATGAGGTGGCCAAAGTACTGGAGCTTCAGCTTTAGCATCATTCCTTCCAAAGAAATCCCAGGGCTGATCTCCTTCAGAATGGACTGGTTGGATCTCCTTGCAGTCCAAGGGACTCTCAAGACTTCTCCAACACCACAGTTCAAAAGCATCAGTTCTTTGGTGCTCAGCCTTCTTCACAGTCCAACTCTCACATCCATACATGACCACTGGAAAAACCATAGCCTTGACTAGATGGACCTTAGTCGGCAAAGTAATATCTCTGCTTTTGAATATGCTATCAAGGTTGGTCATAACTTTTCTTCCAAGGAGTAAGTGTCTTTTGATTTCATGGCTGCAGTCACCATCTGCAGTGATTTTGGAGCCCAGAAAAATAAAGTCTGACACTGTTTCCCCGTCTACTTCCCATGAAGTGATGGGACTGGATGCCTCTAGGGTCCACTTAATCACCATCTTGCACCCTTGTGTCAGTCTCACCAAACCTCATTATCATCTATAAAATGTAGATAATAATGACCTTACATGTTATGCAGATTAAACCTGATGATACACATAAAGGCATTTTATAATTTTATATTTCTATGTATTAAGATTCAATTTTGCTTTGGTTTGATCATGGTTTAATCCATGCTTTCATTTTTATCATTTATCCATTAACTCATCCATCCAAATAATTTCCAAATACTTATTAGACCCAATGGTGGTGGTAGCAATTTAGTCCCCCAGTCATGTTTGACTCTTTGCAACCCCAGGAACTGTAGCCCACCAGGCTCCTCTGTCCATTAGATTTCCCAGGCAAGAAGGCTGGAGTGAATTGCCATTCCCTTCTCCAGGGGATCTTCCTAACCTAGGGATCAAACCTAGGCCTCCTATATTACAGGCAGATTCTTTACCTGAGCCACCAGGGAAGCCCTTCTTGAACACAATATATGCGGTATTTTGTGATAGGATGTATAAATGCATGAGGCACATATAACAGAAAAGATAATTATATATGTCTTTTCTGCTGCTGCTGCTGCTGCTAAGTTGCTTCAGTCGAGTCCAACTCTGTGCGACCCCATAGATGGCAGCCAGCCAGGCTCCCCCATCCCTGGGATTCTCCAGGCAAGAAAACTGGAGTGGGTTGCCATTTCCTTCTCCAATGCATGAAAGTGAGAAGTGAGTGTGAAGTCACTCAGTTGTGTCCGACTCTTTGCGACCCCATGGACTGAAGCCTACCAGGCTCCTCCATCCATGAGATTTTCCAGGCAAGAGTACTGGAGTGGGGTGCCATTGTCTTCTCCTATGTCTTTTCTACCACCGCCATAATCCATCTCCCAGCATTAAAATGGTAGTGGTGATGATGATGGTGATGATGATGGTAGTGATGACTATACTTATTACCAAGTTGGAGTTGTAACAATGTGAGTCCTATTTACTAAATCATTATTAAATGTATTGAAGTTTATATTTCACAGGGATACAATGTCTAGAAGTACTAGCTTACTAGTTGAGGACAAAATATTACTATTCCTCTAATGCACTGTAAGTAACTAGTATTTTGAAACTAGTCACTTGAAAAACTAATAGCTGACTGTTTTGATATGCCTACGTTTTAGCATTAATTTTATAGCTGCTCTTCCAAAAGAAAAAATTACACTGGAAGATATTTCTTTTTAGTGAGTTTATACTCATTCTATTTTTCTAAAAATTGTTTGGAAAGCATAGATTCCAAAGAAAGAAAGATAGACAGGCTTGATGACTATTTGGAAATTCTAGTATATCATTTGGGAAGTGAGAGTGCTTATGACTCTATTCAGATGTATGAATAATATTGGGTAACCGCTGAAAATCCTTTTTCCTTAAGAAATACCAGTTATAGGTCCCATGCTGCTCATATCCCTCTGATAACACATTCTTTCTCTGTATATGTGCGATTTGGTTGACTCATTTTTAACTCAGCTAGTTAAGACCAGGTTCTAGTTTGCCTCCTTGCAACTCTATCAGGAATCTATAACCTAGTCACCCTAACTGACCTTGGTGGTTGCCAGATGTCTTCCACCACACGGTCATAATCTCCTGAGTTACTGTTGTGACTCTATAAACGCATCATCTAGTAGTTTACAACTCAGGCAAAATTATCCTCAGCTTTACTCCACCAATTAGTACATCAACTAGGGTGTATTAAGGTACAAGGGGAAAAAGAACACATCAAAGGAGTCTGAACAGTAAGGAGAACTTACCACTTTGTATAAACTGTAGGGTAGTTTTCAGGCAGCTGGTTTAGGGCATCAACTATGTTCTTCAGTTGTATTCTCATTTTTGTGCTTTTCCATGAGCTGGCCTCACCCTCAGACTGCTTTCCTTCAAGATTAGTAAAATCGCTACAGCAGTTCCAGGCTTCGCATTTGCACACCATACAGTCCAGAGCAATTCTCCATGAAGCAAAAGTCTTGCACATTTGTTGATGAGTTGGATTGACTCGGACATGGATAACTTCATTCCAGAGAGAATCACTGTAGCCCATAAGGTGTGAGACAAAGTCAGTGAGTTCACCCCAACTGGAGTTCACCACTGGAAGAGGTCTAAGGTCAAACCCACAGAATTATATGGGTACTACAAGATCATGGGGGCCAGTGTAACAGTTGCTGGGGAGACCACTTCTGTCTACCTGGTAGCTATACAGCATCCATTTGCACCAGCTTCTGTACATATGCTTTCAAAAATTCTCAATTATGTGCACTACGTGAGGTCCCACCAAAAAGAGAGACGAGTAAGTTCTCACCTAGCTAGTGAGCATGACTCTGAGTCCAGGATTACTGGATAGTCAATGGCCCCCTTCATCAGATGCAAATATGTTACTCTCAATCCCGAAAACTAGTCCTAAAACGTTTCCCACCCCTCTTTATAGTACTTCAAATACACTCAGCTTCACTTGCCTTTTGTCCATCATCACATCGTACAGTAAGTGAGATTCTACCAGCATCAGGTAGGCGCAACCAGCACTGCTTCCCCTTCCCCGCTCCGTGGCTTCCTAGCTGATACTGAGGGGTGAGAGCCCAAGAGTCTTTACTTGTTGCCCATGTATGCACAACTCAGAATGCAAAATTGTTGGCACTCCAAAGGTAAACTAATGAAAAACTGTTTTCTCACTCTCCATCACGGCACCTCTCCTAGGCACACTTGTAAGGCATACATTATATGGCTTCCCTGAGGACAACTCTGTGTCATTAAATACGTACGAGCACTTAGTAGCAGCCCATTCAAAACAATTGATGTATCCTTGGTGGTCTAATGGTTAGGATTCAGTGCTCTCACTGCAGCAGTCTGGGTTCAGTTCCCTGCCAGGGAATTCTTTCTTCTTTGGGCTTACCTGGTGGCTGGCTCAGAGGTACAGAATCTGCCTGCAATGCAGGAGGCACAGTTCCGATCTCTGGTCAGGAAGATCTCCTGGAGAAGAAAATGGCAACCCACTCCAGTATTCTTGCCTGGGAAATTCCATGGACAAAGGGGCCTGGTGGGCTTCAGTCTATGAGGTCACAAAAGAGTCAGACATGACAATGACTAAACAACAACAAAACAACCTTACTCGATTGACTCCTTTTGTTCTTAAGCCTCAAGGTCTGCACATCTTAATAAAGCAATAGTACATGTGCTTTTGTTTCAGGCTCAACTTTCTGAAAAACACAGGCCAAGATAATATGTAATAGATCCTGGCACTTCCATTAACAAACGTTAGTAGCGAGCTGGATAAATGAAATAAAACTTCCATTTGGAAAAGAGGGCAGTGTGAAACATGCAGAAATCTCCAGTACATGGCATATATCATAATGTGCTGGCCACAAATAACAAGGACAACCTGCCCTGGCAATGGAAGGCATTCCTTGGTTGACTAATCAGAACACCCCTGGTTCTAACCTATGAATGGATTTCCCTTGTCCATTGTCTTCCTGGGAGATAGACTTTGGAAAGGATGCAAGTTCTGGGGCCTGGCCACTTGAGCAGCCCTCTTCCTGTTGATGTGATTCCTGGACCCTTGGGATTATCTTACGGTTTGAGAAATACAGGCTCTTTTGGCCAGTCAAAGGGTTTTTTTGGCAGTACAGCTCACTTAAAAATTTAGTAGGCTGCTGGTCTATTTGCTTTGGGTTTATGTGCTTGTGATCAATTCCATGGGCCAGGACTAAAGCCAACTCCCTCGTCAGATCATAGCTATATGAATCCAAGCAATTCTATCTTTTAGAAGCATATTTCTCTTCTTTTCCCATGGGATAGTCTCTCATTTAATGCCTGCAACCGTATTCTTGACCTGTGCTTTGAGACAATTTGAAAAATTACTTTTATGGATGGAGGTCCTAAAAATATATCTTATCTTTAAGCTACTCCATATCTGTATCTTCACAGCAGGACTGTCCCCTCTGTCTAGCAAAGAATGCTTAGCAGGAGGAGCCTGGAAGAAGCCTGGTCTCACTTTCATTGGCTCCAAAGTTTTCCCAGCTCCCTGTGTCTGTCAACACCAACCTCGATCATCACCAACCTGCCCTTGAGGTGGAGACATTTCTGTCCTTGCAAAATTCCAGATTAGATTGGTGGACCTCCTGGCAATATGTCTCCTTAACTCCTCTTTTTCTCTTACATTTGACACCTAATTCATCAGGCAGATTGTCAGTTCTACCTTCTCTAGTGGCTCAGTGGTAAAGAATCTGCCTGCCCATACAGGAGATGTGGGTTCAATCCCTGGGTCAGGAAGATCCCCTGGAAAATGGAATGGCAACCCACTCCAGTATTCTTGCTTGGGAAATCCCATGGACATAGGAGCTTGACAGGCTACAGTCCATGGAATCATAAAAGAATCAGACATGACTTAGCCATTAAACAACAACAACCTTTAAAATATATCCCAATTTGGAAAACTTCTCACCCCATCCACTACCAGCTGTTAGATGGGCCAATCATTTCACCACCATCTTCTTGGCAGATATCATGACTCTCTCCTAATATCTCATATAATCTAGTCTACTTCTTCTGTTCCCACCTCTCCCCATCTCACTGGGCACAGAAGTCACACTATCTACCTAACTTGTCCTTCCTTGAAATACCAGGCATGCTTCTGCCTCAGGGCATGCTGAAATCTCTGCCCAGGAACTTTCCCTCAGACGTCCTGATCGTCTTTAAACAAAAGTATATATTTCGTATTCCCTTATTCTGCTGTATTTGTTTAAATAACTTGCCATTATCTAACTTTCTTCTAGTAATTTTTTTTCTAAAAGCTTATCTGTATGAGTAAAAAATATAAGATCCATGTCAGCAGCCATTTGTTAACCATATGTCCCCTGGTGAGCACAAAGAATGACAGAGTAGGCACACANTCCTTAAGCATATTTCAAATCAGCAGAACATGAGAGAGTAAGATCAGAGATACAGCTTAAGCTAAACATCCTCCTGCACACCCTATGTCTCTTTAAAGTTCTATATAGCCTATGTAGCTCAAGAAAATTAACCAGATGGATGTTTCTAGATTCCAGAGGCAAGTATATATGTCTGTCTCTTATACACATCTACATTTTTGAGGACTTCCTTCACAACTCAGTCAGCAAAGAATCTGCCTGCAGTGCAGGAGACCTGGGTTCAATCCCTGGGTCAGGAAGATCCCCTGGAGGAGGGCACAGCAACCCACTCCAGTATTCTTGCCTGGAGAATCCCACGGACAGAGGAGCCTGGCAGGCTACAGTCCATAGGGTCTCAAAGAGTCAGACAGGACTGAAGCGACTTAGCACTCACTCACACGCTAGGCTTGTTCCTTTCATGCAGGGTATTGCTGCAGACCTGAAGAAAGGTTATCAGGTGCTCAAATGCTACAGTGAAGAGCTTCAATAAAGTGAAGGAGGAAATAAGAGGGGCAGGGTTTCTGTATGAAGGCAAGAGAGAATGCAAAAAGATATCTATCTTAGATGGGACAAGGCGCATCCTTTCCATTGTAATTAGAGGGAGAAAGAAATGATAGAGCGGTTCCAGTGAAACCCTAGACGGGTGGGCAGCAGTTGGTGGAGAACCCATCCTGCCACGTTCACCTTCTCTGTGAAGTAGGTGATTGGTAAATTAGAAAAGGGGAGATGATGGCTTAAGAAATTTGAGGAATATGGACATTTGGGATTTCTTTGGAAGGAATGATGCTAAAGCTGAAACTCCAGTACTTTGGCCACCTCATGCCAAGAGCTGACTCATTGGAAAAGACTCTGATGCTGGGAGGGATTGGGGGCAGGAGAAGAAGGGGACGACCGAGGATGAGATGGCTGGATGGCATCACTGCCTCGATGGACGTGAGTCTGAGTGAACTCTGGGAGTTGGTGAAGGACAGGGAGGCCTGGCATGCTGCGATTCACGGGGTCACAAAGAGCTGGACACAACTGAGCGACTGAACTGAACTGAACTGATGGACTTTTGAATTGGGCACTGTGGAGAAAGAGAAAGCCGAAAGAAAGCACAAGGATAGTTTAATTATTCTGTGAAACACTGCTCACTGTTTTTTACTTTGTTTTGTTATGTTTCCCTCTTGAAGGGAAACTATCATTGCAGATCCATATAATGATATAACTGATAATTTTATTACATAAAAAGTTTAGTATTATAATAAAATTTATTATGCTAATAATAATTATAAGTACTTTACATTAATGATCCCTTTTATTTTTTTTNGGGGCAGGAGGAGAAGGGGACGACCAAGGAAGAGATGGCTGAATGGCATCACGGACTCGATGGACGTGAGTCTGAGTGAACCTTGGGAGTTGATAATGGACAGGGAGGCCAGGTGTGCTGCGATTCTTGGAACTGCAAAGAGTTGGACATGACTGAGCGACTGAACTGAACTGAATGGCAGTCTCCTTCAAAAGGACTTCTGCCAGCATGCATGGCACCCAGGACTGTTGTATTCTGTGCCCCTGACTCCAAGGCAGGCCACTGTTGACCCATGCCTCTGCCAGAGACTCGTGGACATTCGCAGGCAAGTCTAGCTCAGATTCTTGTGGAATCACTGCTCCTTTCTCCTAGGTCCTGGTGTGCACAAGGTTTTGCTTGTGTGTGTTTTGTAGAGCTGGGTTAAAGTGATCAAGGCACCATCAAAAGAGGTTGCCAGTGTTGGCTCTGGGGTGTGCTGTGAGCAATGGTAGGCAAACAGCCTCAGTCTGCCTGAAGTCTGGGGGATAATTGGATTCAGTAGCCTCACATTCAGGAAAAGGAATCACGATGTATTATGAATCACGTAAAACTTCTCCATTTATCCATAATCAGGCTTTCTACATATCAGGCTTTCTCTGCACTGTCCACAAATCCCAGGTGGAGCTGAGAGCTTCAGTGAGAGTGTTAGTTGCCCAGTTGTGTCCGACTGCTTCAGTAGTGAACTCTTTATGACCTCATGGTCTGTAGCCCACCAGCCTCCTCTGTCCATGGGATTCTCCAGGCAAGAATACTCGAGTGGGTTGCCATTTCCTTCTCCAGGGGATTTTCCTGACCCAGGGATCAAACCTGAGTCTCCTGTATTGCAGGCAGATTCTTTACTGTCAGAGCCACCAGGGCCTTCAAGGGCAGATTCAGCTCTCTTCCCTTCCACCTGTCAAGCGTTCATTTGGGAGGAGTTTCCAGGGCTCGGATTTTGGTGGCCTTGCTTTGACAGAACCCACACCCCCCTGGGGTTTTCTGCCCACCTCCCTGGCTCTCGGGAAGGTGACAGGCTCTTTCCAGGGCCTGTTCTGTGTCTCTCTCTCAGTGATGATGGGAGCGCTACAGTCCTTTGGATGACAGGCCGTGTTTGGCTTTGGTTCTGCCCCTGGTGCTGATGAGTTGAGTGCATTCCTTTCTGGCTCTCCTAGAGATGCTGTGTGGGACAGTCAGGCAGAACCAACCCTTCGGGGTGAATCTAGTGGGACGAAGTGCGGAATGTGCTGAGCTCTGCACTTGCGTGCCAGCGGGCACTGGGCAGAGTCTGGAGGATTGGGGGGAAGGGGTGGGGGTCTTTGGGGGAGGCTGGGAGTGGGGCACAGTGCAGCCAAGGAGGACTCTGGGGGAGTCATTTCTCAGGCGCCTCTGAGCGATGGCCTCAGAGCCTTGCTTGGCAGAATGTGTCACTTCACGTGATCTCACCACATGGCAGTGCTGGTCTCCAGGGCCCATGCATAGCTAACAAGGAACACTTGTCTGGCGTTCATGCTTACAAATAACTTTCCTGTGTAAGATCTCAGGATGGTGAGTCTTGAAAAGGGTCTGGCCTCACTTCTCTCTGGTTTTGTTTCCCTATCGTAGCCGGGGTTGATTCCAATGCCTACTATGTACGATGATAACACCAAACACCAACATTTGGATTGCATTTTCCATTCAATGTATTTTTTTGACTTCCATTAGCTAATTCAGATCCAATCCTGGATCTTATTCTTTCATTCTTCCGATGAGAAATCTGAAGTTTAGCAAAGCACACAAACATACATTGTTTATTCATTAGGCTATGAAAATAATAGTATTATCTACCAAAGTATAATATGTATGCACTGTAAGCACATATATTCCTTTAATTCCCAGAGCACTGGCAGTAGGCATTATTATTGCTCTCGGTTGACAGTTGTGAAAATTGGGGTGCAAGGTGGCTAGCAATATGCCCAAACTCAGACAGTTACTTGGAGAAGGCAATGGCACCCCACTCCAGTACTCTTGCCTGGAAAATCCTATGGATGGAGGAGCCTGGTAGGCTGCAGTCCATGGGGTCTCGAAGAGTCGGACACGACTGAGTGACTTCACTTTCACTTTTGACTTTCATGCATTGGAGAAGGAAATGGCAACCCACTCCAGTATTCTTGCCTGGAGAATCCCAGGGATGGGGGAGCCTGGTGGGCTGCCGTCTGTGGGGTCGCACAGAGTCGGACATGACTGAAGCAACTTAGCAGTAGCAGCAGCAGCAGCAGCAGACACTTACTAAGATGAAGCAGGATTTGAATTCAGGGAGCCTGGCTTCATTAACGGTAGCTTCAACCGTGTGCATTCTGCATCCATACCCAGTGGGTATTCCCAGTGCTAAATTCCACACCCTTGTTTCATCTCTACCATGATACATTTCTATGCCGAGCAATTTGAGAAGGAAAATGACATTGTTTCTGCTTCTAGTTTGGGTGGGGGAGTAAGGTGTGAACCAGGAGACTTTTCAGGGCAGAGGGCCATATGTCCTAAGCAGAGGTCAAGGGGAGCCCTGAGTGACCATGAGAGTGGCCCAGGAGACTTTTTCCCTGTTGTATCCATAGCCCCTTCCCTGTGGATCTTACCCATGCTGGCCTTCCAGCCCAACTCTCCAATGAATGGAGCAGCCCTTGCAACTGTCCTAGATTAGTCATTTTAACCCCAGATTTGAGGGTTTGGGGACTCTCTGGTAAATTTCTCTTAGAAAATTTCCAGCACATGAAGCATGGCTGGTAAACACAGAGGTCATTGGCAAGCAAACTTCTCCAAAGAAATATCCTAAACTGTCCTGTACCAGGTGCCTGAAGACAGAGACCCTTTGGGTTTAGTTTTCCTTTTGCTGGTTTCTTGGGATTTGGAAGGAATCTATCTTGTTCCCACTTCTAGGAGCTGCTTTTTCTTTTCTCTCTTTTCTTTTACAGGAAAGTAAGATTTATNTGAAGCAGGATTTGAATTCAGGGAGCCTGGCTTCATTAACGGTAGCTTCAACCGTGTGCATTCTGCATCCATACCCAGTGGGTATTCCCAGTGCTAAATTCCACACCCTTGTTTCATCTCTACCATGATACATTTCTATGCCGAGCAATTTGAGAAGGAAAATGACATTGTTTCTGCTTCTAGTTTGGGTGGGGGAGTAAGGTGTGAACCAGGAGACTTTTCAGGGCAGAGGGCCATATGTCCTAAGCAGAGGTCAAGGGGAGCCCTGAGTGACCATGAGAGTGGCCCAGGAGACTTTTTCCCTGTTGTATCCATAGCCCCTTCCCTGTGGATCTTACCCATGCTGGCCTTCCAGCCCAACTCTCCAATGAATGGAGCAGCCCTTGCAACTGTCCTAGATTAGTCATTTTAACCCCAGATTTGAGGGTTTGGGGACTCTCTGGTAAATTTCTCTTAGAAAATTTCCAGCACATGAAGCATGGCTGGTAAACACAGAGGTCATTGGCAAGCAAACTTCTCCAAAGAAATATCCTAAACTGTCCTGTACCAGGTGCCTGAAGACAGAGACCCTTTGGGTTTAGTTTTCCTTTTGCTGGTTTCTTGGGATTTGGAAGGAATCTATCTTGTTCCCACTTCTAGGAGCTGCTTTTTCTTTTCTCTCTTTTCTTTTACAGGAAAGTAAGATTTATTGATGGGTGTGAGTAAGGAAGGAACAAGGCAATTAGGGATTATTTGACCCTCAAGACATCCAGGATGAGCTGCTTTCCTGTTACCATAATTTCAAATTCATCTGCATTAAATTTAGTAAGTCTCCATTTCTTGGAGGTATGAATCTTCTGGTGGCCAAGGAACATGAACTTGGCCCTGTGTGGGGCCTCAGTCACATGCTCCTTGTCTTACAGCTTGGTAAGATGGACATTATGATTTAGACAATGAGGACCCTGGCCACTGTGTCCTGGGACTTTGCAAAGGCACCCTGCATACCTTTCTGGACCCTAGATTGGAAATGACGGTCTCCAAGGTCCCTTAGAGCCACCCCTACAGATAGCAGCCACCAAGGAGGCTGCTCTTTGCAGCCATGGCACATGGGCCCCCATGGGNCTTCTTTGGAAGGAATGATGCTAAAGCTGAAGCTCCAGTACTTTGGCCACCTCATGCGAAGAGTTGACTCATTGGAAAAGACTCTGATGCTGGGAGGGACTGGGGGCAGGAGGAGAAGAGGATGACAGAGGATGAGGTGGCTGGATGGCATCACTGATTTCATGGACATGCGTTTGAGTGAACTCCGGGAGTTGATGACGGACAGGGAGGCCTGGCGTGCTGCGATTCATGGGGTCTGGAAGAGTAGGACACGGCTGAGCAACTGAACTGAACTGAACTGATAAAAATTCATCATCCAGTGTCAAAAGGTAAACAAACAAAAAACTAGTTTACTAATTTTACTCATGGCATACACTAGCAACCTCTTTAACACCTGGAAAGACTGTTATAAAATTGTAATTCATTTAATTTTATATACACCCTACCCTCCGTGCATCCTCAGTCGTGTCCAACTCTTGGGACCCCATGAACTGTAGCCCACTCNGCTAGTTTACTAATTTTACTCATGGCATACACTAGCAACCTCTTTAACACCTGGAAAGACTGTTATAAAATTGTAATTCATTTAATTTTATATACACCCTACCCTCCGTGCATCCTCAGTCGTGTCCAACTCTTGGGACCCCATGAACTGTAGCCCACTCGGCTCCTCTGTCCATGGGATTTCCCAGGCAAGAATACTGGAGTGCGTTGCCATTTCCTTCTCCAGGGGATCTTCCTGGCCCAGGGATTGAAGCATCTCTTTCAACTCCTGTACTGCAGGCAGAATCTTCCCCCACTGAGCCACCAGGGAAGCCCTTCTACATATACCATTGTTACTCAGTCGAATCCAACTCCATGAACTGTAGCAGGCCAGGCTTCCCTGTCCTTCACTCTCTTGGAGTTTGCTCCAACTCGTGTCCATTGAGTTAGCGATGCACAGACACCACGAAATAAAGCCAACTGCACAGAATACGAGAGAATGATTAACCTAGCCTAACTATAAACAGACTGGCCTCGGGCTTTTTGCCCTTTGTTCTCCTCCCTTTTCCCTGAACTAGCACAAACACCGTATGTTCTGCTCAGAGAGATAATTCGGCTACTCCATTCCCAAAACACACCACTTAATATGAATTTTAACAAATGGCTATGTGCAAAATGTCTTACTTTACTATCTCCACTTTTAATATATTTTTTATTGGTATACTTAAAAATAATTTCTTCTTTAAATATTTATTAATATACTTTTTAAAATATACTCCACTTTTAATATACTTTATGTACTTCTAAACATCCAGAAAAGCTCGATGTTTTAAATAAGAACTTAAGTTTGTCCATCATATACATAATAGGGTTGAATAAATGACAGTCATGTAACAATGGTTGTATCTGAGAGTGACTTCTAGTTAGGAATATTGTAGTGTGTAACAATGGTTGTATCTGAGAGTGACTTCTAGTTAGGAATATTGTAGTGTAGAATCCTTCATTTCTATCGATTTCTTCTCTTCACAAAGGACCAGCTGAATGAGACGCAGTTTTATGATTTAATTTAATTTCCAAAGACATTTTCAGAAGACAGTCTTTCTCTGTACTTTAACCCAAAGTGAACAACATCTGTTTCTTTACTAACTTGACTTTTGCTTCTTTTCGAATTGAGACAGTAGCATTGACAGATATACACTACCATGTGCAAAATAGATAGCTGCTCGGAAGCTGCTGTATAGCACAGGGAGCTCAGCTCAGTGCTCGTGA
>SJYA01002489.1:3488725-3522052 GCA_006410615.1 Neotragus moschatus | reverse complement strand
GCGCCGTGAGGAGCGGGGCCGGGGGTGGGGGGGGGGGGCGGGATGAGGGGATGGGAGAGAGGTTCAATAGGGAAGGGACACACATATGCATATAGCTGACTTTCGCTGTTGTACAGCAGAAACCAACACAGTACTGTAAAGCAATTACCCTCCAATTAAAAAAAAAAAAAAGAATAAAATCTCCCAACCCAGAAATCCTCTCCACAAACAGAAGAAAACAGTTGTATTATTGGATAAGAATTTAAAAAGCATGTGATGCTCACTGTAGGGAATCCACCATTAAGTTGGAAGGACAAGAAGAAACCTCATCTTTTCTTCAAGGCATCCTTCCTCATGCCAAGCAGACAACCTATTATACATGTTCACAAAGTAATAAGTGATTGCTATAAGTGTTCAAGTGCAAGGACTTCTTGATGGCACTGTTCATCACACATTGTCCATATTATTAAGTTCACCTGGTAATTGAGATGACCATCAGTGTTTGCTAATTGGATTTAATCAAACGAAAATTAAACTTATTCTGAGCATTTATGATGAAGGTAGTTTTGCAACTTGGTTAGAGCCCACTAAAGCTGGGCTGCTACTCTCTCACAGGAACTAGGGGATAGGGGTTATCTTCCTTGATAATCATATTTCAAAGAGATGGCTCCCAGGCCCTTGAAAAAGACATTCCTGGATTTATGTACAATACATCTAAAGTTAAATGAAATGCACATAACACACTGGGCAATGTTAATATGAAATCTCCTAGCACATGCCAACAAAACATCTTCTGTAATTTTTTCCTCCAATCTCACTCAACCCAGTGAAAAAGTACAAAAAATAGACTCTTCAGAGATGGTTTAACAATTTCATTTGCAAAGATGATATTTCTAATAAATTTTATTTTTTATAAAAAAAAATTTTTTTTGGCCACGTGGTACAGCATGTGGAAACCTAGTTCCCTGACCAGGGACATACCCACGTGCTCTGCACTGGAAGGTAAATTCTTAATCACTGGACCATCAGGCAAGTCCCTCTCCAGAACTTTTTATTATCCCAAACTGAAACTCTGTAGCCATTAAATATTAACTCCTCATTAGCACACTCCTCCAAACCCTTGATAACCAACACTGTAGCTTCTGTAGGTCAAATTCTCCAAGAATTTGACTATTTTAAGTACCTCATGTAAGTGGTGTGTGCACACCAAGTCATTTCAGTTGTGTGCAACTCTTTGCCACCACATGGATAATAGCTCCCCAGGCTCCTCTGTCCATGGGATTCTCCAGACAAGAATACTGGAGTCAGTAGCCATTGCCTTCTCCAGGGCATCTTCCTGATTCCAGGGATTGAATCCACATCTCTTAAGTCTCCTGCATTGGCAGGCAGGTTCTTTATCATTAACGCCACCTGGGAAGCCCTGACATAAGTAGAGTCATATAATATTCCCATCAACTTTGAAAAAATATTTATTTGACTGTGTCAGGTCTTCATTGTGCTATGCAGGATCTTTAGTTGTGGCATGTGAATTCTTGGTTGTTGCATGTGGGATCTCGTTCCCTGACCAGGAATTGAACCCAGGCCCCCTGCACTGGGAACCCAGGGTCTTACCCACTGGACCACCGTAAGCATCAATTTTTAAAAGCTCTTTATAAAATGTCATTCTACTTCTAATNTTGACTGTGTCAGGTCTTCATTGTGCTATGCAGGATCTTTAGTTGTGGCATGTGAATTCTTGGTTGTTGCATGTGGGATCTCGTTCCCTGACCAGGAATTGAACCCAGGCCCCCTGCACTGGGAACCCAGGGTCTTACCCACTGGACCACCGTAAGCACCAATTTTTAAAAGCTCTTTATAAAATGTCATTCTACTTCTAATTTTAGATACATGAAACATTTCTAAACATCTTAAAATATTTGACATTATACTTCAAATCAGAGTTTAATTATCCACTATATATACAATATTGTTAAGTAAAATGGCACATACACTCACACACATAGCACTGGTTATAATTGAGGTATCTTTTAAATATGACCATTTTGACCTTGAGCCATTTCTTCCTTACTTTCTTCTCTCCACCACAATCCAGTGGGCAAGTTCAGACACATATAATGCTTATAGGTGGTTGAACAAATTAATATTCAACAGTTCTATATTGGTAACTTCTTTTTTTTTTAATTTATTTATTTGGCTGTGACAGGTCTTAGTTTCCATATGCAGTATCTTCTATCTTAATTGTGTCACACAGAATCTTTAGTTGTGGCATGTAAGTTGTGGCAACTGGGATTAGTTCCCTGACCAGGGATTCATTAGTTCAGTTCCCTGAGCAGGGACTGAACCAGGCCCCCTGCCTTGTGAGTGCAGAGTCTTAACCACCGGACCTCCAGGGAAGTCCCAGTATATTGGTAATCTCTTAACTACCTAGAGACCTGATGCTACCAAATTAGGACTCATTTGTCTATTATATACATTATATACACAGCGTAAAAAAAAATGCACAAAGTATACCAAAAATGATTTTGTCTGTAATTATGCAAATATGAGCATATTAGCATATTATATTTTGCACTTCCTTCTCTCCCACCTCCTGTACACCATTGCACATTATAGACAGTGGTATATTGCTATGAAAGGAAAATCAAAATGGAGTTAGAATTGGCAAGAGACCTCTCTATTAATAAAATGTATTTAGGAGGCCATTGAGGAAATGTGACTTTTGTTCATCCAGCCAGATGGAATCTTACCTTTGGACCATTTATTGTCTTAATGCAGACATCTAGAACATCTGCACAATTTTCCAGAAACTCAAGACACTTATCAGACCCTCACTCAAAATAACTTATGATAGCATATCCATTATTGTTGCTGTTCATTCACTAAGTCATATCCAACTCTTTGTAACCCCATGAACTGCAGCAGGCTCCTCTGTCCTCCACTATCTGCAGGAGTTTGCTCAAATTCATTTCAGTTGAGTTGGTGATGCTATCCAGCCATCACATTCACTGCTTCCCCCTTCTCCTTCTGCCCTCAGTCTTTCCCAGCATCATGGTCTTTTCTAATGAATTGGGTCTTTGCAGCAGGTGGCCAAAGTTGGAGTTTCAATTTCAGCAACAGTCCTGACAATGAATATTCAGGGTTGATTTTCCTTTCCAATCCAGAAGACTCTTAAGAGTTTTCTTTAGCACCACAATTCAAAAGGATCAATTCTTCAGCACTCAGCCTTCTTTATGGTCCAACTCTCACATCCATACATGACTACTGGAAAAACCATAGCTTTGCATTACTTTGCCGACTAAGGTCCGTCTAGTCAAGGCTATGGTTTTTCCTGTGGTCAGGTATGGATGTAAGAGCTGGACTGTGAAGAAGGGTGAGCACTGAAGAATAGATGCTTTTGAACCGTGGTGTTGGAGAAGACTCTTGGGAGTCCCTTGGACTGCAAGGAGATCCAACCAGTCTATTCTGAAGGAGATCAACCNCTTTTGAACTGTGGTGTTGGAGAAGACTCTTGAGAGTCCCTTGGACTGCAAGGAGATCCAACCAGTCCATTCTGAAGGAGATCAACCCTGGGATTTCTTTGGAAGGAATGATGCTAAAGCTGAAACTCCAGTACTTTGGCCACCTCATGCGAAGAGTTGACTCATTGGAAAAGACTCTGATGCTGGGAGGGATTGGGGGCAGGAGGAGAAGGGGACGACCGAGGATGAGATGGCTGGATGGCATCACTGCCTCGATGGACATGAGTCTGAGTGAACTCCGGGAGTTGGTGAAGGACAGGGAGGCCTGGCATGCTGCGATTCACGGGGTCACAAAGAGCTGGACACAACTGAGCGACTGAACTGAACTGAACTGATGGACTTTTGAATTGGGCACTGTGGAGAAAGAGAAAGCCGAAAGAAAGCACAAGGATAGTTTAATTATTCTGTGAAACACTGCTCACTGTTTTTTACTTTGTTTTGTTATGTTTCCCTCTTGAAGGGAAACTATCATTGCAGATCCATATAATGATATAACTGATAATTTTATTACATAAAAAGTTTAGTATTATAATAAAATTTATTATGCTAATAATAATTATAAGTACTTTACATTAATGATCCCTTTTATTTTTTTTAATTTTTTGGCTGCACTATGTGACATGTGGGATCTTAATTCCCCAACCAAGGATCAAACTTATGCACCCTGCCTGGCAAGGCGAATTCTTAGCCACTGGCGCTGGGAAAGTCCTTCATTGAACTCATTTAATACTCAATGGAATTCATCAATATGTTACTATTATTTTCTTCATTTCATTCATTTATGTATTTACTTTTCATGTAAAGGCATTTTATTTAAACTATAGCAGTGTATACATGTCAGTCTCAAACTCCCAGTATATCCCTCCTCCCCACCCTTCCCCGCAGGAAACCATAAGTTCATTCTCTGAGTTTGTGAGTCTGTTTTGTAAATAAGTTCATTTGTATCATTTTTTTAAATTATGCATATAAGAGGTACCATATGATATTTCTCTTTGTCTGACTTATTTCACTTAGTATAATAATCTCCAGGTCCATCCATGTTGCTGCAAATGGCCTTATCTCATTCTTTTTAATGGCTGAGTAGTAGTCAACTCAGAGAAGGCAATAGCACCCCACTCCAGTACTCTTGCCTGGAAAATCCCATGGGTGGAGGAGCCTGGTAGGCTGCAGTCCATGGGGTCTCTAAGAGTCGAACTCACTGAGTGACTTCACTTTCACTTTTCACTTTCATGCATTGGAGAAGGAAATGGCAACCCACTCCAGGGTTCTTGCCTGGAGAATCCCAGGGACGGAGGAGCCTGCTGGGCTGCCGTCTGTGGGGTCACACAGAGTCGGACACGACTGAAGTGACTTAGCAGTAGTCAACGGCATATGTGTGCTACATCTTCTTTATCTTCTGTCAATGGACACTTAAGTTGCTTCCATATCTTGGCTACTGTAAACATTGGAATGCATGTATCCTTTCAAACCATGTTTGTTTGTTTGTTTGCTTTCTGAACATATGCACAGGAGTGGGTTGCTGGATCATAAGATAGCTCTACTTTTAGTTTTTCAAGGAACTTCCATATTGTTTCTCCATAGTGGCTGTACCAATTTACATTTCCACCAATAGTGTAGGAGGGTTCCCTTTTCTCCACATCCTTTCCTGCATTTATTGTTTGCAGATTTTTTTGATGATGACCTTCTGACTGGTGTGAGGTGGTATCTCATCTATGTCTCCTGCATTGGCAGTGGATTTTTTACCACCTGGGAATGGATAACCAGCCTTTATTATGCTAAATATGGACTTCCATTCATCTACCATCAAACAAACACTTTGAGCTATTACATAAAAGTTTTTATCATTGGCCTAGGAAAAATTTCAGCTTTGGCTGATTGTGCAATTATGTAATATGTCACTGAATTTTGGTCTTACTATTTGGTAAAGAATATACCTGCAATGGAGGAGACCCAGGTTCAGTCCCTGGGTCAGGAAGATCCTCTGGAGATGGGAATGGCAACCCACTCTAGTATTCTTGCCTGGAGAATTCCATGGATAGAGGAGCCTGGTAGTGTATGGCCCATGGGGTCACACAGAGTCAGACATGACTGACTAACACACACGCACACTGCATAAATATGAGTGGAAATGGGAAAGGTACTGATAATATGATCAAGTCAAATGAAATCATCAGGTATTTGGAGGCTGTAGGTCTTTAGCATGATATGTTCAATAGCAAGCAAATGTTCAAATGTTTAAAAATTAAAAAAAAGAAGAAGCTAAATTCAAGAATGTAAGTAAAGTGTTGGATATGTGTCCCACTGAAAATAAGGAAAGGTTATTCATGCTGGTTTGGGGGCTTCCCCAGTGGCTCAGCAATTAGGAAATGACCTGTAATGCAGGAGATACAAGTTCAATCCCTGGATTGGGAAGATCCCCTGGAAGAGGGCATGGCAACCCATTCCAGTATTCTTACCTGGAGAATCCCATGAAGAGAAGAGTCTGGCAGACTACAGTCCATAGGGTTGTGAAGAGTTGGACAGGACTGAAGAGAGCACACACATGCTTTCATGGTGGTTTAAAGAACTTCAGGTACAGGCTTAAACTCAGAACAAAGAAGGGAGAAAGGGGGAGAAATTTCTTCTTTCTTAGAACACTTTGATTCTGCTTCTTCACATGTTTGAAACACTTCGAAACTTATCTAAACTGCTTCTGCCACTGTGTTTTCTCCCTTCATTTACCAGACTTCCCAGCTGCCTAACAAAAACCTCTGAATTTTAATTTTGATGACTGACTGTTTGCCCTTGAAACAGGGAAACTCTGCATCCTGAACTTTCTGATTTTCTCAGAAGGTTTTATACACATGCCCTGACACCAAATGGCTTGATTTCGCTGGTGAACTCATGGCCACCAATGGCTATCCTTTCCCCAATCTTAACCCCAACCATGTTCAAGGTCAACCACAATGAGCTCTTCCTTTAAAACAGAAACATCTAGCTGGTAATTTGGACAAGAGTGGCCATCTGGAAATAACTATCCAGTGCTGTCCTCTGTGCCTATCCTGATTCTGCACCCATTTTTTCCTCTGAATTTATTGGTACTTACCATTTTAAGAGATCAAGGAAGAATTACTTATGGAGAAGATCCTACGCGCTTCCACTTCAGCTATAAGCCTGAACCAAATGACCAAATGCAAGCACAGACAATTCCCATTGTTACATTTCAGCCAAATTACCTTGAGTTTTACTTGCACAATTTAATTAAAGCAATAATTAATGTGGTTTATTCAAAGGTCTCTAATAAAAGAAATACTAGGAGAAGTGATTGTTGACCATTTAAGAGTGAGATGCAAAACGGTCTGGTTAGCGCAGCCACCAGAGGGGAGATTGTTCTTCCTTGGAGGACAGAGGACAAGAAATAAGATGAAAGGAACATATGGAACACGCACCAGCAGATAGATCCTTCCGTGTGTGAGCCACCATCATTTCTCCCCTCTCAATCTGGTGACCATTCCTTTTCAACCTAGGTCACAGTAAGACAGAAACAGTGTGCTGCAAATAATTATATTCCAACAAGCCATATAAACTGGAGTCCTTCCAGGAAAAACAGAACATATCGTGTCACAACCTCTTGGGTTCTGCACCCACTTGTCAAACCTTTGCTACTGGTATGTGGTAATATTCTCCCCATCCTGTATCCTGTAAAAGAACATTTTGGTGGCCAAACTAACTTGGACCACTATTCATCTCCCTAAAGGAAATAGGTTTATCTTCTTGGACAAATGTAGTGTTGGTTATCTTAACACATGAATCAACACATGAAATGGCTGGCAGTGGCTATATTAGCAAATAATTCTTGTTACTTATGTATATTACAACAACAACAGCAAAAAAACCCATAGCAGCAGGGAGCTCAGTACACCAAGTACACAAACAAGGTGCCTGCAGGGCAGCTATTCCACCTTGTTATTGAACAAAGAGGTATTAGGTAAATGGATACATCTCCTCTGTCTTTGTTCTTTGGGGAGCGATCATTAAAAAGGGAATCAGAAGAGGCAGGTAATTAGATGATGTGCAAAATACTAGCCTTATTTTATTATTCGACTGATTGCCTCAATGGGCATTTAATAAGCCCTATGTGTTAGGCACTCTGCCAGAACCCACAGAATCAGCATTTACACAGTATTATAAGCACGGTTGAGTCAAGCTTGTAAATCAGCAGTTATTGTTTTAGCATGACAAGAGCCATGACAACTGTAGTATAGAATACTGGGAAGATCCCTGAGGTCAGCAGCGGTGGAGGAGATGCTTACAGCTGAAGGGGCTCCAAAGGACCCTAGAACTGACCTTGAAAGGAGCAGAGGTGGATCGTTCAACTGAGGAAGAGGGTCATTTCACGGGAAAGAGAACACTATAGGAAGGAGTAGGAGGCTGGGTGACACTGTTAAGAACCTAAGAAAAGGGAGGGTGAGCGAAGTGCTCCAGGGAAGTAAGAGAAGGTGGAAGTGGAGATTGTGTATTTTTTTTTTTAACTTAAAAAGAAAAAAAAATGAAAGAAAAGGCTTCAAAGCAAACAAATCTGCAGAGAATGTTAGCAGACTTCCTTTTGGCTATGTTTCTAAATTCCTAAGGAAAAATAAGGTGGGACTAGGCTACACAGGTGGTATTATTATCCCCATTTTACAGAGATTAAAACTGACAGAGGGGTTTGTTAAATCTGCAGTGCATATATCATTATCCCCACTCTACAGATGAGAGAACTAAGGGGCAGAGAAGTCCATTCAGTCCGTTTTTCCACTCACAAAAATAACTATTTGTTAAGTATTCAGTAATGTAATAAAAAATATTTTATTTGGTGAGCCTACCATCTGTCTTGACTTTCCCTCTCCTAATAAAACCTGAATAACTGAAAAATCTCAACTTCATTTGCAACACGTAGGCACAGAATAAATATACATACCACTCAAGTTTAAAATGTTTCCCCCCCCCAACTCAAACATTTCCAGCATCTCCTGCAAAAATATGACCCTGAATTTTTAATTGTTGACTTGAAGACGGAGAATATTTCATATCTGCAGCAATTGAAAGAATGCTATTCATGTTAACCACAAGAGGCTTAAGAGCACAGGCTAACGGCTGCATCCGCATTCTTGGAGCAGGCTGATAGCAGAGGCTGTTGTGGTACCAGAAGGTGGCATGGGTCCGAGGGAGCTCTAGGGGTCCTGCAGGCAGGGACCCACCAGAGCTTCTGGATTCACCCACAACTTCAGGAAGAAGGAACTCGGCGCCCACAGGGAGTGAGATCAGCTGCCTTTCAGGACAATCTGGTTGTCAGGCTCAGTGAACACCCACGCTAAGAATCACTGGACATGCAAGCAATAGGACATGTGGTTCCTATGTTGTCTCTGAAATACTGGCTCCACACGGTCACTTGGAGACATATTTTCCCAAAGGCCTTCCAAGGAAATGAATAGTGCTTGTTTTCCACAAATTTGCTTCATTTTAGAACACTGTAATTTCCAAATAACATTACCTTCCCTTCGAATGTGAATGGATTCTAGGGCACCATGTTTCATGTGTCCCTCAGACATTAAAATCATCTCCTTTATAAAAGTCATATTTTTTGTTCACGCCTTCAGAGAAAAATAGCTATTTTACTGTCTTTAAAGACAGTAAAATTTTACTGTCATGAGCTATTTTACTGGCTTTAAAGACCTGTAGGTTTTGAAGAAGCACTTCTTGTACACAAATCATGTGTCCTGGTTTCTTTGTTTTTTACTATGCATGAACTAAGGGATATCAGGTGATTCATCAGAGTGTGAGCTCTTCTTCTGCAGGTCTCAAAAAGAAAATAACCCATCAAGCTTTGTATTACATCAAAAAGCTTTGCTTATACGACCCCCTCAAATTTTACTGAACATTCTTTTCATTCCATTGATTAAAGCAATCTGAACTGCGTAAACACAGTGACACTCTGAGGGCTCACAAAGCATGCCACTTATCCACGAAGTGATATGTGACTTAGATCTATCTTTTCAGGTTGATCTTCAGAAACTGAGCATAGGAAACATACATAGTCACGAACTTAGTTACTAAACACTTTCTAAGGTTATAATCAAGCTTAATTATTTTAGGAGGTCTATTGTTGTGTGAGTGTCATGAAATCAATTCATTATTAGTATTAGGCTGTCATGAGTGCAAAATGAATGGTTTCATTATAGGGCAACTTCATAGAAAAGGAAAGAAATGAAATTCCTTTCTCTCCTTTGTTCCTCAAAGAGAACTTTCATGTGAAGAATCCTTGCTCTGACCTCAGTTACCCTACTTCCTTTGACTCTGACCAGCCCCTAGGATGACTCACTCCCCACCTTTTGCTCCAGGAGCACGTTTGTCAACATGTACTGAAGATCAGCCCTTGAAAAGCAAACCATTGGTAGTTAAGGAAACCTGACTGACATCTGCTTCCTTGCACTATCTCCACTTGCTTGGGCTTAACACACCAGCAGGCCTGAGATTGACAATGACAGCTTATACAGCCCATAACATACAGATTCTTAATCCCACCTGTACTATTAATACAAATTGGTTGATTCATATTCAAAATCTCTGACTCATTACACAGAGTAATTCTAAGCCTCATAGTTAAGGTATATTTTTCAGTTTACTTCTTATCAATGAAATGTATCACTTAATGGTCATTTTGAGAATTAAGTTAAATCAGATATATTTATACATAGGGTGAGGATGATAGGACCCATAAAACGAAAGGAAATTTCCTGGTTTGTGACAGGCGAAATACATGAGATTTAGTTCAGTTCAGTTGCTCAGTCATGGACTCTGCGACTCCATGGACTGCAGCACGCCAGGCTTCCCTGTCCGTCACCAACTGCCGGAGCTTATTCAAACTCATGTCCATCGAGTCAGTGATGACATCCAATCATCTCATCCTGTCATCCCCTTTTCCTCTTGCCTTCAATCCTTCCCAGCATCAAGATCTTTTCCAATGAGTCGGCTCTTCAAGTCAGGTGTCCAAAGGATTGGAGTTTCAGCTTCAGCTTCAGTCCTTCCAATGAATATTCAGAACTGATTTCCTTTAGGATTGACTGATTGGATCTCCTTGCAGTCCAAGGGACTCTCAAGAGTCTCCTCCAACACATTTCAAAAGCATCAATTCTTCAATGCACTTAGCTTTCTTTATAGTCCAATTCTTACATCCTTACGTGACTACTAAAAAAACCATAGCTTTGACTAGAGGGAACTTTGTTGGCAAAGCAATGTCTCTGCTTTTTAATATGCTGTCTAGGTTGGTCATAGCTTTTCTTCCAAGGAGCAAGCATCTTTTACTTTCATGGCTGCAGTCACCATCTGCAGTGATTTTGGAGCCCTCAAAAATAAAGTCTGTCACTGTTCCCATTGTTTCCCCATCTATTTGCCATGAAGTGACGGGACCAGATACCATGATCTTAGTTTTCTGAATGTTGAGCTTGAAGCCAGCTTTTTCACCTTCCTCTTTCACTTTCACCAAGAGGATCTTTTGTTACTCATTTTCTGCCATAAAGGTGATGCTATCTACATATCTGAGGTTATTGATATTTCTCCAGGCAATCTTAATTCCAGCCTGTGCTTCATCTAGTCCAGCATTTCTCATGATGTACTCTGTATATAAGTTAATAAGTAAGATGACAGTATAAAACCTTGACATACTTCTTACCCAGTTTGGAACCAGTCTGTTGTTCCATGTCCAGTTCTAACTGTTGTTTCTTGACCTGCATACAAGTTTCTTAGGAGGCAGATTAAGTGATCTGATATTTTCATCTCTTTAAGAATTTTCCAAAGTTTGTTGTGATCCACACAGTCTAAGGCTTTAGCATAGTCAATGAAGCAGAAGTAAGTGTTTTTCTGAAATTCTCTTGTTCTGGTTCCTCTGCCTTTTCTAAATCAAGCATGAACATCTGAAAGTTTTACAGTCACAAACTATTGAAGCCTAGCTTGGAGAATTTTAAGCATTATTTTGGTAGCATGTGAGATGAATGCAATTGGGTGGTAGTTTGAGCATTCTTTGGCATTGCCTTTCTTTGGGATTGGAATGAAAACTGACCTTTTCCAGTCCTGTGGCCACTGCTAAGTTTTCTAAGTTTGCTGGCATACTGAGTGCAGCACTTTCACAGCATCATCTTTTGGGATTTGAAATAGCTTAACTGAAATTCCATCACCTCCATTAGCTTTGTTCATAGTGATGCTTCTAAGGCCCACTTGACTTCATATTCGAGGATGTCTGGCTCTAGGTGAGTGATCACACCATTGTGATTATCTGGGTCATGATATTTTTTGTATAGTTCTTCTGTGTATTCTTGCCACCTCTTCTTAATATCTTCTGCTTCTGTTAGGTTCATGCTATTTCTGTCCTTTATTGTGCCCATCTTTGCATGAAATATTCCCTTGGTATCTCCAATTTTCTGGAAGGGATCTCTAGTCTTTCTTATTCTATTGTTTTCCTCTATTTCTTTGCATTGACCAGGTAAGGAGGTTGTCTTATCTCTCCTTGCTATTCTTTGGAACTTTGCATTCAGATGGACTTGTCTTTCCTTTTTTCCTTTGCCTTTCACGTCTCTTTTTTTCTCAACTATTTGTAAAGCCTCCTCAGACAACCATTTTGCCTTTTTGCATTTCTTCCTCTTGGGGAGAGTTTTGATCACAACCTCCTGTAAAATGTTATGAACCTCTGTATATAGTTCTTTAGGCACTCTATCTATCAGATCTAATCCCTTTAATCTATTTGTCACTTCCACTGTATACTCATAAGGAATTTGATTTAGGTCATACCTGAATGGTCTAGGATTTTCCCTACTTTCTTCAGTTTAAGTCTGAATTTGGCAACAAGGAGTTCACGATCTGAGCCACAGTCTGATCCTCCTCTTGTTTTTGCTGACTGTGTAGAGCTTATCCATCTTTGGTTGCAAAGAATATAATCAATCTGATTTTGGTATTGACCAGTGATGTACATGTGTAGAGTCATCTCTTGTGTTGTGGGAAGAGGATGTTTACTATGACCAGTGTGTTCTCTTTGCAAAAACTCTGTTAGCCTTTGCCCTGCTTCATTCTGTACTCCAAGGCCAAACTTGCCTGTTACTCCAGGTATTTTCTTGACTTCTTACTTTTGCATTCCAGTCCTGTATGATGAAAAAGACATCTTTTTCTTGGTGTTAATTCTAGAAGGTCTTGTTGGTCTTCATAGAACCATTCAATTTCAGCTTCTTCAGCATCAGTGCTTGGGGAATAGACTCAGATTACTGTGATATTGAATGATTTGTCTTGGAAACAAACAGAGATCATTCTGCCATTTTTGAGATTGTACCCAAGAACTGAATTTTGGACTCTTTTGTTGAGGGCTACTTCACTTCTTCTAAGGGATTCTTGCTCACAGTAGTAGATATAATGGTCATCTGAATTAAATTCTCCCATTCTAGTCTATTTTAGTTCACTGATTCTTAAAATGTTGATGTTCACTTTTGCCATCTCCTGTTTGACCACCTCCAATTTGCCTTGATATATAGACCTAACATTCCAAGTTTCTGTGCAATATTCTTCTTACAGCATCAGAAATTTACTGCCATGATCAGTCACATCCACAACTGGGCATTGTTTTCACTTTGGCTCAGCCTCTTCACTCTTTCTAGAGCTATTTCTCTACTCTTCTCCAGTAGCGTATTGGGCACCTACCGAGCTGGGGAGTTCATCTTTCAGTGTCATATCTTTTTGCCTTCTCAAAGTGGTTTGCCATTCCCTTCTCCAGGGGACCACGTTTTATCAGAACTCTCCACCATGACCCAACCATCTTGAATGGCCCTACATGGCACGGCTTATAGTTTCACTGAGTTGGACAAGGCTGTGATCCAAGTGATCAGTTTGGTTAGTTTTCTGTAATTGTGGTTTCCACTCTGTTTGGCCTCTGATAGATAAGCCCTCAACCCTACAGCCACAAGGAAAAAATTATCAAGCCACCTGAGTAAGCTTAAAAGTGGATTCTTTCCCAAAGTCTCCACAAGAGAACACAGTCCAAGTGACATTGTGAGTGCAATGTTGTGAAAATCAGACTTCTGATCCATAGTGACAGTGAGATAATAAGTGTGTATTGATTTAAATTTTTTAAAAAATATCTTTTCTTAAATTGATTACCTTTTGATTCTTCGTATTTTATTGTTCCAAATATACTGTCAGCTGCTAGAAGACAATGGCTATGCCTCATACATCTCCTTCTTCCCTTCAGCACCCAGTGAAGTATCTGCTTAGAGGGAATACTCATCGAATAGCATATCTGTACTTGACATTCACAGTGTTTGATACAATCACCTGTGGAAGCAGATATTACACCTTTCTTCTGGAGACTAAGCATGAGGGAAGTGATTGCTTAGAGTCACAAAATGTTGAAGCCAGGATCCAAAAGAAAGTCTGTGTGCCTCTACAGCCTGGTACCTCTCAGAGAGAGATGGACCCCATGTACCCCAAGGAGCCCCCATGTCCAGTCAGCTGGACCATCAGTCAGAATGAGCCTAGAATACTGAAAATGTTTAAGAACTCCCAGTTTCAAATATTGAATTTCTTGATCAATATTTGTATCTATTCCATGTATTCACTATATTTTCAATACATAAATTTTCTTTATTGAGACTATGAATGGAGTTTAACCAATACCCTTGCAGTTAGCTTATGAATAAAACTAACTTAAATTTTTAAAATTATCAGCACCATTAAACATTAATCAACAGAGCAGTGTAGCTATTTTCAGATATCTTAAACTGCTAGTTAAAATGTGGGGGAAAAAATCCAAAGAGCGCTTCCTCTGGCTCAGTCGGTAAAAAGTCTGCTTGCAACGCGGGAGACCAGAGTTCAGGCCCTGCGTTGGGAAGATTCCCTGGGGAAGGAAACAGCAACCCACTCCAGTATTCTTGCCTAGAGAATTCCATGGGCTACAGTTGGCTACAGTCCATGAGATCACAAAGAGTCGGACAAGAGTGGCTAATATACGTTAAATATTAATCAACAGAGCAGTGACAATGGCTATATAAACTGCTAGTTAAAATGTAAAAAGAAACCCAAGAAGTACTTGCTCTTCATACTAGCATCCCTTAAAAATGCTGTTGTTATAAGTGTTATTGTTCTGTCATATTTTAGATTCCATATACAAGTGACATGTATACATCCATGTATACATGTAAAACTCATTGTTCAACATAGTATTCTTTAATTTGCTAATCGGATGGTAGAAGGGTGCTGGAGAGGGGCAGAGGAAAAGGAGCTATTCACTGAGTAAAAATAATGTGACAATCAGGCATCAAATACATGGTTGCTCATAGGAACGGGAAAAAAAATTTCTTAGGGGTCCCTCAACTCACCTCTCCATGACATTCTGCTGTGTCCCTTTGGCCTCCTTCAAGGTCTTGACCCTCAGAGAAACCACCCTGCACAGTTACTTTCAAGTTTGACCAAAGAGAAATGAGTATCTCTTTAAGGCACAATTTCATTTCCTCTTATTAAATATGTTAGGATAAAGAACAAATAACCTAATAACACTGATACATTTGCAAGAACAGCCAACTGTAAAGACAGTGATAAAACAAGCAGTTTGTAAATTTTCTTTTTACAACACTCTTGTTAAACTAATTTAAGTGTCCTTCCTCCAGAAGAAGCTTAAGAGGATACACTTTAAGTGATTAAAATGTGTCCAACTCTCTGCAACCCCATGGACTGTAGCCCACCAGGCTTCTCTGTCCATGGGATTTCACAAGCAAGAATTGGACTGGGTTGCCACTTCCTTCTCCAGGGGATCCTCCTGACCCAGGGATCAAACCCACGTCTCTTGCTTTAGCAGGTGTATTCTTTACCACTGAGCCACCTGGGAAGCCCATATAAATGTGTAAGAGGAGATAAATTTGAAAAGAGCATTTAAATGGTCTTTTATTCATCTTGATAATCTTTTTGTTTACACTATTTGAAAGATCAAATCCATATTCTCAATGTCATGTATATATACATATATATATATTATATAGCTAACAACTGCAAAAGATATGTCATTTATATGTTTAGGTTAAGAACTGTATTTGGAGACACCAGTACTTTTATTCTTCCCCTAAAAGGCACGCTTATAATTCCTTTTTATAGCTTTGACGCCCATACTATTTTGAATCTCCATGTGCACAAACAGAATTTTTCAGAGGAAAACACCATTAGCTATGGTTTGAGATTCCTAGTGCTAAGTCAAAAACTCTGCAACAGTTTTTTCTAAACAACAGATGTGCGTGATGCCATCTTTCAGCAATGGTTTCTCATCATAAACTTATAATTATCTGCAGGTTATCAGATGTCTTCTTGGAGCCAGGCTGCCCT
This sequence comes from Neotragus moschatus, assembly GCA_006410615.1. Taxonomy (NCBI): domain Eukaryota; kingdom Metazoa; phylum Chordata; class Mammalia; order Artiodactyla; family Bovidae; genus Neotragus; species Neotragus moschatus. The sequence goes on along the minus strand of SJYA01002489.1, from coordinate 3,506,189 downwards.
GGAAGCAAATGCACTAGCTAATTGCTTCTGAATTCTCTGCTCACTGTTTCCTTTAGGCATCGGGAGCATCTTGCGGAAGTACACAAACAAAGCCTCTGGGCTTCCCAGCAAGCCTGTCAACTCACCCTCTAGGCAGAGGTCACAAACTGGCCACTGAGTGTGAATCTGGTTCCCAGATGGTTTACATTTAATGGGTACAGCACTGGAACTTGCTTGGTCCTCCCCACACATTATTGCTTTTAAAATCTGGCTACTCATGAAAATCAGCTAGGAAGCTTTTAATAAATACTCTGCCTGAGCCTTCCTTATACCTAGATAATTGAATTGGCTTTGAAGTGGGGTTTCTCTGGTGGCTCAGATGGTAAAGAATCTGTCTGCAATACAGGAAACCTGGGTTCAATCCCTGGGTCAGGAAGATCCCTGAGTAGTATTCCACTGTCCTTGGAGGAGGGCATGGCAACCCACTCCAGTATTCTTGACTGGAGAATTCCTTGGACTGAGGAGCCTGGCAGGCTATAGTTTATGGTGCTGCAGAGTCAGATATGACTGAGCACCTAACACTTTCACAGGACTTGGACATCTGAATAGTTTTCTCAAGCTCTCCAGGTGATTTTTATGCCAACCTTGATTGAGAACCACTGCAGTCTATATTTAGAGATTGACGGCATTGTATACAAGGATCTCTGGCATAAGTAACCGGGTAAACCATGACCGATAAGAAAGGGACCCGAATGGTAAGAAAAAAATGGTTTAAAAGGTGAAGAATCAAGCTGGTTGNTTGTGTGGCTGGCTCTTCCTTACACAGGACTATCCTCCAGTGAAATCACCACCAGGCCCAAAGCAGCCCCCACCCTGACTTGTGTTCACTTCCTATATTGTACTCTGATTTTTCCCTTTGTTGAATTTATAACTAGCTGAGATAACCTTGCTTACTTATTTGTTTTTTTATCTGTCTCCTGCTACTAGAATGGAAGTGCTAAGAGAGACAGTATTTTATATGTCACCTTGACCACTGTACTTGTACCTCTACTAGCTGGAAGAGTGTGTGACATGTCATCATATTTAATACATAGTTGCTAAATGTTGAATGAAAAGATCCGAGCTCAGCCTAGTTCCAGTTGCATGATCTATCATTTAATATCTTAGGAAATGGTTTTCTTCTATGTAAAATACAAATAAGAATTTTTTTACCCTTCTTAATATAACACAATATATCCAATGTTAAGATTAAGTGAGATGAGCCAAAATGCATTCTAAGTTACAAAACAAATACACTCCTGGAGAACTAAAAGCTATGCTGAGAAAATACTGTTACTTAATGTTAGAATATAAATTAGGGTACCAAAGTGATATTAGGATGAATAAAATGAAGATTCTAGGCACAGAAATTCTATTCTTTTGACCTTTATAGGAATAAGACTGGTTTATTGAACTGTGTGAATTCACTGTGATGTAGTTTTGTTGTATTGTTCAACTGTGCCATGTTGAACCAGCTCCGAAGATGGTTTTCTAAACTCATCTTTTGCTTACATAGACTGGAGAAGCCCAAGAGTGTCACCGAATTAGGATGACCTTTGAGAAGAGACAGATCCAGTTCTATGATTTCTTAGTGAGTCATGGAGAACTTTTCTTTCTCTAAATAGCAGTGTTAATTTTTCTTGCTCTATTGATGTGTGATTGACATACATCATTGCATGCGTTTCAGCTGTAGGGCATAAATTGCCTTATATATATTGTGAAATTATGAGTTAACACATACTGTCTCATCATCTTCTTCCTCTTAGAATGGGAGTGTTCCCAGGTCCCATCTCTTAAGCACTGGCACTTGAGCCGCAATTTCCAGGAAACATGAAAAATAATTCAATTTTACATATGAGTGATTTCTATGTGCTAGACCCTGTAATACATGATTTACACAAGTTACACAAGAACATCTCATTTTATTGCACATCATGGGGTATTGCACTCTGCAGATACTGTTTTGTTTATAAATTGAAGATTTGCAGCAACTCTGAGTTGAGTGAGTCTATTTGTAATATTTTCCCAATGGCACTTGCTCACTTTGTCTCACGTTTTGGTTATTGTTGCAACATTTCAAAATTTTTATTATTTAAAAAAATGTATTGGGGTATAATTGATTAACAACGTCGTGGAGTATAATTGATTAACAATTGGTTAATCAATTGTTGTGTGTTGGTTTCAGGTGTACAGCAAAGTGGAGCTGTTATACCTGTATGTGCATACTAAGTCACTTCAAGTCGTGTCCAAATCTTTGTGATCCTGTGGACCGTAGCCTGTCAGTCTCTTCTGTCCATGGGTTTCTCCAGGCAAGAACACTGGGATGGGTTGCCATGCCCACTCCAACTCAGAGTGCAATACAGAAAGGATCAAACTGTAGTCTCTGACGTCTCCTGCATTGGCAGACGTGTTGTTAACCACTAGCGCCACTTGGGAAGACCACAAACTCCTATATCCACACAGAGTCAGATACAACTGAGGCAAGTTATCATGCTCGCCCTCTTTTTTATTTTTTTTCTTTCTTTCTCATATAGACCATTACAGAGTATTGAGTCGAGTGCCCTCTGCTATACAGTAGGTCCTTATAGTTCTGCTATGCTAGGGAAGGAAATGTGCTCCATTGCTCAGTCATGTCTGACTCTTTGTGCCCCCATGGACTACAACCCCACTGGCTCCTCTGTACATGGACATTTCCAGGCAAGGATACTGGAGTGGGTTGCCCTTTCCTCCTTTGGGGGATGTTCCTGACCCAAGGGCTGAACCCTGAACAGGCGTCAAACCCGCATCTCTTGGGCCTCCTGCATTGGCAGACAGATTATTTACCACTAGTGCCACCTGGGAAGCCCTTATTAGCCATCTATTTTATATAATAGTGTATATATGTCAATCTCAGCCTCCCAATTTATGCCACTCCTTTACCCCCTAGTAACCATAAGTTCACACCATTATCATTATTTGTTATTATTATATTTGTTTGATGATTTGTGACCAGTGATCTTTGATGTCACTGTTAAAATTGTTCTGGGGCACCATAAGCCATGCCCATATAAGACAGTGAATTTAAGTGCTGTAACTTCTGACTGCTCCACTGACCTCACAGCTGCTTCACCGACTCTCTCCCTCTTCTCAGGTCTCCCTATTCCCTGAGACACAGCAATATTACAATTAGGCCAATATTAAAATTAATAACCCTACAATGACTTCTGAGTGTTCAAATCAAGAGTTCTATGTCTCCCACTTTAAATCAAAAGCCATACTTGATTAAGCTTAAGTGAGGAAGGCTTGCCAAAAGCAGAGACAGACAGAAAACTAGGCCTATTGTGCCAGTTAGCCAACTTTGAAAGGCTGTTGCTCAACCACAAAAGACGCCGTGATGCTTGGCCTCCAGAGGAGAAGAATTCAATCCGGGGCCAGAGATGAGGCTTGACTGCTCAGAGCTTTTGGGTAATAAAGTTTTATTAAAGTATAAAAGAGAGAAAGCTTCTGACATAGACATCAGAAGGGGGCAGAAAGAGGGCCCACTTCACTAGTGTTAGCAAGGGAATTTTTACTTTTTAATTAGTTATTACAATGAATCAAAGAATGTCTGGAAGCTGTAAAGAACTTACTAGACCCACTCCCATAATTTACATTTTTAAAGTAACAGGATTAGCCAGAAGGTTTCTCAGAAAGGAGAAACTGTCCTCAAGCAGGATACATCGTTGTTATATAACCCTTAGTACAGAGTTTAAACTGAGTTGTTTGCTGTGTAATCATCAGTTCAAGGCTTAAAGATAAAAGAGTTTTATGTGGCTAAGACTAAGAAATGTAGAGGAAAAAAAAAAAAAACCTGTTGTGCTTTCCTCCTCCTTGAGAATTCCAGGCCCATATCTCCTCCTCAAGAACCCCAGACCCCTCTCTCCTTGGGGATCCCCAGACTTTCTATCAACCTGCCTAGGAATTGACTCTCTCAACTTGTGAATGCAAAGGGAACTTTCTTTAAAGCAATTAAAGATGATAGTGCAGTGAACACATGAATGATAAGAAAGCAAAGCAACCTTGTTGCTCAAGTGGAGAAAGTTTCAGCATTCTGGATGGAAAATCAAACCAGCCAGAACATTTCCTTAAGCCAAATTCTAATGAGACCAAAAGGTTTCCCTGGTGGCTTGGATGGTAAAGAATCTGCCTGCAATGCAGATCTGGGTTCAAACCCTGGGTCAGGAAGATCCCCTGGAGAAGGGAATGGCTACCCACTTCAGTATTCTTGCCTGGGAAATCCCATGGACAAAGGCGCCTGGAGTGCTACAGTCTAAGGGTTTGCAAAGAGTCAGACACAACTGAATGGCCCTGCTGCTGCTGCTGCTAAGTCGCTTCAGTCGTGTCTGACTCTGTGCGACCCCACAGATGGCAGCCCACAAGGCTCCCTTGTCCCTGGGATTCTCCCGGCAAGAACACTGGAGTGGGTTGTCATTTCCTTCTCCAATGCATGAAAGTGAGAAGTGAAAGTGAAGTCACTCAGTCATGTCTGACTCTTAGCGACCCCATGGACTGCAGCCTTCCAGGCTCCTCTGTCCATGGGATTTTCCAGGCAAGAGTACTGGAGTGGGGTACCATTGCCTTCTCTGCAGTAAGGCCCTAAATAGCTTCAATTTCATGAAGGCTGAGAGAGATGAGAAAGCTGCAGAAGAAAAATTGGAAGCTAGTAGTGTTTGGTTCATGGGGTTTAAAGAAAGAAAATGCTCCATGACATAAAAGTGCGAGGTGAAGCAGCAAGCGCTGATGGAGAAACTGCCGCAAGTTATGTAGGAGATCTAGCTCAGATCATTAATGAAGGTGACTGTACTCGACGACAGATTTTTCAGTGGAGACAAAGCAGCCCTTCTATTGGAAGAAAATGCCATCTGGAGCTTTCAGAGTTTGAGAGAAGTCAAGGCCTGGCTTCAAAGCTTGGCTTCCTCTCTTATTAGGGGTTAATAGAGCCAATGACTGAGTTCTAGTCAAAGATCATTTACCAATCCTAAAATCCTGAGGCCCTCAAGAATCCTGAATCTACTCTGTCTGTGCTCTCTAAATGGACCAACGAAGTCCAAATGACAGCACATCTATTTACATGATTTACTGTCTATTTTAAGCCCATTGATGAGACCTACTGCTCAGAGGACCAAAAAAAAACACTTTCAAAATATTACTGCTCAGTGACAATGCGCCTGGTCACCCAAGAACTCTGATGGAGATGTACAATAAGATTAATGTCTTCGTACCGCTAACACAATATCCATTCTGCAGCCCATGAATCAAGTAATTTTGATTCTCAAGTCTTATTATTTAAGAAATACATTTTGTAAGGTGATAGTTGCCATAGACAGTGATGCCTCTGATGGATCTGGGCAAAATTATAGTTGCCATAGATAGTGATGCCTCTGATGGATCTGGGCAAAATTAATTGAAAATGTTTTGGAAAGGAGTCACCATTCTAGATGGCTTCCCAGGTGGCTCAGTGGTAAAGAAACTGCCTGCCAAAGCAGGAAACAAAAGAGACTCAGGAATATCCTCAGAAGGAGGGCATGACAGCTCACTCCAATATTCTTGCCTGGAGAATCCCATGGGCAGAGGAGCCCGGTGGGCTACAGTCCATAGGGTCACAGAGTCAGACACAACTGAAACGACTTAGCATGCAGTCTTGTGTGCACCCTTCTAGAAGCCATTATGAACATTTGCGATTCATGGGAAGAGGTCAGAATAATTTCTTGAAGTGGAATTTGCTCTTGGCAGGGATGCTGTGAAGATTGTTGAAATGACAACAAAGGATTTAGAGTGCTACATGATCTTAATTAATAAAACAAGGGCAAGGTTTGAGAGGAATGCTTCCAATTTTGAAAGAAGTAGAAAACCCTCTTTACATTCTTTACTATTCATCATACACTTTTGATTTGTGTTATTTCTGATGGATGTTGTAAGAAAACTATCTGGGAATTTCTCTTATTTCTGTGTTGTTCTCTGGGTAGAAGTTTTTGTTCTGAACTATCTTTTCAAGGATTTTTGTAGATCAAACTTCCTTAGAAGATGCAAATGCTATATCCATCTAGTGCAAAGGGTAGATTTATCTAGAATAACAAGCACAGTTTCTTCCTCTAGGGCAAAAGTTGAGCAAGTTTGCTAGTTATCCCTTTAAAAGATACTGTTTTCCTAATATGAGAATTCCTTAGCTAGGATATAATCCCACTCCATACACGGTATCCACCTGGGCTGTTCCACCAACTCATAAGGCTTGGTGTACCAGGCAACTTATGAAAACATGAAGCTTATGCTCCCAGCTGTGTTGTGAGTAATAACAGGCATTGTCTCTGACCTGGGTGTCTCTTGTCTTCTACCAGTACCCATGAAACTGGCAGTCAACTTGTTAGCTTGAGCGCAAAGTCTCAGAGGCCTCATAGTTTCTGACAGCTGGAAGGCCATGTTGAAATTTCCTCTTATTTTCTGTAAAGATTTCAGTTTATTAAAAGGTATGACTGGGAATTCCCTGGCAGTCGACTGGTTAGGACTCTACACTTACACTGCCAAAGGTGTGGGTTTGATCACTGGTCAGGGAACTAAGATCCCACAAGATTTGTGGTGCTGTGGCAAATAAATAATAATACTTTTTTAAATTAAAAAGTTTAAAAACTTAAAAAGAAAATTTTAAAATTATTTTTTTAATTAAAAATAAGTTTTGACTATTCATTTGAGTTTCTCCACAACATCTTACATTTTGTAGCAAAGGGCCATTCATAGCATTTTTCCCAGCATCTTGCCAAAAGTAAAAATGGAAAAATCTTATTTGTGTTTGTGTCTTCCATGCCCGACAATCAAGTTGTGTTGAATGAATGACCACGTGAATGAAGGTAAAACACCGAAATTATAAAATTAAGCAAAGCCACAACCCATTAAATTTAATAAAATAACCAATAACTAATTATGAACAATTTACTCATTTCAGCATCTGCCTTACAGTGGAATAGCATTATGAGTGCATTTAATTAGACCAAAAAGAAAGCTGAGTGCTAAAGAATTGATGCTTTTGAATGGTAGTGTTGGAGAAGACTCTTGTGAGTTCCTTGGATGGCAAGGAGATCCGACCTGTACATCCTAAAGGAGATCAATCATGAATAGTCATTGGAAGGACTGATGTTGATGCTGAAACTCCAATACTTTGGCTATTGACTCATTTGAAAAGACCCTGATGTTGGGAAAGATTGAAGGCAGGAGGAGAAGGGGACGACAAAGGACAAAACATTTGGATGGCATCATCGACTCAATGGACATGAGTTTGAGTAAACTCTGGGAGTTGGTGATGGACAGGGAGGCCTGGCATGCTGCAGTCCATGGGGTCGAAGAGTTTGACATGACTGAGTGACTGAACTGAACTGAACTGACTGAATTTACTGTATTTAACTATGTCTGTATGCTTAAAGCAAAAACTCAGTCTAGCAATGTGAGTAATCTTATCAACTATTCCAAGATCAAAGAGTCCATACACTAGAGTGAGCCTGAGAAGGAGACATTTGAATCTACAGTCCTTCATCTGCTCCCATTTCATAAAGGCAAACTCTCTTCTGCGAGTGGGATTTTTCTAGATCAAGAAAGAACTATTTAATAAAACAAAAGACCTACCAAACAATTGAGGTCCAGGGTAAGACTACAAATAGAGGTCTGTAAACCATATTAAGTACTTAAAAGTTATAAATCAAGTTAACAAAGAGTTAAATAGAAAACCCTCCTCTCAACCTTGAAAATTACACCTTCTCATTGATAAAAGTCAAAAATAAACATGAGTAGAGCTATGATTTTTACATGACTTAAAGTTGGCAAGACATCAAAGACAAAGGAATTTTAATTATTATTATGCACATAGGGATATCCTGTTTATGGGCTGGTGGTGTGAGGATGAGTAATAAAGACATACACAATATACAAAATATTATGCATTTTTCTCATAAAAATATACTATTCCTTGTTTCACTAATAACACTGTTACAAACAATATTTTCACAAAATTTTTGTTTCAATATAGTTTTGCTCTAGCACAAAGTAAAATAGAAATATATGCTTCATAGACAAAAATGTAAATAAGTGTGAAAAAAGGAAAGTTAAAGTTATTTTTATACATACCAAAGTTATCTTTCTAAAATATTAAAAGTATCTGTTAAAATTAAAAGACATGATATAAATTATAATTCATGATTATCTCAAGTATGAATGAAAGTGTTTAAGTAAAGCTGAAAAGGTTTGAACATTTCATTGTCAATAATTTTTAATGAAAAGACCATTCCCCTTTCCAGCATTTGGCATGCACATAGCTGCCTGTGTAAAGGATCACAATCCCATTTGATGCACATTTTATCTAGACCTACCTTTTACAAATTCAGCAGCAAATGAATATACAATAATGTGAATATGTCTCTCATCTACTGTGCCAACTGTTGAAAAATAGCACACTGATTCTTAAATATTTTCAGAACTATAAATGGGGATAGGAAGGGAATCAAGGCTATGGATGCTCAGAGCCACTGGGGAAAAAAATACTTTTTTTAATGCAAGATTCCCTCACCTCTAGGCCATCAGAGAGAAAGGCGGGACCCCACTAAACCAGAACAGACATACAAAGCTCTCCCTCGCAGGGCCCCAAGCCTGGGAGCCAGGTGAACATAGGGGCAGGGCGGATGTGGGGGCAGGGGTTCCTTTCTTCTCCATTTAATGTCTTTTGAGTCTTTGCCTTTCCTGGCCAGCTTGAGGGATTGAGTCCCAAAATGTAGAAGGTGTAATTTTGATAATTCTGCCTCCAAGCTAAATGCTCCGATGTTTACATTCACAACTGGCATTGTAAAACATAAGTTGAAACTCCAATACTTTGGCCACCTGATGTGAAGAACTGGCTCGTTAGGCAGGAGGAGAAGGGGACGAGAGAGGATGAGATGGTTGGATGGCATCACCAGCCAGATGGACATGAGTTTGAGTAAGCTCCGGGGGTTGGTGATGGACAGGGAAGCCTGGAGTGCTACAGTCCATGGGATCGCAAAAAGTCAGACGACTGAGCGACTGAACTGAACTGAACTGTACAATATAAAGATGAAGGGTAAGATGCATGTGAGTAATTTAAAACTTTAAGTTCCCTTGCTGCTGCTGCTGCTAAGTTGCTTCAGTCTTGTCCAACTCTGTGAGACCCCATAGACGGAAGCCCACCAGGCTCCCCCATCCCTGGGATTCTCCAGTCAAGAACACTGGAGTGGGTTGCCATTTCCTTCTCCAACGCATGAAAGTGAAAAGTGAAAGTGAAGTCTCTCAGTCGTCCCCGACTAATAGCGACCCCATGGACCGCAGCCCACCAGGCTCCTCTGTCCATGGGATTTTCCAGACAAGAGTACTGGAGTGGGTTACCATTGCCTTCTCCATAAGTTCCCTTACTTGAGACATTAAAACTCAAATTGAAAAACTTGATCCCAAGTCAAAAGAGAGAGACTAATGGAAGAAGGGGAAAAATGTCATTGTATGTATCTTTTATACTTTTTGCAACTTTTTATAAAAGGGACATTTTCATTTTGCATTCAGCCCCACAAATTATGTAGCCAGCCCTGGTTATGGACCATGGTTATGGATCCATCCTGGATCAGCACTGGATCCCAAGTGACAGAAGCGGTCATATATTTTTAATTCATTTATTTGCTTTAAAAAATATATTTCATGATATTTAGAGAGGCAGTCTAAAATATACAGCTCAGGATGCCCTTAGCCAGGTGCAAGGGCAGAGTTGAGTAAGGGCTCTTAAACATAAACCAACCCTTATTGATGGTACAGCAATGCTTCAGGTTTTCCAGTGCCAGAGGAAAATCTGGCTATGTTGGTTATGTTATGGGACGGTAGAAGAATGCACAACTTGAGACAAAATGGGAATTTACCATTTTCATTGTTCCTTGGACTTAGAACCTAATCTTCTGTAAGACAGGCTCCCTTATAAAATCTTATTTGACTCCATTGGACACTAGTAAGATTTTTGAAACATATATGTGTGTGTGTGTGTGTGTGTGTGTATATATATATAAACATAGTCACTAAAGTTTTATCAACTTTTTTTTTTGTTTGCTTCTATTCTTTTCAACTCTGTTTTGGACATTAATAAGAGTGGAACTTCTCAAAGGATATATATGTATGTCTTTATTCATATTCCCCATGGCCCATAAAATAGTGACTTTTATTAAACACTCGGCATTGAATATTAACTCATTGAGCCGTCTATGGGGTCACACAGAGTCAGACACCACTGAAGTGACTTAGCAATAGCAATTAATTTTTAAGTTTCTTTATTTTGGTGATTGGAATATTGATAGATTCAATTCTGAGAAGTTTTTAATTTTAAAACACATTCCCTCTGACAAGATCAATTCATATCTTTCTGAATGACTGACATGTATATATATCACAAACACTTGTGAATTTTATCTTTATCTCAACACCATACTGCTATTCCCACCCCTGAAAAAGTCCCAGGAAAAAAAAAAAAATCTGAAGTGGAAAAACAGCCCACTCAGAAGGCAGTTGAGTCCTTGGGTTACAAGGCACCATGGGCAATCACTGAGCCCTGGAAATTAAACTTGACTCCCCTTGCTTTAAATTTGTCTCTAACACCTAAGACATTACTGAAGTTAATTAAGGTTATATTGTTGGTTGCTTTTTAAAAAAAAAAAAAAATATGCCATTGTTCTTTCCTCAACTTCTCCATCAATATAGGAGAAAAAATGTCATCTACCACTTCCTTTTCATGGCTTGAAAACATTCCCTCACTTATCCCACATGTTTCAGCCACCTTGGCCCACAGGATTGATTTCAAGTTTACCATTTTAGGGATTTCAAGGGAATGTGTGAAAGGATCTGGTTCTACTCTTCTGGACATCTGCTCCGATTCCACACAAGCTGGACAGAGAAAGTCCCTTCCAGAAAGGTTGCTTGGAAGGGAACCTTATTTAACCTTAAAACCTTATTTGACAATACACTAATCCTTGGGCAGATACAAAGCTGTATGCTACTTTTGACCAGCCTTTCAAGGCTTTCCCCAGCAACTGGTGCACTTGCTTCCCCTAGTTCAAAATCACATTGCTGTGCGTCCTGCTTCAAGACTCAGTGGTGCATCAGCCGTTGTGGTCAAAGGAACTTAGCTTCCTCCATGAAGTCCCATCAGAGACATAATGGAAAAGCATTTGACTGCTCAGCCATTTGCACTCCAACTTTTCACAAGCTCTTAAGGGAATTGAGAGCAAATGATGGATGACAGATTAAAGGAGACGGATGATGAGTAAATGAGAATGTCAGCTAGGTTTTCATACTCTACAGGGCATGGTAAATGTAGTGTTTTGTTTGCATTTTTTTAAGCGTATCCATCTGGTAAGGTTCAGAAGTTGATGCATGAACCTCTAGGCACCATGCTGATGTTTTTGAGGTCGGGTTGATGAAATTGAATGGGACTTCAGATTTAGTGTTAAGAGCCATGAGGGCCAAACTTACACTCTTTAAATCTGTCACGTTTAGCAACTATCAGCAGAAAAATGAACTTTCAGTTGTCTCATTGAGACAATTAACTTGTTTTCACTGTTCCAGAATGCTTTCCTCCCTCCAACCAATCAAACCGAATCTACTCCTCAGTCTTCTCCCCACAGCTTCCCCAGAACACTGCAGCCCAGAGTTTCTTCCTCTCTTCTACATCTTTTTTTTCCCACAGTACTTAATAGAAAGTAATCTTTGATGCCTGGCTTCCGTCCTTATATTATTTAGGTTGCCTGATACTTTTAACCATTTAACTGTTTTGTGTGTTCATGCTTTGTCTCCTCCACTAAGTTGTTAGGTCTTCAAGGGACCTAACAAGTTCTACTTCAGCACTTCAATAGCTTATTGTTACCTGACACTCATGGATTTTATATTTATTTGTTTCTTTGTTTACAGTCTTCCTCAGTGGAACTTAAGCTTTAAGGGGGTGTTGCCTTTGTCTTCATTTTTGTATCTTCAGAAGTATCAAGAAGAGTCCCTTGCACTATTTACAGTAGCCAAGACATGGAAGCAAACTAAATGCCCGTCAATGGATGTGTGAATAAAGAAGAGTTGGTACATATATACAATGAAATACTATGGAGCCATAAAAAACAATGAAATAATGTCATTTGCAACAACATGGATGGGCCTAGAGGCCCATACCAAGTGAAGTAAGTTAGAAAGAGAAATGTACCCAAAAATGTAACTTGTACGTGGAATCTAAAATACGACACAAATGAACTTATTTTAAAAAGAGAAACAGACTCATAGACTTAGAGAATGAATTTATGGCTACCAGAGGGAAAGGGTGTGGGGAGGAATAGTCAGGGAGTTGGGGAATGACATATACACAATACTGTATTTAAAATGAATAACCAACAAGGACCTACTCTATAGCACAGGGAACTCTGCTCAATATTATATGATAGCCTGAATGGGAAAATAATTTAAAAAGGAATAGATACATGTATAACTGAATCACTTTGCTATACACCTGAAACTAACACAACATTGTTAATCAGCTATACTTCAATAGAAAATATAAATCAAAAAAGAATAAGCACAGTTAAAGTAAATATTATAATTAAGTCAAAATGTTTTGGTTGCCTCTCCACCTGAAAAAAAAAATATATATATATGTAGGAGAAAATGACTCTGTTCATAGATAACTCTCTTAATAGTCTTGAAGATAGTTGAACTGGTGACCACCCCACCTGCCTCCCTAGGAATATCAATTCCTGTCACCAAGAGTAATTCTATTAAAATTTGCTAAGCACCTGCACCATTCACAAGTAAATTTCAGTTCTTCAGCCAATCAGGTAATGGGAATAGAGGAGACAATATGAGAGGAAGTCACAAAGTGGACCAATCAATTTTGTCACATCTTCTATCTTGAGTTTAAACCTATTTGCCCATCCTAAAACCATTAGTAGGAGATTGTTTTTTCACTTCTCTTTGGAGCTGTAGTTTGGTATTAAGTATCAGAAGGTGTAAGATTTATTTCCTTTAGATGAGATAGCTCCTTAAAAAACTTGTAGATGTGTGAAAAATGAGATTTGAGAACCTAAAGGTCCCCACAAATTTAGGAAAAGACTCATTGATCTGTAGCATTGCTAACAAAGAGTCATTGAAACCAGGTTTTAACTTGTTTAGTCCACCAATAACTCACTTCACTGAATGCACTTTCGCAAGCCAAGCAACCGTATCAGCAACTCTCTTCTGAAAGTCAGACAGTCAAGGGCAAACTCACTCCAGTAAACAAAGGTCTGAGTGCCAAGAAGTCAACAATAAGTCATCAGTAAGTCTCACCCAAATAAATATGCTTCCGTCGATTATATCAGCCTATTATGTTTCTGGAAGTCCATCCAACTCTGAACCCTATCCACCTCAAATCCAATATGAGACAAGCAGTCTGCTAAGTGGGATCTCATCATCCTTTGACCTAGTGGTAATATAGGCATAATAATAATGATTTAACATGCATTATTATTTCACTTGAAGCTAATAACCACATCCTTTCAAGAAAAGAAAAATAAAACATTAAAAAAACAAACATTTATTGAAGACTTTCTGATTTGAGTCACCATCTTCAGCATTTTGGCTTTTTTCTTTTTAAGCCTCACAATTGGGAACTTCCCAGGTGGTTCAGTGGTTAAGAATCTATCTGCCAGTGAAGGCGACACACAGGTTCAATCCCTAGTCCGGGAAGATCCCACATGCTACGGAACATGCCCCACAACCACTCTGCAACAAGAGAAGCCACCACAGAGACAAGCCCACTCACCGCAACTAGAGAAAGCCCATATGCAGCAGCGGAAACCCAGCACAACCACCAAATAAATAAATTTTTTTAAAGGCCTCATGATTGCCTTATGAAATAGCTATAGCTTTTCATTTTACAGTTAAATATATAAAGCTCAGAAAAATTAGCTCCAGGACCTACACTCGGGCCTTCTAATGGTCAAGTCATGGCCCTTTCTCTCCAGCAGAGTGACGTGATGGGGGCTNCAGCGGAAACCCAGCACAACCACCAAATAAATAAATTTTTTTAAAGGCCTCATGATTGCCTTATGAAATAGCTATAGCTTTTCATTTTACAGTTAAATATATAAAGCTCAGAAAAATTAGCTCCAGGACCTACACTCGGGCCTTCTAATGGTCAAGTCATGGCCCTTTCTCTCCAGCAGAGTGACGTGATGGGGGCTCCATCAGCAGGACCAGGCAGGCAGGAGCTGGAAGTTTGGGTTTCTGTGTTTCTCTGCATTTTTTCACACAATGCTAGCTANGAGCCCAGGCTATGAGGTTCTGATCTGTGTTTTAGTAGCATTTACCTCTGTTTTCTTTCTCACTCTCCTATAATTATAGTCATTAAAAAAAAGGGGTGGGGGGACTTCCCTAGCAGTCTAGTGGTTAGGATTTTGCCTTCCAATTCAGAGGCTGTGGGTTCGATCCCTGGTTGTAGGGCTAAGATCCCACATGTCTCATGGCCACAAAACCAAAACACAAAGCAAAAGCCATATGGTAACAAATTCAATAAAGACTTTAAAATTCGTCCACATCAAATAAAAGTCTTTAAAAAAGCAAACATAACATTTATCAGATATATCTACCATATAGGAATTTCTAAATGAATTGCTATAACTTCAACGACAGCCCTATCCATTATCCACGTTCCTGTGTGTGTGCTCAGTTCCTTCAGTCGTATCTGACTCTCTGTGACCCCATAGACTGTAGCCCACCAGGCTCCTCTGTCCACAGGATTTTTCAGGCAGGAATACTGGAGTAGGTTGTCATTTCTACCTCCAGGAGATCTTCCCCACCCAGGGAACGAGCCTGAGTCTCCTACATCTTCTATTTTGCAGGCAGTTTCTTTTCCACTGAGCCACCTGGGAAGCCCCTTCTATGTTCCTACTTTTATTTAGATCTTGTTTTGCAGCTGTTTTTCATTCCTTGCTCTTAGCAGAAATAAATGCATCCTTAATAACAATACAGGGTTAGACTTTTTAAATCGAGTCTAGTAAATCACTTTTAACCTTTTATTTTGAAATAAGTTTCTGTTCACAGAAAGTTGCAGGAAAGTTGTACAGGGAATTCTCACATACCCTTAGCCCAGTTCTTTCAGCATGAAAATGGCACGATCTAGGAAGCTTATTCAGATTTCACACATTTTACAGGCACTCAGGCACTCATTTGCATACATGTAGGTCTCCCTCCACACAAGTGTATCTATTTGTTCTGTGTAATTTTATCACATATATAGATTTATATAACCATAAATATAAATGAAGATACAGAACTGTTCTCTTTTCAAAGATCCTCTGTATTAACACTTTACGGCTAGCTCTATACCCTTCCATTCCTAAACTTTGTCAACCATCTCTAGGGATAGTCTAGAATTTTTGTTATTTCAGGAATATTGCATAAATGCCATCGTACAAAGCAGCATTTTGAGATAAGTGTTTTATACTCAGCCTGATTCCCTTAAGATGGACAATGATTTTTGCCTGTCTCAGTAGTTTTACCGCAGGATGGCCATCCTAATACGCACATGTCATAGAGTTTTTTTCACCATTCACTTGTTGAAGTATGTTTGGGCTGTTTCCAGTTTGAGGCTATAACCAATAAGGCTTCTGTGAACATTCATGTACAGGTCTTTGTGTGAAAATGAGTTTTTATTTCTCTGGGATAAATGCCCAAGGCTACAATGGCTAAATTGTATAGTCAGTGCGTGTTGAGTTTTTAAAGAAACTGCCAAACTGTTTCCTAGAGTGACTGTGACATTTTCATTCCCACCAGCAATGTGTAAGCAATCTGCTTTCTCTGTATTCCCACCAGCATTTGGTATTGTCACTATTTCTTATTTTAATGGCTGATAGGCATATAGTGATATCTGTGGTTTTCGTTTTCATTTCCCTAACAGCCAATAATGTTGAACATCTTTTCGTGTGCTTTTTTACCATCTGTAGCCCTTTTTTGAAATGTCTGCTCGTGTCTTTTGTTCAGTCTCTAGTTGATTATTCATGATATTACTTTTGAGTTTTGAGAGTGCTTTATGTTTTTTCTTTAAGGTACGAGGCTTTTATTGGATAAGCGGTTTGTAAAAGTTTTCTCTCAATATCATAGGGTCTTTCACAGAGTTAAAGTTCTTAATTTTGGTGAGGTCAAATTTACCAACTTTACTTTTTCATGGATTGTGCTTTGCTGTGCCTATGCTCCTGTGCTGTCGCTCAGGTCATGTCCTACTCTTTGCAGCCCCATGAAGTTGTAGCCTGCCAGGCTCCTCCATCCAGGAGTTTTCCAGGCAAGAATACTGGAGTGGGTTGCCATTTTCTCCTCCAGGTGATATTCCCAACCCAGGGATCGAACTCTCGTTTCCAGGGTCTCTACTGCATTGGCAGATAGATTCTTTACCACTGAGTCACCTGGGAAGCCCATGCTTTTGGTATCACGTCTTCACCTAGCTCTAGGTACCAAAGATTTTCTTCTGTGTTTTTTCTAAAAATTGTAACATTTTTACCTTTTACATTGAAGTCCCTGTGACCTATATTGAGTTCATTCTATATAAGGTGTAGAGTTTAGGTTAGGTGTACTTACAACTTTTTCTTTAATCCTCATAGAAGATATCAATTTTAAAAAGTCAGGAATGTATGTCTAGAGTTGGAAAGTAGAAACTAAAGTGAAATTCTCAAAAACTTGGTGCTTTTGTTAGTATCTAGAGACAAAGGAAACATATCATAGTTTTCAATGAATAAAACAAATCTTCTAGTTGTTTTACTGCTTTCTAGTAACAGCCCCAAAAGCATCTAGACATACGGAGAAATACTTAAAGGGATTGCTAGTTAAACATTTAAGCTAGTCACAATCTTGTCTAACCTGATGATTGGAAATGCTAGCAGTTTAAAAAGTTTATTTCTTAGAAAACTGTTTTTCAGTTTCCCATTCTTGATGGCAAACCAAGTAGCTCTTATTCCAATTTTTAACTCTAGGGATGTTATCTGAAATTCTGGATATTAAACCAGAGACTTAATTATAATCTTCTTATACACAGGGGGTATTCATAACAAGCCAAGGTCAATGCCATTGACCTTTTGTGAAGTCTCTTTGGCTTCCTTCATGTAAACAATAGTTGAATTATACCGACTGTCCCCCCGATAAAACACTAATGATCCTTAATGAAGCAGGACCCTGCTGGAGAAAGAGTGAAGGCACTCAGGGAAAGCATACAAGCACAAGCTTTACTTTTATGACAATCTCAGACAGCTAAGAAGCATTTAGTGAAATATTCTGGTTCAGTCCAAAGTGCCTTGTAAAACTGGGGTGAAAGCAAGTTAACCACATGCAGTCACAGCTGATGTTCCCCTAGTGATATTTCAACCATGAAAGAAGGGAAAACAAGGCAAAAAAAAAAAAAAAA
>SJYA01002489.1:3472900-3488594 GCA_006410615.1 Neotragus moschatus | reverse complement strand
GTCAGAACTGAGCTGAGTAATAGGACACTCAGCTGCTGTCTCTTATACACATCTAGATGTGTATAAGAGACAGCAGTAATATCTTTTCTGGCTCACATTTGAGAATTTCAAGGAGGATTGCCCTTGGTTATAAAAGAACATAAGAAATATGTCTGTGGGCTTCTCTGGTGGCTCAGTGGTAAAGAATCCATCTGCTAATACAGGGGGTGCAGGTTTGGTCCCTGGTCTAGGAAGATTCCACACGCTGTGGAACAAGCCCGTGCATCACAACTACTAGAGCCTGTGCTTGAAAACAGGAGAAGCTCCTGCAATGAGAAGTCCATGCACAGCTAGAGAGGAACCACCACTTCTTGCAACTAGAGGAAGCCTGCACAGTGATGAAGACCTTGTGCAATCAAAAATAAATAAATAAAATTATTTTTTTAAAAAAGAAATACGTTTGGAGCATGAAGCTTCATGTTTAAAATAACAGCAGCAGCAACAACAACAATAATAAAAAAAAAAAAAGCTTTTCTGTTTCAAGTCTATTTAACCTGGTGGTTAAAGTCTATTTAGCTGGTGGTTTAGATGATAAAGAATCTACCTGTAATGCAGGAGACCCAGTTTTGATTCCTGGGTCGGGAAGATTCCCATGGAGAAGGAAATGGCAACTCACCCCAGTATTCTTGCTTGGAGAATTCCATGGAGAGAGGAGCCTGCTGGGCTACAGTGCATAGGGTTGCGAACAGCTGGACACAACTGAGGAACTAACAGCTACAACTGAGTTTTTAAAACATGAGCCCAAGTCTCAGGAATGCAGGTTACAGTTTGAATTGCTTTATCTCATTCATAGAGGACATCTCTCCAGCAATTTGAATCCGGCCTAAATAAAACTACCAGGTTAGCTTTTGATTCAAATGAAGGATAAATCAGAAAATAAAATGCTAAAACCCTGTGAAGTGTTTTGAAAATGTCTTTTCTATTATTAACAGAGCTAATCTCCAAATGTTACATGGTTATGGACCAAAAATCATGAAATGGGGATAGGAGATGAGTCATTTGAGTCACTAGTAAATGTGATGATACCATGGTATAAAGGAACGCCACTCTCTCAAGTACTTGATATCTATCCATTTCAGTCAATAAACATAAATAAGCATGATTTGGTCATGGTTTTTCTACTGCTTTCTTACTCCTCAAAGAGAGTGCTCAGTCAAACCAAACGCCCCAAATTATCTACTGTGGTAGATTAAATTTTCCAAAAGGGACAAAACAGTATTTTCTATTCTGTATTCCCTTTTATACCTGAACTCTGATATCAAAAGTTGGGGCCTGCTGACTTTAAAAGAAATGCATAACATGAGAGTTGTGAGTTTTATTGGGGGCAAAATGAAGACTATAGCCCACGAGAATTGGGCTCATAATATAATCTCTTGAAAATATCTGACTCTCCGAAGACCTGTTCTGCCAGTTTTTCCCAGGGCACAGAGTGTCTCATTCCTGATCTACACTCTGTACTCCTTACAGGCAGTGTTGAAGGTCAGCAGCTGCAGCAGTTCATGATTTAATCCTTCTTGAGGTAGATGGCAAGTACTCATGGCAAGTGCCAATTTGTAGTTGACAGGTCTGTGTTCCCTCCTCTTGAAACTGGATGCAATATGATTGTGGGTCGTTCTGATGCTGTGTGACCTCCAGGGTTAGTTCACAGAAGGCAAGCAATGAGGCTCTTGATTTGTTAGAGTTCTCGTTATTGTCACTTTTAGCAGCCCTGTTTATATCTGACTGTCCTGAGCCACCATGATGTAAGGAAGCCTGACCTAACTTGCATTGGAAGATCACATGGATTTGGCCCATGTGATGTGGATCAATGAAACCCATGAAAAGATGTGCCTGGTCAATCTTCAACTTCTTTAGCATCCTTCATTCCTGTTCTGACAGCTCCAGCCAATCTCTGCCTACAATCACATAAGAGATTCCCAAGCCAGAGCTACCCAGCCAAGCTCTTTGCAAATTGCTGACCCACAGAAATCATCAGATACCATAAATATATAGTATTACTTTCAGTCACCACATTTTGGGATGATTTCTAAAAACCTGGCATGCTGCAGTCCATGGGGTTGCAAAGAGTTGGACATGACTGAGCAATGGAACGACAACAACAACATTATCTAGAAATAGAAAAATGAGAGTGCTGACCTGTTAGCTTAAGCAAGTGATTCGTTAATTTGGTTAAGGAGAAGCATTGAGCAACTATGTTGAAAAAGATCATCAATAACTTAGGTTTTATCAGAGCTGTCAGGTCATTTCTCTGACATTTTATTAAATCTCTACCCTTCTTTACTTTGCTAATATTGTTATACTATTCTTCTGTGAGAGGAATGAGGACTTATCTTACAATTTTTCTCTCCACAATATTTTCTTCTCCCTTTTCAACTACATGAATTGTTTCATTCTTCAAGACTCATCTCAAGTCCCTTTTATCTTAGCCCTCTGGGACATTTTCAAACTTCTCTACACTGTTGACAACATTTACTTGTTATCTAGTATGGATACACGTATGAGTCCATATATCCTCCTCAAGTAGATATTTTAATGTCAAGAACATTTCAGTTTTTATACCATTATATCCCATTGAACTATAGCAAAGTGTTTTACAAAATTCCATGGTTAGTTTATTGGATTACACTCTTTTGAGAGCTGTGATATTGTGACANGCAAACTTTTTCAACACCAAAATAAACAAAGAAGTGTTGGGACATGTAGATTAAGAATGCAAAGGAAAATGCTGACACTGAAATGCTCAGAGACTGTGCATGTGAGAACTTCTAAAATCCTATCCAGACATTGAATCTTCTTGATTATTCAAAAGTGGCGTGATGATTGTTTACCCTTTTCTCTCAAGTCCACCTAAAAATCATAATTTAGAGCCTAAGGGCAATTGATTTGTCCAATAAATATAGCATGCAATATTGATCAAGTAGTGAGAACTTTTGCTTGAGTTCTCTAGCAAGCAACCTACAAATAAATGAATGTCAGGTTTCCTGATGGTTCCTGCAATCTTAGGCTCATGGAGCAGCTCCTGAGCAGAACTGCATTCAAGCCATTCTTCCAAATTAGCTTTTATTTAAAAACAAAACAATCTCAAATGGAAGATTCTACAGCTTCTTTTAAATTCATAACTACAGAAGTAAAACAAAGAGACATAAGGAAGGAAAATGATTAACTAATAATCATAAATATCACCAGGGTGGTTGACCAGCATACACATAATATTCTGGTGGAACTTGGCTTTGGAGTGAGACAAGCCTAATTTAAACCTTATTTCCATCAAATATTAGTTGTGTGATCTTAAGCAATACAGTTAAATGATACTTCAGTACCAGTTAGTAAATGGAGTTAAAACCTTCTTCATAAGATTTGCATGAATAACAGATTAAATATGATACCATGTAAAGCAGTACTTGACATGTAGTAGATGTTCATGGAAAAAAAAAAACTGCATTATTACCAATAAAATTGTCTCAAATGTCTCCCTAGGACTTCAGTGGGCTTTTGGAGAATCCAAGAACTGTAGAAGAAACTACTATCAGATGTAATCCTACCAGCCAAGATCTCAAAGAGGGCATACTATTCCTTATCAGCAAATGTCAGATCTACATGGATAAGTTTCATCTGTAGGACTGTAAACAGTTCAGATAAGTGATAGATTCTTGTGAATTTCACTTACCACCAGTCACCTCCTCATATATGGGAGTTTTCTGAGGGAGGGTGGGGGGGGAGGTTTAGGCCACACTCTGTGTTCTGAAAGTGAAAGTGAAAAGGCAACCCACTCCAGTGTTCTTGCCTGGAGAATCCCAGGGATGGGGGAGCCTGGTAGGGCTGCCGTCTATGGGGTCGCACAGAGTCGGACATGATTGAAGCGACTTAGCAGCAGCTGTGTTCTGAGAAAGATGACTTCAGTGTGTGTGCTCTGAAAATCAGAGACTTAATCTCTTCTGCCTATCCCCCAAAAGCATTATGTGCCAAGTAAAGATACCATAAATAATAAACTACTTCCAGGTTATTTTATGGACCCCTTAGCCATAATGCAGTTCTATTCAGCATAAGAGGATAAGCTGATGACAATTTTTATTAGGTAATACTTCTAATTGGTTTAATGATGATGCAAAGCTTGGTTCCATTAGCTAGCCTTACAACAATTATATCTTTCAGTCTAATAGCAGAGTGACAAGGTAGCGTTTAAAACTAGACTTATGACCTTAGTTTTTAGTGCATTCAGAATGGTGAACTCTTGGCTCAGACACTATTTCACTCCTTGTTACACAGGCCTACCATTAAGGCTTAGTATTTTTCAAGGCAGTGAAACACACTCAGACACAAGCAGGCACCAAATATTAAACCCTGTTCATATTTAATTTTGCCAACTCTGAGATTCTAATCAGTTTATCTCTGTTCTCTTCCACTGTCCTGTAAAACCTTTCTTTAAAGTTTTGATTTAATGCATGAAAACAAAGGAGGCCGCCAGCACACACAGTTCCAATAGTGCGATTATGGAGAGTAGATTGCAATACAGTGGTGAAGAAAGGTGTTCAAACTTAAAGTTTCATCTCCTCAATATTTTAGAATTCAAGAAAATAATGCTCCAGCAATTAGGCTTCTCCCCACCCCCACTCCCAAGTACAAGGTCAGTTTGACACTCTGAGTGGTTAAATCATCCTTGGCAAAGAGTCTGAACTTGGCAGAAGCTCCATAATGAGAACTCCAGATGACTGGTATCATTTGTAATGTGAGTGCCCCGCACTTAATCTAGCACCAGTTTGTTTTTGTAAGGAATAGCTATGACTTAAAAGAAGTCATTAGGGATGTTTAAGATTTTAACTGCTTTGACATTAGATGTGGTCCTCACTTTTAATGGCACCTTTTAACATTAAAAAGCAGTGTAGCCTTCTTATGTCAGCTTCTTCTGCTGTGCAGAACCAAAAGGAGTCCATCAGCTTCTTGCTCTGATCATGAAAAATGCAGAACTTTCTCTAAAGCATAGGCTGGATTTCATTGAGGAAAACAGAACATCAAGCTTGGAGGCTCACTCTATCCTATCTTTTCTGGATTTGCAACAATTGCTTAAAAGAAGCTGCCGAAAAAATACAGGTTTTCAAAAAACTAAACTAAATATCAGATTGAGATTCCAAGACCCTCAAGTAGTTTGCCTGCAGGTCAAAAGACACACAAAAATAATATTGTCAAAGATCTCATAACCAGCCTTTATGTAATATATCATTGGGTTAACTCCCAGGACCATATGACTCTAAAGTTTGAGCTTTCATACATTCTCCTATACTCTTGTATAGCACTTGTCAGTTGAGAGGGGACAAGCAAACCAGCATTTTTTTCCCTGAGTTCATCATTATATGAAAATTCTCCAGTGAGTTCAAAGAAAATGCCACTTTAATCTTAATCCTCCAAGTTTTCTCAATAAGAAACAGGGAAATATTAATATAATAAAGTATACAAGGTGATATTTCATAATATATTAAGAGTATTTCATACACAGAATATAATTTTTGTAATGTACCAAAATATTTCATAAATAGAATCTATTTATATGTAATATATTAATAATTATATATATGTAATAATATATATAATATATATGTAATATATATGTAATTATAATATATATGTAATATATTAAAACAAATATAGCATAATTTTTATTTTTCATTTTATTTTGGTTGCCAAAATGGTTATCAGAAGACCAAGCAATCTTAGACTCAACTTTGCCACTTATAAGGGAGGAAAAACTTTTCTTCCATCCTCTTGGACTCTGTCACTGGGATCTGTAAATTAAACTCATAGCAACAGATTAACAGGAGAAAAGATATATGTTTATTTATTGGTATTAATATTTTTAATACATGCACATGACTTCACACAAAAGTGAAAACTCACAGAAGTGGTTAGACCTGAAAGTTTATATACCATTTTAATAAAGGGTAATAACTTGTGGAGAAATAACTAGATGAATAAACGGGGTTTGAGGAGTTTCAGGAGCAGTAAATTGTGGAAAGATAAATATATGGGGAAACTAATGGAAAATAAGAGTTATTTTAGTAAGGTTTATTTGTGCAGACTAATCTCAGTGCTGATTTTCCATTGTCTTCATGACCATAAAATTATTCTGGAGAGGGGATTTATGGCAGTCCTCATATCTCAGAAGTTTCTGCTTTTAGTCAGATAAGGGAAACTCCAGTAAGTCTTCCTCATGCATCAGCTGATTCTCAATTGCCTTCAGCTCAAAATAATCCATAGGCCAAAGTAACATATTCTGGGATGGCATATTCCAATTCCCTTCACTACCAAAGTCCTCAGGATATTTGTTAATCCCCTCATTTTTCTGGGATTCCGTTTCTACCATGGTGAGTCAAAGAAACTGGACTAAATTTCTAAATTTTATTAATTCTCTGATTATGCTATGGGTTTTTTCTTGTTTGTTTCTGCATTTCTGAAACTCATTGTGAGTTTCATTTGCAAAGGCTGCATACTTAAGTTTTAACCTATATAACTATAATCACTCTCACCAGAAAAAATACAAATCTGACACCAGAGTGAACAGATAGTTTCCTTAAATTTACTTGTCTATTCATAACTATTGAGCACCATAGTGAGAGAGACAGTGAGATGGGTAAGAAAACTTCAGGTCATTTGGGAGATGAGACTACTTTACATGTCTTTTTTTTCATGGAAAGGCTCTAGTAAGGGTAAACAGGACATTGTTTGAAAACAAGTTGAAAGGTCAGAAGGTTTCTCAGGATCTAATATATTGATTCTGGTCACACTGACCTGCTGCTGCCTTTTCCCACAGTTTACTGACATTTCTGCAGATGACAGTAAGTCAAACTGGGTCATATTCTTATCCATATTCAAGACCTGCATCCAATGATCAATTCCTACCCAGTACCTCAGCTACTTTGACCTTGAGCTACTCAATAATCCCCAATGAACCCAAGAAATTCCCTTAAAAAAGAAGGTGTCTATAGTGACTCTGCAGTTTTTTGTAGGCAGAGTTATGAAAGAGAAAATGCCAGACTAGTTTCAAGAGAGATATGCAAATCGAAAGCCCAGCAGAAGTGGGTACTTGGCAGATTACTTTGACTTTCTTTATCAAGAGCAATGAATTTGTAAAATGAGGACCATTTTTCTGCGATTCTGGTCCTCTGAACCAAAATAACTGAATCAAGGATGCTCTTTCATGAAAAAGCAAGGAAACTTATTTTCAAAATACTGGCAGCCCATCAGAGAGGAAAAATAAGCTGTAATGTCCTGTTGTACAGGGCTTCCTAGCTCTGTTTATATTCCACAATGACAGCAAATGCATCTGTCTAGTGCTGGAAAGACAAGAGAACTTAATTATTTGAATCCCCTCTCCAGTGGTTGAATAAGAAGGGCGTATCCTCACATTACTAGTCCCTGAACTCCAACCAAGACCTGATCAGAAGGCAGTAGGTCTGTTTGGGGAGCCAACAGGAAGTTTTCCCCAACTTGAGCCAGTTGGAGAGGGACGAAGCTTGCTTCAGCTGGAAGTCATTTGTACTTTTCCTCAGACTAATCAGTCAGTGGCTTATGAGAGCACACCAAAGGTGATCTTGCTTACTCTGATCTGGAGTTGGTGCTGAAGTCCAGCTGCTAAAATATTTAAGGGAAGTACCTGGAGTTGTCTGGTTTGCTTTGATGAAGAACAGGGTCAGAGAGAAAGAACTGCCCACAGAATGGAAAAATGAGAATTTGAGGCGTGGTACACTTACAAAAGGTCGTCAGTGCTTTCCAAAATTCCACTAGGAAATTGGGTAAGGATGGGTGGGGGCTCCACCACATCAGAAATTTTCCTTTGGGTTACCTAGTCAAGCAGGTTTCACCAAAATTGTGTCTACATAGCAAATAAATTGGGAGGAGGGAAAAAAAAAGGTTGAATCAGGCAGCAGTCACTCCAAGTACAAGTAGTACCAATGGATCATAAAAAGTCTAAAAGTTACCAGATTTTGAAAATATGCAATTGTCTGACATAACACATCTCTGAAAGGTGTTGTGTGTGTGTTTGGGTTTAGAGGGGAGCCCTTAGTTTGCTGACTGTCTCTCAGGAAGGAGTTTTCTTTAATGTGTTTGAGTTGTCACACAAGTAACTTTCTCTTTGCTCTTTCCCAGAGGTTGGAAGAAGTTGGCTAGTGATGACCCATCCCTAGAAATCCTGTCTCTGGTGGTTCTAACAGCCCAGTAACGTGGAGATTTGCTCAGCCTTCTAAGGGAATGTAATCTAATGCTGGTTTTTCCCACGAACAGAATTGGTGCTTTGGTACATAAAATTTACCTGTAAAGTGTGTTAGTGTGTTAGTTGCTGAGATGTGTCTGACTGTTTGCTACCCCATGGACTGTAGCCCACCAGGCTCTTCTGTCCATGGGATGTCCCAGGCAAGAATACTGGAGTGGGTTGCCATTTCCTTCTCTATCGGTATTTACATATGCTAATAGTGACCATCTGAAAGAGGACAGATGCCTAGTCTCAGCTGTCAGCATCACCAGGAAGGGCAGCAGGACTGAAGATCCTGGCCTGGGAGGTAGAAATGACTGAAAAACACAGAATCATGCAGAGCAACCCATGCTCCCCACCCACCTAGTCTGACATGTCAGAATAATAATCTTAAACTAATAGAAACTTGCACAAATTTTCAAGAAATTCCTCACTCTATCATGCTGGCTCAATGCAATGCTTTATTCACTTAATTTTTTTTTAATTATCACATAATGCTACATTTAAAATGGATAATCAGCAGACCTACTGTAGAGCATATAGAACTCTGCTCAATATTTTAAAATTGGAGGATAATTCCTTTACAATATTGTAATGGTTTTTGCCATACACTGACATGAATCAGCCATGGGGGCACATGTATCCCCCTATCGGGAACCCCCTCCTAACTTCCCTCCACACTTCATCCCTCTGGGTTGTCCCAGTGCACTGGCTTTTAGTCCCCTGCTTCATGCATTGAACTTGCATTGGTCATCTGCTTTACATATGATAATATACATGTTTCAGTGCCATTCTCTCAAATCATCCCACCCTCATCTTCTCCCACAAAATCCAAAAGTCTGTTCTTTACATCTGTGACTCTTTTGTTGCTTTGCATAGAGGATCGTCATTACCATCTTTCTAAATTTCAGTTGATGAATGAATGGATAAAGTTGTGAGATACACACACACTGGAATATTATTCAGCCATAAAAATGAGGAAATCCTACCATTTGTGGTAACATGGATGGCTTTGAGGGGATTATGCTAAGTGAAATAACTCAGAGAAAGACAAAGGCTATATGATCTCACTTATATGGAATCTACAGAAAAATTAGCAACCAAAAGGAGAAAGAAAATATCCTCTCAACTCATAGTAAAAGAGATCAGACTTTTGGTTACTTGAGGTGGAGGGTGGGGGGAAGAGAAATTGGAGGAAGCTGGTCAAAAGTTACAAATTTTTAGATATAAGTTAGTCCTGGGGATGAAGTGTAAAACATGATGACCACAGCTAATACAACTGTATGATATATAGGAAAGTTGAGAGTAAATTCTATGTGTTCTAATCACAAGGAGAAATTTTTTCCCTTTTTTTTCTTTTTATTGTATCCATATGAGATGTATGTTACTCTAACCTACTTGATAATCATCTCACAATGTATGTAAATCAAATAATCAGGCCGTTTGCCTTATGCAGTGTGCTTTAGTGTTGGGTATGTTGATTATTTCTCCATAAAGCTGGAAAAAATTTCTAAAAAAAAATAAATTTCATATATATGTGTTAATATACAGTATTGGTGTTTCTCTTTCTGACTTACTTCACTCTGTATAATAGGTTCCAGTTTCATCCACCTCATTAGAACTGACTCAAATGTGTTCTTTTTTTTTTTTTTTACAGCTGAGTAATATTCCTTTGTGTACATGTACCACAACTTCCTTATTCGTTTGTCTGCCTATGGACATCTAGGTTGCTTCCATGTCCTAGCTGTTGTAAACAGTGCTGCAATGAACATTGGGCTACATGTGTCTCTTTCAATTCTGGTTTCCTCAGTGTATGCCCAGCAGTGGGATTGCTGGGTCATATAGCAGTTCTATTTCCAGTTATTTAAGGAATCTCCACACTGTTCTCCATAGTGGCTGTACCCAGCAACAGTGTAAGAGGGTTCCCTTTTCTCCTTACCCTCTCCAGCATTCATTGTTTGTAGACTTTTTAATGATAGCCATTCTGACTGGCATGACTCTGCTCCATGTTATGTGGCAGCCTGGATGGGAGGGGAGTTGGGGGAGAATGGATACATGTATACATATATCTGAGTCCCTTCACCATTCACCTGAAACTATCACAACATTGTTTGTTAATCTGTTATAAAAAGGATTTAAAAACATAAAAGAAAAATTATGGGGTGTCAACTCTATATCAGATGTATACGTAAAATATACCTGCCATTGCTGACCAGACTCTCACTAAGTGTAAAGAATTCTGTAACTGAGAACAGTGAATGGAGGACAACATAAGTGCTATTCATTGATGAATGTTGAGCAGTACCCCTGGCCTGGTCCACTACATGCCAGTAACGCCTCCTCTGCTGGAACAACTCACAGTGCCTCCAGACCTTGCCAATGATCTTCCGTGGGTGGGACACAAAATCACCCCAGATGAGAACTGGCCTGAAGGACAAAGTCCAAATCATTTGCCTGACTTACGAGACCTTTCATGAGCTGAAGCAAGGCTCTCCTGCCAGTGCAAACTCCCTCCTCACCCCACCTCTCTCACAAAGCCAGGTCCTTTTACACACTGTAGCCGTGCTTTGAAGATGCATTCCCTCTCCTACGATGCCCTCAGCCAACTTCTCCACCTAAACACACTCTTCTTCATTCCCTACCAGACTTTAATTGTCACCTTTTCCCGGGGTCTTCTGGTCAGAGATACTTTCACTTGGCACCTACTGACTTTATTTCACATGTTTTCTCTTGCTCAGTATATGTTGTATCTGTTCACCTTTCTATTTTACCTACCCTTAGTGTACCATTAAATTCTAGAGAATGGGAATTATAATTTACTCATCGTTGTCTCCTCATAGTTGATAATATGACACCTAACTCATTACAGATGTTCAGTAAGTATTTAAAAATAAATTTGACTTTTATATATCCCCCTATTAACTGAGTCCTCTCTGAGTGGTAAATACTTTATTGCACAAAATATGCTAAACTTCCCTTTACCCATTGAAATAGCCTCATCTTAATTGTCATTTGGAAAGAGCCCTTTGTGATAACTAAACAAACCAGCTAACCCACTCTGCAGCAGTATGTGTGGTATGTATCAATGGTGTAACAGATTCTCATCTCAGAAGCCCACTGCTAGGGTAGGAGACCATGGTTCTGCACCCAAACTCTGTAGGCAGCTTCCTTGGGTTCAATTCTATGTTGGTGGTTCTTATTCTTCTTTTTTTTTTTAAATTGGTAACTTGAGAATATTGATGGCATGAACTTCAAAGTGTGATTTTGAGATTAAATGAGTCAATAAATCTAAAGTGTGTATAAGTATTCCATAAAAATTGGCTATGTCAGTTTAAATTTATACACTTATTACAACTCTGCTGAAATAAGGCCTTTATTATCATGATAAGACACTTAGGGAAGTTTGGCAACAGGTAGGGTTTTTAGGATCTATAAAAGCATGCCATAGAAGCAACCTTGTGTCTTAGTCCTTGGGGTGCTCTCACTTCTGTCATACTTCAAGTGCCAAGAAATAATGCCCCGGTTTCTTCCACACTCTCTTCATGTGTAGAAACAGATGTGAAATATATATGCCTATTTAAGTGCTGACTCGTCCTCATATTTTACACATATGTCTATACATATAACAGAGAAGGCAATGGCACCCCACTCCAGTACTCTTGCCTGGAAAATCCGATGGACGGAGGAGCCTGGTAGGCTGCAGTCCATGGGGTCGCTAAGAGTCGGACACAACTGAGCAGCTTCACTTTCATTTCTCACTTTCATGCATTGAAGAAGGAAATGGCAACTCACTCCAGTGTTCTTGCCTGGAGAATCCCAGGGACGGGGTAGCCTGGTGGGCTGCCATCTATGGGGTTGCACAGAATCGGACACGACTGAAAAGACTTAGCAGCAGCAGCAGCTATACATATAAAGAAAATATGTATGAACCCACATGTGTGTATATAGTTGTTTGTGTTAGGTGCAGATCTTACTCAAACATACATAGATCCTTTCCTCTAGGTAAAGTTTCAGGAAGAAATTGGCCTCTGGGGCAAGTTCAATGCCAGTATCCCAGCGTTTAGAGGCATCTTCTCTCTGGGTTCTATGAAAGTAGTGGGTACCTGTGCTGGCCCAGGTTTACAAGCAACTCCTTAGAATTAACCTACGGACCCCAAGGGAAATAGAGAGATAGGGTACTTAAGTCAGACTGACTGATATGTGTCCTATCTCTACCAATTCTGGTCTGCTTCAGGGGGGAAATTCCTATTAAAAAGGATATTTGGTACACAAGTTATTCCAAGGCACAGCTTATTCTAATTTTATTGTGTTTTATCCCNAATCGGACACGACTGAAAAGACTTAGCAGCAGCAGCAGCTATACATATAAAGAAAATATGTATGAACCCACATGTGTGTATATAGTTGTTTGTGTTAGGTGCAGATCTTACTCAAACATACATAGATCCTTTCCTCTAGGTAAAGTTTCAGGAAGAAATTGGCCTCTGGGGCAAGTTCAATGCCAGTATCCCAGCGTTTAGAGGCATCTTCTCTCTGGGTTCTATGAAAGTAGTGGGTACCTGTGCTGGCCCAGGTTTACAAGCAACTCCTTAGAATTAACCTACGGACCCCAAGGGAAATAGAGAGATAGGGTACTTAAGTCAGACTGACTGATATGTGTCCTATCTCTACCAATTCTGGTCTGCTTCAGGGGGGAAATTCCTATTAAAAAGGATATTTGGTACACAAGTTATTCCAAGGCACAGCTTATTCTAATTTTATTGTGTTTTATCCCTAGAAATGTTGCCTCCTACAAGGTCTTTACTTCATAAATATCCTTTATTTTCCGTATCTTAGGAGAGTTTCAGTCTTTATGTAGAAAGCTGAAACCTGTTTGGATGGACTTTAGTAGAATTTTTAGTGGTCTGAGTGGCTGCATTAGAAAGTCACATGGTCAGCATCAACTGCCATTTAATAAATTACATCATCTGATGGCTGCAGCAAGCATAAGGGCCCCAAAAGAGGTATGAACTGGGAGTCCATCCTTGAAGCACGTTTAGGTTTATGCATGTCTGTTTCACCATATGCAACTTGCTGTTCTCCCCTGGTTCAGTTTTGCTGTTTTTCAAATGGGAATAATAATAATATCCATCCTCTCTTGGAGGATTATTTTAAAAACCAAAGAAGATACCATATGTAAGACTCTTGAGTTTTTAAAGTTTTAAATGTGAACATGACTTTCAGTTCGGAAACAACCTACAGTAGAAAAGTAAACCAGTCAAAAATTTATACGATACAGTTTGGATCCTGCAGAGGTTTTCTCAACATGTAAACATGTTTACCACTTGTATTGAGTGCTTCCATACGACAGCTACTGTGCTAAGTCCTGGAGTCCTAAAGAAGGAAGATGCAAGCTGCCTTGAGGAGCTGAGGGTCTGGTAGGAAGAAATACACACAGAACTGTGACCTTGAGCTGTTTTAGGAACTAAGAGATAATGGAGGATGTGTAACAGGAGTACAAGAAAGGAGGGTCTGATATCCTAACTTGAACTATCCTTAGCAGTATATGTTAACGTGTGTTTACAGATAACTCCCAAAAGCCCAGTTGCATAGACTTTGATTCACGGAGCTGGATGAGAAAATACAAATACAGAAGTTTAGTTCCGTGTTCCAATGGACATTGTTTGGGAACTATGCTTGATAGCCAGTACTGATCACAGTGGAGCTCACATTATAGCTTTTTCAAAACATTTACCCGTGTAAAATCAAATTGGGTGGCTCTATCTAGACGTCAAAGGTTTCAGATTTTAGATTTATTTACTGAACATTTACTATGTTCCAGGCACGGAACTGGATGTTTTCACTGCATTATCACATTTAAAAGCTAAATAAAGATGGAGGTAGCTTTTAACTTAATCCCATTATAAGCTTCTGTTCTCCATCATGAAGCCATTTCTATATCCTGGCTCACAGCCCATACTCACACTACTTTGCTGGAATTCTGTTGAAGAAGAAAACTGTTCTAACCAAAATATTCCAAATAATGTAGCCGCCAGCCTGTGAATAAAAATAATATCTCTTTGGTAATGGATTTTTTTTTAAGTAACTGGCTTTGAATACCCACATGATATAACTTTTCTTAATAAACATTTACATGCTGAAGTTTTCTCTTCATTTGATCAGCAAGTCTGTAGATAGAAGGGGATTCACTGGCATATAAATTTGCTAGGGCTGCCATAACAAAGTACCATAAATCAGCATCTTAAATAACAGAAATGTATTGACTCATGGTTCTGGAGGCTAAAAGCTCAAGATCAAAGTGACAGCAGGGCTGGTTCCTTCTGGAATCCGTGAGGAAGAATCTATTCCACACCTCTCCCCTGGCTTCTGGTGGTTTGCTGGAAATTATTGGTGTTCCTGGACTTATAGGAGCATCACACTGATCTTTGTGTTCAAGTGTTCTCCCTGTATATGTGTCTGTCTCCAAATTCTCTTTTCTGCTTTTTTTTCTTTGAAATAAAAACACCAGTCACATGGATTAGGGCTCAGCCTAATAACCTCATTTTAATTGATTGCCTCTGTAAAGACTCTGGCTTCTCAGGTGGCATAGTGGTAAAGAATCCGCCTGCCAGTGCAGGAGATGCAAGAGATGGGGGTTTGATCCCTGTCAGGAAGCTCCCTTGGAGCAGGAAATTGCAACTCACCCTAGTGAGTTGAGAATTGCCTTGAGAATTCCATGGACAGAAGAGCCTGGCAGGCTACAGTCCGTGGGGTCACAGAGTCACCGAGTCGGACATGACTGAGCGTGGACGTGCACGTCACATTCAGGTCACATTCAGAGGCACAGGGGATAAGACTTGAGCATACCAGTTTTAAGGGAACACAATTCCATTTGTGAGAGTCAGTAAAGATGGTGCTTTTAAATGCTGATCTTAGAGAGGATTAAAGGGCTCTGGTCACCGAGTCAGAGGAATCATCACTGCGGGTAGTCAGGAGCCTGTCCTGCCACTTGACTTAACTCTGAATGTTTCTTTTCAAAGGTGCTAAAAGCCAAAATCTGCTTGTGTGAAACTTTCTCTACTCTCTGAAACGATTCAAATACACTAATTTTCCATACTTTGTACTTTTGTTAGAATAATAAATTATTCCAGTTAAAAAGGGGGGATGGCATGCTTTGGTCAACTCAAGATAGAGATAAATTGAAGAGCTAAACGTGCTTCTTGGAAAGTTTTGAAGTATCACTGAACTATAAACTCCCTGAGGAAAATATAAATCACTGCTCATACCTTAATAAGTTTCACTTTACTGATTTGATTAAAATTAGCAATGATCATGCAGCTACCTTCACATCTCTCCACTGTTTGATTAGTGATGGCAAGTGGCTGCGGCTGCTAAGTCGCTTCAGTCGTGTCCGACTCTGTGCAACCCCATAGA
>SJYA01002489.1:3429703-3462553 GCA_006410615.1 Neotragus moschatus | reverse complement strand
AGCATATTCAAAAGCAGAGATATTACTTTGCTGACTAAGGTCCATCTAGTCAAGGCTATGGTTTTTCCAGTAGTCATATATGGATGTGAGAGTTGGACTGTGAAGAAGGCTGAGTGCTGAAGAATTGATGCTTTTGAACCGTGGTGTTGGAGAAGACTCTTGAGAGTCCCTTGGACTGCAAGGAGATCCAACCAGTCCATTCTGAAGATCAGCCCTGGGATTTCTTTGGAAGGAATGATGCTGAAGCTGAAGCTCCGGTACTTTGGCCACCTCATTCGAAGAGGTGACTCATTGGAAAAGACTCTGATGCTGGGAGGGATTGGGGGCAGGAGGAGAAGGGGATGACCGAGGATGAGATGGCTGGATGGCATCACTGACTTGATGGGCATGAGTCTGAGTGAACTCCGGGAGTTGGTGATGGACAGGGAGGTCTGGCGTGCTGCGATTCATGGGGTTGCAAAAAGTCAGACACAACTGAGCAATTGAACTACTACATAAGTCTTCACTGTTACATGGGCTTTCTCTATTTGCAGTGCGTGGGCTACCCCTCGTTGTGGTGTGTGGGTTTCTCAAGGCGGTGGCTTCCCTTGTTGCAGAGCACAGGCTCAGGGCGGGCTTCAGGAGTTGTGGCATGTGGTCTCAGAAGTTGCTGTTCCCAGTCTCTGGAGCACAGGCTCAGTAGTTGTGGGATGTGGGCAAGTGGAATCTTCCTGGCCCAGGGATCAAATCCGTGTCTCCTGCATTAGCAGGCAGATTCTTTGCCACTGAGTCATCAGGGAAGTCTCAAGAAGGGATTTTTAAATTAATATTTTAAAAGACAATAATGAGTAGAAAGGCATGTCTTCTTTAATATTTTCTACCAGAAAAAAAAAAAGTAAAACCACAAGATATAAAGTTTCATTTTTCAAAGATGACAGTATTTCCTTAAAAAATATCTAAAAGAAAAAAAATCTACCTTGAGTGACAGATCAGAACAGAAACTAGTCCTTAAGGTAACTCTTGCAGCACAATTGTATTTGTTTTCTATTCCTGCTGTAAGGAATTAACATACCTTTAGTGATTTAGTGACTTCAATTCCCCCATATGTGTCACAGTGGTTAAAAATCTGCCTGCCAATGCAATTGTCACAAGAGATGTGGGTTCAATCCCTGGGTCGGGAAGATGCCCTGGGGAAACAAATGACAACCTACTCCAATATTCTTGCCTGGAAAATTCCAAGGACAAAGAAGCCTGGCAGGCTACAGTCCCTGGGGTTGCAAAAAGTGGGACGTGGCCAAATACACAGGCACATGCCAGTGGCTTCAAATAACATAGCTTATTATCTTACTGTTCTGGAGTCAAGAATCCAACCTGGGTCTCACTGGACTGAGTCAGTGTTGGCAAAAGTGGAGCTCTTTCTGGAGACTGTAGAGGAGAATCCATTTCATTGCCTTTTCCAGCTTCTAGTGACCATCTTCAAGGCCAGCCATGTAGCATCTTTAAATCTTTCTCATTCATTTTTCTGTCTCTCTCACTTATAAGGACTCTCATGATTATATAGGGTTCAATATATTCAGAAGGCTGACTATAATACAGAACATAATACAAAAAGGTCCATGGGAATGCTCTACAACTATTATCTTTATTCTTCCCTCCTATACTCATTTCATGAACTTTTATTATTTTTTATTATATATGTCACACTCTACCCAGCAGAATCTGTCTCTATCAAGCAGCAAGGTGGTAGGTAGAGAAATCCAAGTGATTTTTTTTTTATAAGTAGTGTCAGTAGGACAACCTGTTATATATATTAGTCATTCACTTATGAAGTTTCCTACTATGCTACCATTAGAAGTTCATTTTCTGTATCCTGACCCTTTCCTATCCTGAGTGGACACAGAATAATACCACAGTGGGGAACTCAAAAGCTGAGGCCAGGCCAGGCAGGAAGACCACTTAGATGACAAAACAAGCTCTAAAACTACAAGCAAAGAGAGTTAGAATTTCAAGGGAAAAAAAGCCTTGTCAAAGCTCAAAAGAAAAATCTACCAATTTCTCAGGTAATAGAGATGAATGCAGAATTAAAAACAAAATTCAGAACAGCCATAATAATCATAACTCAGATTCATGGATCCTTGTCTGATACTAGGCTAAATATTTTACAAGAATTATTTCAAGTAATTGTCATAAGGACATAATGAACATGAGACAAGTGAGGAAATGAGGCTTAGATAGATGTAAAGCACAGAGATAGTAAGTGTCAAAGCCTGAATTTGAAATCCAGAATCGAAGCCAATTGTATCTGCTTCATGAGCCGGAGCTTGAAACCACTACATCACTGTTCAGGAGGGGTCAAGCACAGAGTGGGTTGGGCAGGAATGCAGGAATGGCTCCAGGATTTGGGCCATAATTTGGGCCTAACTAGGGATGGTGATGGAGAAGGAAATGGCCACCCATTCCAGTGTTCTTGCCTGGAGAATCCCAGGGACGGGGGAGCCTGGTGGGCTGCCATCTACGGGGTCACACAGAGTTGGACACGACTGACGTGACTTAGCAGCAGGTGATGGTGACATGTCACATGGATGAGGTGGCTCAAGATAAAGGCTCAAGGTAGTGCTGGCTTATTAGAAGATTCTTGACTAAAATGCAAATAGGATCAGCCCAGCTCTAACTAGTTAATTATTGGTTAACAGTTTAGCAGGAATAAGATAGCTCATTAGCAGAGTTTTGGTGGAAATGGGCTTCCTAGGTGGTGCTAGTGGTAAAGAACCCGCCTGCCAATGCAGGAGACATAAGAGACTCAGGTTCCATCCCTGGGTCAGGAAGATCTCCTGGAGGAAGGCATGGAAATTCACTCCAGTATTCTTGCCTGGAGAATCCACAGACAGTGGAGCCTGGCAGGCTATAATCCATGGAATTGCAAAGAGCTGGCACGCACGTGCACAGTAATTATGATAGATACCTAGATATTTCTAGAAAGATTCCTGGAAAGGAAACTAGGACAAGAAGTGTCCAATCACAAGGCAGAAGGACTCAAGTTAGCGACCATGTTGTATTCGGTGTAAGTTGTCTCCCATAGATAAGTGGTGATTAAATATGAAGAAAGGAAAGAGAAAAGCCAGATGGCAGAAAGCTTGAAGATATGAGAGTACGTTCTTCAATAAGTAAATTACTACATTTAGATAGAATTAGGGATGCTATCTTTACAGAACTGGTCATTGTCATGAGCCTTGATGAGAGTGGTGAATATGGATCTATGAGCAAAGAATAGATGGCCATGTCCGGTTGTCGAGCAAATGACCAAAGAAATAAGGGCAAAAAGTAGAGAATCGGGAGTAAATGATTGTTACATCAGCTTTGCCAGGGTGAAGAAATAGTCGAAAGCTCCAAGAGGGGTCAACTATTGTGTAATGATGAATGTCACACCTCGGGGTTTAGACAGACCCACTGAAGGCTCTCATCTGGAAGCTGGTACACGGGAAACTAGAGGAGACAGTGACGCAGAGTGCAATTCATCGCATGCTTGTGAGGGTCAGCTTCCCTGGTTTGTGTGTGTTAGAAAGAGGAGCTGGTTTGTTCCATCATGGATTTCTAGATGGATCGTGGTATATGTACTGATAGGGATCAGGGTGACCGTGATAAGGATCAGGTGACCCTGAGTGGTGACCTCTTTACACAAAGGACTATTCCCTTATCTGAGCTGCACCCACACGACCATATGATTTGTCCTGCCAGATGGAGTACATTTTTCATGTAATGCACTTGGCAGTGAAAGAAAATCTATTTTAAGCTGACTGTTCATTTTTCATGATGTGTGTTACAAAAGCATTGGTATAGCCCAATTTATTTGTAAGTGGACTTAAAACACTTTAAAATACAATGAAACCATTCGGCTAAATGCTGACTCTTGGGAACTGGGTTCCTGCATGGGAGAGTGAGATTTCGGCTCTCTCTACCTATCTTCAAAATGTATAAAACAGGCAGGATTCAGATTGAAGTAGAACAGACTTAGTGGGGTCTTAACCCGTGGAATAGAGAGACCACACAGCATAAGGATTGGAACTTATTAGTGGGGATGGATGAGCCACTCTGTGGTTTAGGCTGAAACACCCGGGACTGCTTTTCAAATGTTTCAAATTTGATAATATATATACATAGACAGACAGACACACATATATTAAAAAACCTGATGTGTTTGCCAAAATCTTTCCCCGTCTCCATTCTTCAACCCATATGGATTTTCAGTGTTTGTAATCCATACGTCTCTGATGTGTTCACACGAGGCCCTCTGAGGACTGGCTCATAAAAGATTGTCCTCCGAAGAAATTTCTGTCCACCACTTTTCTCTAAAAGTTGCCGCCCATTCCTCAAGCTTGTGCCCTAACCCTTTGCCCCACTCCTCTCAGAGTGACGTGGAGTAAACGAGAAAGCACAGGTTTGGAAGTCAGACCTTAATTCACTTCTAATTCTCTCCTTTAAGCACTCAGAGGTTATATGGACAAGTCATACAACCTCTTTATGTTGATTTTTTTTCTCATTCAGGGAAGTCAGAGGCAGGGAGTGAGGACTCTCTAATCTAGTGGCCCTATTAGTTCTGAGTCTAATGCCACTGACCCCAGTGATTTCAGTACCTCTGGTTTTGCTCCTAACCCCAAACTGCCTTTTTATGAATATTGAAAATTACTAATGGAATCAAAATCAGTAAGGAGACTTTGTTTCTAGTGAAGGGCAGAACTTAACTATGGTTAATGGAAGAACTTTTCTCTGGGTGATGTGGGAGGGACAGGGTTGACCAGCTGGCCAGGAAAAGGACAGGTGTGCATGTGTGCTAAGTTGTTTCAGCTGTGTCTGATTCTGTGCAACCCCATGGACTGTACACCCCCATGCTCCTCTGTCCATGGGGATTCTCCAGGTAAGAGTACTGGAGTGGGTTGCCATGCCCTCCCCCAGGGGATCCTCCTGACCCAGGGATCAACATTATATCTCTTATATCTCCAGCACTGGCAGGTGGGCTCTTAACCACTAGCGCCACTTGGGAAACCCAAGGACAGGTGACAACCCTCTAACCCTGCTCTTCTCATCTCAGCCTGTCTTGAAAGCAACAAGGAAGAAATGCCAGAGGAAGGAGATGGCAAACAAACATGAACCCAGTGATGTTCTTTACTTGACTGTGTTAGGGAAATCCTACACAGAGGAGGAGATTTAGAAATTCAGAGGTGAGATCTCTTGCTTCTGTGCAGACCATCTGGCTAAGTGAGACCAAGTGCAGGGTTTAGACTTTTGGTTGTGATATCATATAGGCTTAGGTTCAAATCCATTTACTTCTTTCCCTGTGAGCTAGAAGGACTTTTAGCTAAGGAGACTTTGGAAACCAGAAGATCCAGAACGAAAGCATGGAGGCCAATTGCAACTCTGGAGATTTGTCTAAGGTATCCTCCGGGAAAGCTAGAGATGCTCTCCACACTTCTTAAAGCTGCAGGGCTAGGACTGATCTCAGCATACTGATTTTGGCTTCCCCACATGCCTTGCAAAACCAGGTTGTAGTATGCATTTAGGGTCAACATGAAGCCACACACACACACACACACACACACACACACACGCAAAACATGCAGGAGAGTAGAAAAGAGAACTGGTTAATGCCGCCCATTTCTCCTTCCTGCCTGGAAACCAGAGGTTAAGGGCTGATGTAATTAACATGAAATACACAGCTTGGTGAGCACCTGTAGCCAGTCCTTTTCTGCTCTCCTCTCCAATCTCTCTCAAGCAGACTGAGAGGCTGAGGACCCAGAAGAGGGAAAGGAGAGAATGGATAACTAGAGCTAGAGCAGATGTCTTGCTTCTATAGGCTCTGTGAGGTCCAGAGATGGAGCAACTGTTTCATCTGCCATTTGTGGATTTCATGGACTGTGAAATGTCAGGAAAGCACATGCAAGGGTGCAAAGAAGTGGTTTTGAATCTGTGCCTGAGTGTGGCTTGTATACATTCCTCTAAGAAACTTCAGGGAAGAGGGATGAGGCAGGGGAGTGACACAAAAAAATTTTCTTATGGGTCCTGGGTCCCCCTCCCTGCTGAAATAAAAAAAAAAAGTTCTGCTTTGATCAGTTTTTGGTGTTCTTTTAACATTGCATTTGGAGAAAAGATGCAGCTAATAATAATGATGTTTTCAGAAAGTGCTCCGGGACTTGCGTCAGCTGACAGGCCTGAAGCATTGCTCCCGAACGCTGGTTCCCTTGGCTGGGACATGTAAGGAGGGGCGCCTTCCACGAATGCAGCAGAGGGGGAGTGACCGTGGCAGAAGAGGCCACAGCAGGCAGGAGCAGCAGCGGAGGTTGTCCCAGCACAATCCACAGCCCAGCCAAGCCTGAGAGGCAGCTTTACAGACGACAACTGCAGTGGAAAGATTTCTGTCTGTCTGCGAAGGGTTGAGGGTGAGCCTCCCAGAGGGCAGGGAAAAGGACTCAATTACTCACCACCGTCCGCTGCTATGACTGATTTCTGCATTCATTTCTAATATTTAATTGATTATAAAGTAACCAGAAATCCCAAAGGAGCCCTCAGCCTCTGCTGAGGTAGCCGTTTAGCTGGGACGTAGTCAAAAGCTGAGGATTTTGTGGCTGAAATGTATAGCGAATGACCCGGGTCTGGCCAGAAGTGTGACGCACAACAGCATACATTGTATGACTCATGGAAGTCAGGGATGGAAAAGACCTATTAGGTCATTTTTTCCATCTTCCAGCCATTGCAGGTTTACTCTCTGCCAAGGTGGGATTATATTCAAATATTTGGTCCAGTCTAGTTTGAACTGATTCAAGTAATAGGGCTCCCACAACCCCTCATGGGATCTTAATTCCACAGGATCATTGATCTCAATCTTCGGAAAATGTTCCTGAGGTTTGCTTTAAATTTTCCTTTGCTCAATTTCATCCCATTAATCCTACTTATTACCCCTCAGGCCACCCTAAATAATATCCCTTCTTCTTTCATGTTGACATTCCTCCAATACTGGTAGGGAGGAGGCAAGGGAATACAAAAATGTCTTCTTGGCTTGGCTCACAGTCCCAAGTATAAAATGAAGAATAGAAATGTTCTGAATAACAGCTTAAGATGCTGGGGAGACAATGCGTAGCCGATGAGAAAGGGTTTTCCAGATTGCCCAAGAATAGTTCAGACAATCAATGGCAGGTGTTTCTGAGTTTAACTTTGGTTGTAAAGATTCTGAGTCAGAGATTAGTGAAGGAGACAGACACGTGACCCATCATAGTGCCACTTAACATGGATGGTGGGTCATGTCCTTAGAGCCTTTGGGGGAGATAATTCTCTATAATCCTCCGATTACTTTTCTCCGGAGGGCAGGGATCACTTCAAATAGCAAATATCCACATGAGTTAACCTCTAACTGAGTCATGTCCCTTTTAGGGCACAGGGCAGAGCAGAGGTGGTAAAGTCAGCTATTCTCAGAGTGTGGGGCCCCGGAGTGGGAGGCAGAGTTTTCAGATACTAGGATGGAGCTTACTAAAAATACAAATTGTTGGGGTTCATCTCAGGCCAACTGTGATTCAGATTCTGTGGCCAAAGCCCAGAAATCTTTTTTTTTTTTTTTTTCATTTTTTGGCTGTACCACATGGCCTGCAGGATCTTAATTCCCTGACCAGGGATCGAACCTATAGTCCCTGGAGTGGAAGGCCAGAGTGTTAATCACTGGGCCACTGGGAATTCCCTAGAAACCTATGTTTTTAAAGGCTTAATGATATTTGAAGGCCACAGACCCTGGGGTAATTCTAACCCCATACCATTTGAGAACACCTTAGATGAAATTAGGGACACTGAACTGGCATCCAAAGGACAAGAGTTTGTCTGGTGATGGGACAGAAATCAGGAGTTAGGGCTCAAGACTGAGAGCAGAACAAGAATGTTGAGCAGTTATTGTTAGAAACAAAAGTTCAATGTCCACAGCCTGAATATATTGGCTATCAGAGCATGGTTTGTGCACATGAAGTCAGACTAACTAGATAAAAGGTCTGGTTGGACCCTGGTCTATTTGAACAAGGGTTAAGAATTGCCAACATTTTACCTTATTCTTTGCATGTTGTGTAGAGTAATCTTACAGGTGTACCTTGTTTAATTATGCTTCACTTTATGATATTTTGCAGATAGTGAATTTTTTACACATTGAAGATCTGCAGCAAGTCTATCAACACTATTTTTCCAACAGCATTTGCTGACTTCATGGCTCCGTGTCACCTTTGGGTAATTCTCAAAATATTTCAATTTTTTTCATTATTATTATATTTGTTATAGTGATCTGTGTCCAGTGATTTTTGATGTCCCTGTCATAATTATTTGGGGAAGCTACAAACTGTACTTATATAAGGAAGTAAATTGAATCGATTGATGAAATGACAACGATGGATTTGGAATGCTACATAAATTCTATTGATAAGGCAGAGGCAGAGTTTGAGAGGACTGGCTCCAAGTTTGAAAGAAGTTCTACTGTGGGTAATATGCTATTGAACAGCATTGAATACTACAGAAATCATTCATGAAGAAAGAGTCAATTTTTGTGGCACATGTCATTGTTGTCCTGTTGTAAGAAATTTACACATCCAGTCCTGTCTTCATCAACCACCATCTTAAGCAGTCAGCAGCCACTGCCATCAAGGCAAGACCTTCCGTCAGCAAAAAATAATGACTTGCAAAAGAACTAGAAGACATCAGAATTTTTTAGCAATAAAGTATTTTTAAGTTAAAATATATACTTGTTTTAGACATAATGTTATTGCACTCAGTAGATTGCAGTATAGTGCAAGCATACCTTTTATATTCACTGGGAAACCAAGATATTCATGTGACTCACATAATTGTGATATTCACTTTATTGCAGTAGTCTGGAACCCAACTTGCAATGTCTCCAACATATGTCTGTATCGGGAAAACCTAATGGTGAAGAGAAAAGGTAAGGACAAAAATACTAGATTTCAAATTTCAGATTCATGCACACATAATTTCAAGGAGCTGGTCTGACTTTGGCTTTCAGTTATGATCAATTGATTTACAGCGCACCAATTTCAGCCCAGAAGAAGTAGCAAAGCTTAAGGTCCTTGATGGGTTGCAAAGGCAAGCCAGTTTTGGGCAATTAAGATCCTGGAGTCAAATGAGTCTCAGACAGAACAATTAATACTCTTTAAAGTGGTTTCCCCTACAGAGCGTTTCCTGATTGTTGGTAGAGAAGAATAAAAGGCCAAGAATCCAGGCAAAGGACTGCTGTTAGGAGAGAGAGAGAAGTCAACATCACCGGGCCAGAGAGACAAATACAGAGTTTGGGACTACCAAGGAAGCCAAGAAGCCAAAATTTAATGATAAGAGAGACACAAAAGAAGGACATTCAGTGCTGTTCCCTCTTCAAGACATCTGCTGGATTTTTATGCTGCTCTAAGCTATAGAACAAGTAGCTAAGCAACAACAACAGCAACAACAATAATGAAACCAGAGTTTTCTAGAGTCACATGGTAAAAATAAGGCAAATATTGTATGCTATGATTTACCAATAAAGAAAGGCCTTAGTAAGCACCCTAGATTTTAGTTTAGGGGCCACTGAAGGGCAATACTCTAGAAGTAAGAATAAAGTACAAGTAAAGAAATAGAAAGAAATAGGAAGAAATAGAAAATCTTAACAGACCCATTACAAGCATGGAAATTGAAACAGTAATCAAATATATATATATATATATGTTTTAATGATACCTATTTTGCTTTGATTTTTTGGAATGCTTATACTTTGTTTTCTTTATAAGTGATATTATTATTATGTTATTATTCGATAGACTATAGGCATAGTT
Organism: Neotragus moschatus; assembly: GCA_006410615.1. Classification (NCBI taxonomy): domain Eukaryota; kingdom Metazoa; phylum Chordata; class Mammalia; order Artiodactyla; family Bovidae; genus Neotragus; species Neotragus moschatus. The sequence goes on along the minus strand of SJYA01002489.1, from coordinate 3,452,735 downwards.
TATGCATTGTATGATTTCTAGTCATTGGTAATGATACTGGCTTTAAAAATCACCTTTTCTTATTCATATTTTGTTGCCTTAATATTTGCCATTATAAAAAAAAAAAAAAAAAAAAAAACCTCATGAAAACTACAGCCCAGCCACAAACAGCTTAGTCCTTGATTGGATCAAAGTCACTGACTGAATTTAACCTGTCCACAACTGATCAAAAGTAGCAGGTATATAGACTCAGTACTAACAGAAAAGCATAATATAAAAATAGACATGTATAGGATCCAATTTTTGGAGTTGCCAAACACAGGTAAGATTGAAAATATCTTATGAGAACCAGAATATAAATTTTTAAAATATCAAATGTAAATCTTAGCATCACAAAATGCAATAATTAAAATTAATCGTTTAATATATGGGTTTAAATGCAGTTTTAACACAGTAGAAGAGAAGCAATTCGAAGGTACATCCATAGAAAATAAAATATCCAAACAGAAGCAGGAAAACAAAAAGAAAATTTTAAATACAGAAAAGAAAATGAGAAACAAATGGAATACAGTAAATAGAGCAAAAAAACAAACAAACATAATTTGAATCTGAGGAGGAAGAAGACAGTGTACATAAGAAGTCATAATAAAAGAGTATTGGTCATACAATTTCCAAAACTAAAGAAAGATATCAGGTCACAGAATAAGGGAGTGCTTCAAGTACTCTTGCCTGGAAAATCCCATGGACAGAGGAGCCTGGTAGGCTGCAGTCCATGGGGTCATTAAGAGTCAGACACGACTGAACAACTTCACTTTGACTTTTCACTTTCATGCATTGGAGAAGGAAATGGCAACCCATTCCAGTGTTCTTGCCTGGAGAATCCCAGGGATGGAGGAGCCTGGTGGGCTGCCGTCTATGGAGTCGCACAGAGTCGGCCACAACTGAAGCGACTTAGCAGCAGCATGAACACCATGCAAGACAAACACAAATAAAACATCTATGTACCATGTAACAAAACTACTGGTCATGAACAAAACAGAGGAATACTACAGTACCATAGCCGAAAGGAAAAGTCAGATGAGATTCCTTGAACCATGTGTGTGTGTGAATTTGAAATTTGAAATCCAGTATCCATATGCAAAAACACCATAATTTGTAATCAAAATTAAATTGAATCATAGACCTACAGTAAAGGTTAAACCTATAAAACACTGGAATACATAGGAGAAAATCTTTGCAGATTTGGTGCAAGGAAAGCTTTCTTTGGATACAAAAAAGTATCAGTCATAAAGGGAACAAATTTTGACTGTAAAGCTATAAGGAGGTACTACTATATACCAGCTATATAAGACTGACAACATCAAATCTGAGAAAAGATGTGAAGCAACTGGAACTCTCATATATTTCTTGGGGGCAAAGAACAGGGTGCAATCATTTTGAAAGCAGTTTGACAGGCTCTTAAAGTTAGGCATCATATACCTATAAATGACCCATGAATTCCACTTCTAGATTTTTACCCAAGAGAAAGAAAACATATGTCCATATGAATATCTACTTATGTATGTGAATGTTCACATCACAAACTTATGTATATGACTTAAAAACTGGAAACAAATGTCCAAAAAGCAAGTGAATACCACAAATTGTGATATATTCATAAAGTGAAATACTATCCAACAATAAAAAGAAATGATTTATTTATCTATTCCACAACATAGATGAGTTTCAAAACTATCAGACTGTTGAAAAGCCAGACCCAAAATAGTACACACTACATGATTCGATTAATAGGAAGTCCTGAAAGAGGACAAAAATCAAATTTTAAATTACAATCAAAATCGGATCAGTGGTTGCCTAAGAGCAAGGATTCTTAGTGTTACTTGAGAGAAAACATGGGAAACTTTTTGAAGAAGTGGAAATGACTTATATCTTGATTGAGTTGGTGGTTATACTAACACAAAAGTGTTAAAACTCATAAAAGGCTACATTTTACTGTACATAACTGTTACACTTCAGATTTTTTAAATTCAAGCTGGTCTTCTCTCAAATCAGGTATGCATCTTTTTTATTTTTTCATTTCCCTTAGCCTTCTAAGTACCAAAACCTTATTAATAATTCAACATATATTTACTCAGCACCCATATTCTAGGTACTGTTCTAGGCAGTGGATCAATTTATTAAACAAAACTTACAAAGCTCCCTACCTGGTGGAGCCTAAAATTAAATGCCAAGAAGAAATTTCCTGCAGACTATTCAGTCTAAGAAAATATTATGATTTTTCATCACAAGCTATGATTTCATTTTTGTAGTTGTCTTTATGTGGCTATATTCTATGACACTATTCCACAATAAGATACTGATTGTAAACAATTGTTTTGTTGTTGCTGTTAATTCATCGCCAAGGGGTGTACAACTCTTTGTCACCCCATGGACTGTAACCCACCGGGTTTCTCTGTCCATGGAATTTCCCAGGCAAGAACACTGGAGTGGGTTGCCGTTTCCTTCTCCAGGGGATCTTCCCAATCTAGGGATCAAACCTACGTCTCCTGCATTGCAGGCAGATTCTTTACTGCTGAACCACCAGGTTTTGAAGCTCAAAATGAGTTACTACTGCCTCAGTTTTCTCAGTGTAACTGAGCAAGACTGATGAAAATGAAAGCAATTCTAACTGGCCCTGCCACCTTTCTCTGTGACCCTTTATATCCCCTCCCTTCCCCGATTAGCAACTGTTTGAAAAGCTTCCATGCCCAGGAGCCCCACAGGGTCCTGCTCAGTTTCATTATGGCAGTTGAGGAAAGACTTTCTTATCCTTCTGATGGTCTCTGCTTTCTTGAGGTGTCCACAGTTTGTATAGCATAGGTCTCATTAGCTAATCTCAATCAAAACTTTGGGGTTTTTTTTCTATCACTCAGCCGTTAAAAAGAATGAAATAATGCCTTTGTATCAAAGTGGACAGACCTACAGGTTATCATACTGAGTGAAGTAAGTCAGACAGAGAAAGAGAAATATCATATGATATCCCTTATATGCCAAATCTAAAAGGAAATGATTCAAGTGAACTTACTTACAAAACAGAAAGAGATTTACAGAATTAAAGAATGAGTTTACGGTTGCTAGGGTGGGGTGGGTAGGGTATAAAGGATAGTTAGGGATGTAACTATAGTATAGTAAAGTATCATAAAGGATGGACGTGTTACTATGTTTAAAATAGATAACAAATAAGGACATACTGTAAAGCACAGGGAACTCTACTCCATGTTATGTGGCAACTTGGATGGGAGGGTAGTTGAGGGGAGGATGGATACATGTATATGTATGGCTGAGTTACTCAACCATATTGTATATGTAACTCATATACAATAACTCATATGAGTTACATATACAATATATGTGCATGTATTGCGGTACTTCTGAAAGTATCACAATGTTATTAATTGGCCAAACTTCAATATAGGGGCTTCCCAGATGGCTTAGAGAGTAAAGAAACTGTCTGCAATGCAGGAGACTCAGGTTCTATCCCTGCGTTAGGAAGACCCTGTAGAGGAGGGCATGGTGATACTGGAGGCCACTCCAGCATTCTTGCCTGGAGAATCCCATGGACAGGGAGTCTGGTGGGCTACAGTCCATAGGGCTGCAAAGAGTCAGACACAACTCAAGTGACTGAGGACAAATTCATACATATTCCAATATAAAATTTAAAGTTTTTTAAAAAGGGGGGGGGGGGGAAAGACTTTGATGTACCTGGTCCTAAAAGGACCCTCCCTCAGTCTTTACCCTTGTTCAATACTCGATTGCAGCTCCCATCTCCTTTTCCACTTGGGTGTTTCACCTCTGCTCCCTGCCCACAGAGTCACCTTTCTTTACTCACTAAGCCCTGTGTCCTTCCTGCTTTCAGCCATTTTCTGTGTCCCTCGTTAGAAACTTCTGGATCTCTTTTATTCCTTGTCTGGGCCCTAGGGAACCTGAGTCTGGCTCTAAGTTAGGCCTAACCACCTATTCATTTCTCTCAGCAATTTGTATTCCTGGAAACTGGATTTGCCTCTTGGTAGGTGTCAAGACAAGACACAACCAAGTCAAAGACTGCAAGGATTATTACTTGCAACAAGTAAGGAGAAGACTGAGATCTTTCCTGAAGTGATGTCTCCCTGAAAAGCAAAATTGCAGAAGTTTTAAGCTAAGAATACATGCATATTTATGAAAGGGCTTTGAAAGTAGGCAGAGTCCAAGCTTTAGCTGAGTAAAGTCATGAGGGTCAGAGATTCTAGGTCAACATCACCATCTTTAGGTTCCAGTTAATCTGGTGATTGAGTTATTCTGGCTAATTTTACTCTTGAAACAGAACTGGGAGTCTTTACAACTGATACATTATCTTTGCTGTTGTTATTTCTCTTGCCTGAAACAGTGTGTTCCTGCATTCTTTTTTATTTCCTTAAGATCATTTATTACTGAGACCTATTCAAGGGCAAGCACTATAGTCAACCTTAGATCACAAAATGGCTTAGGCCAAAATGGCTTTTCTCATGTCAAGAAAGTCATTCCTGGTTCTCTTTCTCCAGGGATTCTCTACCCTATCTATTTATATTTCTGGAACCATGCCAGCTGTGGGCATCTCTCAGAGGGATATACCTTTTTAAGGTTGAACTTGGAGATAGCCCTTGTCAAAGGAGGGGTTCCTGCCTCTAAGAGCCTTTTCAGTTCAACGTTAGGTCACAAGATGGGATAAAAATAAAGAAATGAATGCTTACAGGAAGAAAATTAAAATCCAAGAAGGAAAACAATATATACCAAGAGGTAGTACTGAGGGACTTCCCTGATGGTTGTTAAGACTTAGTCTTCCAATGCAGGGGTTGCAGATTTGATGTCTAGTTGAGGAGCTAATTTGGGTCCAAAAAGTCAAAACATAAAAACAGAAGCAATATTATAACAAATTCAATAAAGACTTTAAAAAAAGAGAGAGGTAATGTGGATTTGTAGCCTCTTATCCCTCCCCCTCCCAAAATATGCAAAGATACAAAGTGGGGCTGAATATAAACATTACTGTGGCATATTGAATGGAAAAAAGAATCCATTCTAAAGAGCCATTTGGTAATACAACTTGTCAGGCTCAGTATTTATTGGGAGGCAGTAATATGTTCCAGGAATCCTGCTAGGTGCTTTCCCACACATCATCTCTCAACAATCCATTGAGGTAGGAATGACCTTCCCACAACAAGGATGAGAAACTGAGATTACAGAGATTAAAGGACTTGCCCAGAACCACCAAATTAAATAAAAGATCACATGGTGCCTGAAAATATGCCTTTCTTTCTGACTTTTAGGGATAATTGTCTTAACTTTCTCTCTTGTTATGCTTCAAGATAAGATGTTTATGACCGTTTAGGGGACAAAGACATTTTAAAATTAATGGTGTATTATTTTTTAACTCTCTTCAAAGAATACCAAAACAATGCATGTGTTTTTTGAAGAAAAAATGCCAAATTTAACAAACTGAGGGGGCAGAATTTTTAAGGTAGGAGCCTTAGTTATCACATTAATGGAGATATCAGGTGGCCATCACAGTAGTTATCAAAACTACAAGGAGATATCACCTCATATCAGTCAGAATGGCTATCATCAAAAACTACACAAATGATAAATGCTGGGGAGAGAAGGGAATCTTCCTACACTATTGGTGAGAATGTAAATTGGTACAGCCTCTATGGAGAACAGTATAGATGTTCCTTAAAAAACTAAAAATAAAGTTACTATACAATCCTGCAACTCCACTCTTTGGCATATATCTGGAGAAAAACATGGTCCAAAAAGATACATGCATGCAATATTCATTGCAGCAATGTTTACAATAGCTACAACAGGGAAGCAACATAAATGTCCTTTTACAGAAGAATTAATAAAGAAGATATTATAAATATATACAATGAAATATTGTTTTTGTTGTTGCTTAGTCATTAAGAGTGTCCAACTCTTTTGTGACCCCATAGACTGTAGCTCCTCTGTCCATGGGATTTCCCAGGCAAGAATATTAGAGTGGGTTGCTATTTCCTTCTCCAGGTGATCTAACTGACCCAGCACTCAAACCTGTGTCTCCTGTCTCCTGAACTGGCAGGTGGGTTCTTTACCACTGAGCCGCCAGGGATATTACTCAGGAAAAAAAATTATAATAATGCCATTTGTAACAACATGTAGCATGTAGCAACATGTAGCACAATCACAGGAAGCTAACCAATCTGATTACATGGACCACAGCCTTGTCTAACTCAATGAAACTATGAGCCATGCCATGTAGGGCCACCTGAGATGGACGGGTCATGGTGGAGAGTTCTGTCAAAATGTGGTCCACTGGAGAAGGGAATGGCAAACCACTTCAGTATTCTTGCCTTGAGAACCCCATGAACAGTATGAAAGGGGAAAAAGATAGGACACTGAAAGATGAACTCCCCAGGTCGGCAGGTGCCCCGTATGTTACTGAAGATCAGTGGAGAAACAACTCCAGAAAGAATGAAGAGAGGAACCAAGGCAAAAACAGTACCCAGTTGTGGATATGACTGGTGATGGAAATAAAGTCTGATGTTGTAAAGAGCAATATTGCATAGGAACCTGGAATGTTAGGTCCATGAATCAAGGCAAATAGGAGGTGGTCAAGCAGGAGATGGAAAGAGTGAACATCGCAATCAGTGAACTAAAATGGACTGGAATGGGTGACTTTAACTCAGATGACCATTATATCTACTACTGTGGGGAGGAATCCCTCAGAAGAAATGGAGTAGCCATCATCGTCAACAAAAAGAATCCAAAATGCAGTACTTGGATGCAATCTCAAAAATGACAGAATGCCCTATGCTCATTTCCAAGGCAAATTATTCAATATCACAGTAATCCAAGTCTATGTCCTGACCAGTATTGCTGAAGAAGCTGAAGTTGAATGGTTCTATGAAGACCTACAAGACCTTCTAGAACAAACAGCCAAAAAAGATGTCCTTTTCATTATAGGGGATTTGAATGCAAAAGTAGGAAGTGAAGAAATACTTGGACTAACAGGCAAATTTGGCCTTGGAGTACAGAATGAAACAGAGCAAAGTTAATAGAATTTTTCCAAGAAAACGCACTGGCCATATCAAACACCCTCTTCCAACAACACAAGAGAAGACTCTACACATGGACATCATCAGATAGTCAATACCAAAATCAGATTGATTATATTCTCTGCAGCCAAAGATGGAGAAGTTCTATTCAGTCAGCAAAAACAAGACCAGGAGCTGACTGTGGCTCAGATCATGAACTCCTTATTGCCAAATTCAGACTTAAATTGAAGAAAGTAGGGAAAACNTACACATGGACATCATCAGATAGTCAATACCAAAATCAGATTGATTATATTCTCTGCAGCCAAAGATGGAGAAGTTCTATTCAGTCAGCAAAAACAAGACCAGGAGCTGACTGTGGCTCAGATCATGAACTCCTTATTGCAAAATTCAGACTGAAATTGAAGAAAATAGGGAAAACCACTAGACAATTCAGGATGACCTAAATCAAATCCCTTACAATTATACAGTGAAAGTGACAAATATATTCAAGGGATTAGATCTGATAAACAGAGTGCCTGAAGAACTATCATTGGAGGTTTATGGCATTGTTCAGGAGGCTGTGATCAAAACCATCCCCAAAAGGAAGAAATGCAAAAAGGCAAAATGGCTGTCTGAGGAGACCTTACAAATAGCTGTGAACACAAGCAAAGTGAAAGGCAAAGTAGGAAAGGAAGATACACCCATTTGATGCAGAGTTCTGAAGAATAGCATGGAGAGGTAATAGTCTTCCTCAACGATCAATGCAAAGTAATAGAGGAAAACAGTAGAATGGGAAAGTCCAGAGATCTCTTTAAGAAAATCAGAAACATCAAGGGAACATTTCTTGCAAAAGGGGGCACAGTCGAGGACAGAAATGGTATGGACCTACCAGAAGCAGAAGATATTAAGAAGAGGTGGCAACAATACACAGAAGAACTATACAAGATCTTCATGAACCATATAATTCCAATGGTGTGATCACTCACCTAGAGCCAGACATTCTGGAATGCGAAGTCAAGTGGGTCTTACGAGGCATCACTATGAACACAGCTAGTGGAGGTGTTGGAATTCCAGTTGAGCTGTTTCAAATCTTGAAAGATNAGAGTCAGATACGACTGAGTGACTGAACTGAACTGAACTGAACTGTAGCAACATGGACGGAGCTAAAGATTATACTGAGTGAAGTAATTCGATGGGAAAAAGAAATATCATAGGATATTACTTATATGTGGAGTCTTTAAAAAAAGATACAAATGAACTTATTTACAAAACAGAGAACAGACTGAGAGAACAAACTTATGGTTATGGATGGAGGAAGAGTTGGGGGAGGGATAGATGGAAGTCTGGGATGCACGTATACACAATGCTGTACTTAAAATGGATAACCAACAAGGACCTACTGTATACACAGGGAAGTCTAGTCAATATTATGTAACAACCTAGATGGGAAAAGAATTTGAAAAAGAACAGATACTCGTATTTATATAACTGAGTCACATTGCCATACACCTGAAACTAACACAATATTCTTAATCAACTACACTCCATTATAAAATAAAAAAAATTTTTTTAAAGGAGCTATCACATTGACCCTGTGAGAGTATCCCCTCAACTTTGCTTTGCTTCAACTTCTGGCTCAAGCCCCACCCTCTGAAAGGAAGAGGTTTGGAACAATGCCTGAATCTGTGTCCAAAAGGGCTGAAAACATGCTCTGGTCTTGGTGGTGAGAAGTACCCAGGTTTTCCAGGCAGGAGGTATATGCAGGTCAGGTATTACTCAACTTTTAGTCCTGACTTCTGCAATGAAGGTGGAGTCTGGTAGTTGTTTGGATTGACTTCTCACATATAGAGACAAGTTGGCACCTGCTTCCAGAAACCTCCTCCTACCTAAGAAGGGTCTTGTCAACCTAAAGAGTGCCTGAGCCTAGAAAGGTACTGCTTGACCAAATCAGAACATGTAAATATATATATTTCTTTTCTATTCTAAGCCATCTTAAAGTAAGGCTATTGCAGATAATGGGGTCTAGTATGAAAAAGAAAGCTATATCAAAGTTCCTCTGGGGAGTCTGTCATGGCCTGCTATGATGCTGAACTGGTCAATAACACAGAGCTAGAAGGGGCTTCCCACGTGGCTCAGTGGTAAAGAACCTGCCTGCCAATGCAGGTGATGCAGGAGACTTGGGTTCGATTCCTGGGTCAGGAAGGTCCCTTGGAGGAGAAAATGGTAACCCACTCCAGTATTCTTGCAGGGAAAATCCCATGGGCAAATGAGCCTGGTAGGCTGCAATCCACGGGATCACAAAGACTCAGACATGACTAAGTGACTGAGCGCACACACACACACACAGAGATAGAAAACATACTCAAGGCCAGAACTGAGCACTTGTTCACAAGGGACAACAGAAGGCATAAGTGTTGAACACATACACTAAGACCTGCCAACATTTTTCACTTGCAACTTTCTGAAAGAATGAGATTTCATCCTGGGCTGGGTAAAGAAGAAACAGCCAAGCCAAAATTTTTTCTCTGATGTAAATGCGTGGCTTCCAGGAATTCCAACAAGAGCCACCCCTATGACTCCAAGGTCAAAATCCACAACTCAGAGATTTCTATTAGTGCAAAGCCAAGTGAGAGTGGGTGTTTTCTAGAGAGGTTAGTTTGTTAGGAGAAATATGGTCTGAAACAGCCCTACCTGTCCAGGCAAGATAGTAGCCACTTGCATGAGCTATTTTAACAACAGGAGGTTCTAGTAAGGAACTTGGAACCAGCAAGCTACCATGAACTAGAATTCAGGAAAGGTCAAAAGGAGAGAAAAAAATCCCAGTCTATGCATCTTCCCAATCTCCCAGAATCCTTGCTGGAATCCATCTTGGCTGAGCAATGTGTGCACCACCAGGAAAGACCCTGAGTCAGAATGATTGTGCAGAGACAACCTGGAAACTAATAACGGCACTATGAAATCTGAAACGGCAAACCACATGGCTGAGCAGTCTTCTGGGTTCCCTTACCCTGCTTCTCTCCACCCGCTTGCCCCTTCCCAATGAAGTCTCTTGCATGGCTAGCAGGTGTGTCTTCTCGGACAATTCATTTCCGAATGTTAGACAAGAGCCCACTCTCAGGCCCTAGAAAAACTCCCCCCTTCCTGTGATAAGTTCACTTCCAGAAGTTGTTTGAGTTTTGAAAGTCAAGACACCACAGACACTATTAGGTATACTGAGATTCTCAAGAAAATAAATCAAGCTTCTCAAATTCAAGATTCATTCAATTACATAATTTGAAATGAATTTAAGAGGGATTTTTCTTTGGGACATTTTCCCCCATCTCCTTCTGCTTAACCACCCATGGATGGCAGAAGAATTTCTTCCAGGAATGAAGATTCTTCCTGTCCCTCTCTTCTCTGGCCTGTAAACTGAAAGACAAGCCCTTGTTCAATGCCCCAACTGCCTACTTCTTACATTTCCCTGGAGGTTGTTGATTTCACCCTGGTTAGGTAAACAAATACGGCACTTAATTACGTGGCCCATTCAGTTTGACATCATTTTCTGCAAGTGGCTTGCATTAAGATCCAAATCAACCATCTGGAATCTGGAACATGCTCTCCGACAGGGCCTCTCCTTCTATGCCAGATCTGGCCTGAACTTGAGAAACAAAATCAACTATATGAGAGCTATTTCAGCCCAAATTTTCCTCTTCTCTGGAAAATTCAGGGAACTGGAGGCACCATTCCCCACTGACCCAATGCAGGAAATTATGACTTTCAGTGATAGTATGAACTCACAGATAATGTCTGAACTGGGATCAACACACACTAATGCATGGTGGGCAAGTACGGTCCAAATTCAATACCTGCAACTTACGGGAAAAAAAAAGGCAGGGTGAGGGGCGGTGCATTAGAGAGGGAAAAACTGAGAAATCTAGGCATCTGAGCAGTGTTTGAACTTTTCCCTTTAACAAGGATCTGTTTTTCTGAAAACCCAACTCTCTCAAATTAGTTGGGTCATTGTTCCTCAGGAGTTTTATTTCTCTATGGGGAGAATTTCCAACACACAGAATTACTTCTTTTCATCCTTAATTGTGATACTTTCTGCTAATTGAAAGCTAGGCCTTGTGGTTTCCAGAACACTAATTTGTGATGGTAAAACCTTTACCCATCATAAATTATTTCATTGTTCAACGAGGATGTAAAATAATTAATTGGTTATTTGGCAGATAAGTTCAGCATTTGCAGGATCTGTTTTATAAGAAATTTTATTGATGAAAATGTGTCTAAAGCTTTAGCAATGCACTTGGCTTTAGTGTTTGGCAGCAAGGAGACAAACTCTTAAAGCCAAAAACCTCCCCAGAGCATGAGGCAAAGTACAACTTTGCATCTATATTCCTGCTGTAGGTCATTGGGGGTCTCCTTTTACAGACAATTGGCAAAAGGTTTCAGTGGCTGTTTTATGATCCGTTTTGATTTTGTATATGAGCAAATTTCACGTTTCAGCCATGAGACATACCCATGTTTTATCGTGTTGCCCTTAAATGATTTTTCAAGAAGTTGCATTAACTCTTAAAATTGACAGGAATAAATAGAAGCACCGTAAATTTTTTTAAGTTGAAGTCACAAGCATCACAGGCTAACTTACTTACTGTTAGACTGTTGGCCAGTATAGTTTTAAGACATTTAAAAAAAATGTTCAAACTCATCATCACAAATATGCTTGGCTGTCCTGATACTACCATTTTTAAGAAATTAAACTGGGTCTAAATGACACCAATTCAACCAGCAAAGTCTAGTAAATGTCTTAAAAGAAAATCCCAGAAGTTGGTTATTTACTGATGAATGGACCAAAAAAGCCAAGCAGGGACTTCCGCTGACACTAGGTGGATGGCCGTCACAGGCCTTCTTCATCTCTTAGCCCCTCTGTACCCTGTACAAAGCTGGCTCCCAGGGACATCTTAGAAGTGCTCGCTTAGTTTGTGCTTTCAATAAGCACTGCATTCTGCTTCAAACAGAACATAAAGAAAAGCAAAAGTGATACAGGCAAGTGCTTGCTCCTTGAACGTCAGCCATTTGCTGTACCAATGTGTGTTTATAATAAATGCTTCCAGAACGAAAAAAAAAAATGTCCATTTCCACCTTCAAATGTACTCTTCAAAATTAGCCCTATTCAGGGAAAATGTTTCTGGGAAAGAGTAGTGCATGCAAAAACTGCAAACAAAGAGGTTACACACTTGCGTGACTAATATCCCTTGTCTTGTAACTGAGACCAGAAAAACAACTAAGAAACGAACAACTAAGACAAATTTACTCTTAGGCTTAGTATTGACATCTCTTTCTTGTTAACACAACAGAGTTCTGAACGTGTTTTCACATAAGTTCTTCATTTCAAAAACTCATGGCCTGACTTCATGGAGTTGTCTTGAGACCAAAGCAATTTATTTAGAAATATTGAAAAATAATAACTGTTTTAGAAGTTTCAGGAAAGGGAAAAAAAAAGGTAATTCCTATTCCATGCCTGGTTATTTATTCCCACACAATGAAAGCTCTAATTTGAAAAGATATGAACAGCTCCAAAGTTCATAGTAGCACTATTTACAATAGCTGAGATATAGAAGCAACCCTAAGTGTCCATTCACTGATGGATTAAAAAGATGTGGCACACATATATATATAAAGTATTCCAATGGAACACTACTTAGCCATACAAAAGAATGAAGTTTTGCCATTTACAGCAACATGGATGATGTGGAATCTATATGTGGAATTTATATGTGGAATCTAAAAAATACAACAAACAAGTGAATATATAAAAAAAGAATGAACACAGATATAGAGAACTGTTGGTTACCAGTGGGAAGAGGAGAGAAGGGAGGGGCAAAATAGGGGTATGGGATTAAAAGGTACAAACTTATATATAGAATAAACTAAAAGATATCTTGTGTAACACAGAGAATATATACAATATTTTATAGCTAAAAATAAAGTATAACTTTAAAACTTAGTGAATAAACATAGTGAATCACTATGTATGCCTATAATTTATATAATATACTACATCAACTAGGCATCAATAAAATAAATAAAAGTGAAATAAAAATAAATTAATAAAAGTCTCAGGAAAATAAAAAATTAACAAGGAAAAGTATTACCACTTCTGCTCCATTTTATAATATATAATCTTTATGTACTTAAAAGAGTAATGTGTGTATCTACTCTCGGTCACTTCAGTCATGTCCAACTCTTTGCAACCCCATGGACTGTAGCCCACCAGGCTCCTCTGTCCAGTCAAAAATACTGGAATAGGTTGCCATGCCCTCCTACAGGGGATCTATCTTCTTAACCCGTGGGAAGGAACCCATGTCTCAGGAACCTGAGACAGGGAGTGAACCCATGTCTCAGGTGTCCTGCACTGGCAGGCAGGTTCTTGACTAGTAGCGCCACTGAGAAGCTCACAGAGCAGCTTATATAACATCAGAAGTAAGGATCTCCTCCTCCTGTTCTCACTGCTTAAATACTGTCATCCTTCAGCNATCTTCTCAACCCGTGGGAAGGAACCCATGTCTCAGGAACCTGAGACAGGGAGTGAACCCATGTCTCAGGTGTCCTGCACTGGCAGGCAGGTTCTTGACTAGTAGCGCCACTGAGAAGCTCACAGAGCAGCTTATATAACATCAGAAGTAAGGATCTCCTCCTCCTGTTCTCACTGCTTAAATACTGTCATCCTTCAGCACTCTCATACCTGTAAATGCATATGAGCTTTACTCTCTTACATCTTGTAAACTCTAGCATTGTTTATATACTTTTCTTACTCTCTTTACTAAGAATTTTATAAGCTCAAGATCATTCTCATAAGGGATGAATCAGACACCCTGTATCAATATATATGTTTAGGTTGATGCTGTGAAATAGTGAGATGATAGGACAGGGATAGGTGGGGAGAAAATCAATCAAATGTGACCGTCCTCCCAGTCACACTCTAATGAGTCTAAGGTATGTAAATAAATCAAAACAGTGTACAAATGAATAAAGAAATTACTTGTTTTCAAGGTAGGATTTTGGTCACAAAGGCAAAGGTCATTCTTATTTGGGGAGGAGGGGGTCAGATAGACACAGATAGTATTGAAAAAGAGAGGGGAAAAAACCTTTAATGAGTTGTAATTGGCCAGGGTTCTCCAGAGACACAGAACCAACAAGATAGATAAAGAGACAGAAAGAGATAGATGACATAAAGACAGATAATAGATAATAGATGTTAGATAATAGACAGATAGATACAACTACCAATGCAGAAGACACGAGAAGATGAAGTTTCGATCCCTGGGTTGGGACAACCCCCTGCAGGAGGAAATGGCAACCCACTCCAGTATTCTTGCCTGAAAAATCCCATGAACAGAGGAGCCTGGTGGGCCACAATCCATGGGGTCACAAAAGAGCTGGTCATAACTTAGCAACTGAGCTCACACGATAGATGATACAGATGGAGGACACACACATACATATAAATAAATCTACCTATCATTTATGTATCTGTGTTATTTATCTAAATTGATACTTATTTTAAGAAAAGAGATTTATTTCAAGGAACTGACTCACCCAATTATGGGGGCTGACTAGCATGAAGTCCATATGGGCAAACTGGCAACCTGAAAACTCACACAGGATTTCTATTACCAGTGTTAAGGCTGTATTTCTCCTCCAAAAGACCTGATTTTTTGTTTTTACAGCCTTCATCTGATGGGATGAGATCAACCTACATTATGGAAGGTAACCTCTTTTACTTAAGGTCAGCTAATTGTAAATGTTACTCATATCTGAAAATATTTTCACAGCAACATCTAGACTAGTGTTTGAGCAAACCCTTGGGCACCATAGCTTAGCCAAGTGGACACATAAAATCAGCCATCACAGGAGTATTGAGTGGTTTCATAAATGAAGCCAAAGAAGAGGAAAGAATGTGAAGGAGGTGCAGAAAATCTCCTGCCCTTCTTCCACAATTAGAATGACAAGATTCAGAAAAGTTAGTCAACACTGCAGTAAGCAGTCACCCTAGTTTGGGTCATTGAAGGGAACGGATCTGAGTTATAATTAAGGTTTTGCTCCAGGAAACACTCAGCCAAGAACTGTGGGTTCAGGCAATCACTCTTATTTTCATCAGTCTCAAAGACAGGTTCTTTCTGTAGTCCTTGACCCACGAGAGAATTATCAGGCGTGTGTTGATCGCCTGTGACCAAGGCTTCACTCGCTGCAGCTGAGGGGTGGGACCAGCAGTTCCCTGACGGTGCCCGGACCCACGCACATTAATCATTTTAATGAAGTGCATCCAGTCATCCTTGTCAAATCCATGGCCAGTCAACTGCAAACTATCAGAACAAGGTGTTGGATGGAGTCGATCATACTTTGATGAGTAAACCAACTTGACTTGTTCATTTAGGAAAGAAGTTTGAAATGCGCTCAGGCTTAGTCAAGGGCTGGTGAGGGTGTTTTCCTCTTAAACCACTCTTCATAGAGGACAACCTGTTTCTAAACATGCAGGAGACATGTGGGCAAAGTGACACCAGTCCCTGAATAAATTGCTGCACTGATTTTTCTATGAGTAAAATATTATAAATTCGAATAACCTCTTTGGAGCATTTAAGGTACAGGAAATGAGTCATCGAAAGAACCTCCTGCAGCCTCTGGATGATGGCAAACATTTTTTTTTTTTTAAACCCTCATTAATTAGTGGGAAAGTAAACTTGAAAAACCTGAGTTAATATTATTTTGAGAAGAAATATCGTTTATGACTTTCACGTTCTTTCCAGTATAATGACTTCAAAGTATTTCTTAATCCAGTCCTTTGGTGAATGTGTTTTCTTTTTTTAATACACGAGAATAAAATTCAGTCATGTGCATGGAAAGTAAGCTGCTATAACAAAGCAAACTGTTATAATGTAATTACTTCATGTTTCATTGGTGTTTGCTTATTAGCAAAAGAATGAATAGGAAATTTTCTACTAAAGCAATTGAAAGCACACATTAACTTTTTAAAAATATGTCTTTGTTGTAGTATTCTCTCTGCTTTGTGCATGTTGGACTAATTCTAAATTAAATTAAAATTTTAAATTAATTAGTAATTTTCCTCATGAGGAGGACAGTTCGGTGTTTTGAAGTTCTGGTATTTTTTATCTCCTCGGTAGTCCTTGATAGATCTTTTTTAGTCGCATAGGGGCAGAAAATGTGAAAGTGTTATCACTCAGGGTGTCCAGCTGTTTGTGACCTCGTGGACTGTCGCCTACCATGCTTCTCTGTCCATGGGATTCTCCAGGCAAGAACACTGGAGAGGATAGTCATTCCCTTTTCCAGGGGATTTCCCACCCCAGGGGTTGACTCTGTGTCTCTTACATTGGCAGGCTGATTCTTCACCATCTAAGCCACTAGGGAAGGCCAGAACCCAGGCTGTCAATATCCCCCCCATTAGTCTGGGTTCTCCAGAGAAACAGAAATAGGATATGTGTATATATAAAGAAAGAGATGTACTGTAAGGAACTGGCTCACACCGTTATGGAGGCTGAGAAGTCCCAAGTTCTGTTATTGACAAGCCTGAGATCCAAGACAGTCCATAGTGTAAGTTCCAGCCCAAGTGCAGGAAAAGACTGACATGCCAGCTCAAAGAGAGTCAAGCGGAGAGAATGAATCTTCACACATTCTGCCTTTTGTTCTATTCAGGTCTCTAACAGATTGAAAGAGGTTCACCCACCTTAGAGAGGACAAACAACCTGCTTTACTCAGTCTACCCACTTTAATGTGGTCGTAGCCAGAGACACATCCAGAGTAACATTTAAGAAAACATTTGGGCATCTACTAACCCAGTTGACACGTAAAATTAACCTTCACATCTTGCTTACCACCATACCCATACACATACACACACACACACACACACACACACACACAATCTGGCAGTGGCTTATGAAATATTAGAGGAGCTAGGTTTTAATGAAGAAATTAGAACCTGATACACTAAGGACTGAAACTGAAGCAGTATGAAATAGGTCAGATTCACACAGAAGGAACACTTACCTTAGACCTGGGGTGAGGTGAGGATGGTGGGGTAATGAAAATCTTCTCAGAATAAAGCCGACCAAAGCTAAGGCTTGAGTAGGAAAGAGATTTTGTTTCAAAAAGATGATAGCAGTGTAGGAAGCTTAGAAAGAGAAAACATTCTAGACACAGATACAAGCCTGCACACGGCAGAACAGATCTCAACCTGAAAATTGAGGGAAGCAGGAAATCAGAAGACTAGGGAACTGGCAACGGAGGAGGATCAGGAATACAGCTGGAGGATGTAGCAGAAGCCAAATCAAGATAGGCTTTGTTAAACAGATTGAAAAGTCTGCATTTATTCTAATAGCCACAGGAACCTTCTTAGCAGGAAAGTGGCATGACCAGATTTATACTGTAGACAGATCACTCAGGCTAACCTGTGAAGCATGGATTCAAGAGAAACAGAGTCAGCAACTGTTTTAGCAATTAGGTGACATGATGTAACTGAGAAAATGGAGAGAAATGGATGAATTCTAGTGATATTTAGGAGGTGAAGTGAACAAAACAAGATGATTTATTGAACGGGAGAGATGAGAAGGAAGCAGAATTCACAGGGGAGTACAGTCTAATTGTGTCGTTGAATGTTCCTCAATTTGCCTTTGTCTGGTTGTTCCCCCTAGTTGGTTTCAGGTTATGCATTTTCAGCAGGAATATGACATAAGTGATCTGTGTCTTTCATCAAGAGGCGCGTGACTTCAGTTGGTCATTTTAGTGATGTTAACGTAGTCAAGGCAGTGTTTGCCAAATTTCTCTCATCGAAAGGTACGTCTTTTAACCTTCTAATTAAACAATACATAATCTGTGGGAAGATGCTCTGAGACTAACCACATGATTACCCAACAAACTTAAATAGTGTTAGTATTGTTAATATCCATTGATGATTCTTGCCCAAATCAATTATACTCATGATGTTGCAAAATGCTAATTTTCTAATTCTGTCATTGCTTCTGAATGCATCATCTGGCAATAATGCCTAGAATTACTATACTTGTTGATAGAATACAAATGAACCCCAAAAAAGTAAAGCTTCCTTTCCACTTACTTATTTGTATTTTTCAATATCAACTTGGATTCTTGATTATCTTATTCAATGGACGACATCTCATTGTCATGAATCATTTTTAATGCTCGAATTTCCCAATTCAACTGTTGGAAGCTCCTTTAAGCAAGCTTCAGTGACCTTCTCACATGAACCACTTTCTGATTTTCTCACAGGGAAAGACATTTCAAACTAATGCTCATTTTCCTAACTTCAGACCTGGAACCAGCTATTTCCTCATTTAGTGAAAGAATTTAGAAATCTAGGCCTGAGAACTAGGTATGCTTAACCATTTTGGACTGTGAGATGCCTAGCCTCCTTGAAATATTATTTTTGAAAATGTATTGTGGCCTAGGGAAAAGATGCAAGCTTCCAGAGAAAATCTCCACTGGCTTTTGTTAAAAGTCTAGAGAGGTTAATCATAAATTCAATTTTAGGGGGATTTAGCTTCATCTTGTTTGAAATAAAATCAGTTCTTGCAGGGGGAGCTTCAAAGCTCTGTGTACTGCCTATTTCCCTTGGTAAAATTTCTGAGCCACTATTCTGGGCATTGGGTGGAATGGCATTCAATGGTCTTGGTGACTTTCTCTTCTGTGGTGAAAGTGAAGGTCACTCAGTTGTGTCTGAGTCTTTGTGACCCCATGGATTTTACTGTCCACGGAATTCTCCAGGCCAGAATACTGGAGTGAGTAGCCTTTTCCTTCTCCAAGGGATCTTCCCAACCCAAGGATTGAATCCAGGTCTCCCACATTGCAGGTGGATTCTTTTACCAGCTGAGCCACAAGAGAAGCCCAAGAATACTGGAGATATCCCTTTTCTTGAGGATCTTTCCAACCCAGAAATTGAACTGGGGTCACCTTCACTGCAGGTGGATTTTTTTACCAACTGAGCTAGTATCCTTGCAAATATGAGTAAACGGAGGTAAGGGTAATTGGGCCCCAGGCACATGTGAGATGGAGCCTGCATCCTTTGAGCAGAGGATGGGTGAGGAAGGTAGCCCTCAACCTCTCTGAGAATTTAGTCTCTTCATCTCAAGGATGAAGGGAAAGAGAAATGCCAGCAACTTACTTACTTTTCTTAAGAGAATACCAAGCTTCTGGATTGGGAGCTGAGGGGAGTTAAGGCCCTTCATTTTGGGCCACATCTGCCCGGAGTGAAGCTTCCATCAAACTGAAGGTAAAGGAAAAAACAGAGACAGAAACAGGGAGAGAGAGAGAGCAGATCAGGTTTCAAATGCCATAGACTCTGACTGTTCTTACTGAGTTTAGAAGATTTTCTTAAATAAATGTTTCCTCACTTGCTGTATGTTTTCAGGACAATTGCCAGAGATGTTAAATGGTTGGTTTTCATCAATTATGCTTGATTTATTGGAGAGTGGGTCCACTGGGCTCTCTATGCTGGTATCCTTGAACTGGCTTTAAATTTTACTCTGTATGTTTGACACAGAAGAGTCATGTATTTGTATAAAGTCAAATCTACTCACCCTTTCTTATTTCTTTTACTGCTTTTATGCTTGGAAATTCATCTCCATCCAGAGATTTAGCATATATTCACCTATTTTATTGACACCTAATTTTTGGTACACCCAGAATTTAACTTAGTATATCTTAGTGCAAGATGCATGACTGCTCTCAAAATTAACTTTTTCCAAATAATAAATATCTTAACACATGTGTTGAATAATCTCTTAGTCTCTCAATTTTTAAATTACCTATTTATTATTTATTGAATTATTACATATACTGTTGGTCTGTCTATACTTTTATATAACCACACTATATGATGATATTATTTTTACAATATATTTTTAAAATTTAAAACTGGCATGCTGCAGTCCATGGGATCGCAAAGAGTTGGACACAACTGAGAGACAAAACAACAACAGAGGTCTCATTATCCTGATTTTTCAAAATTATCTTAGCTGCCAGATGAACTTTAGAATTATTTGCTAATTTATAAAATTACAATACAGAATAATATATCCCACAGATTAACTTGGAAAAGATAAAAATTTTGCAATATTGTTTATTGTTCCATAAAAGAACATGATACAGCTTTTCATTCATTTAAATCAACCTTTAAAACTCTCAGAAAATTTGAAATTTTCTTCCTAAAAAATCAGTTATTGTTGAGTTTACTCAAGTTAATTTGTTTTGTTTTGTTTTTTGATTGTTAACATGAGTAAAACTTTTCCAACATGTTATATAATTATGTCTGTTATGCAGAAACTACCAGTATTTGTAACTGTATCCTGTCTGTCCATCTTATGAACTCTTACAGAATTTCACAGCTTTTCAATTAGTTCTCTAGGATTTCTGTGCAGTGAAGTCAAATTAGCTATAAATAATCGTCATTTTCTATCTTTCCTGCTGCCATCATATTCAAGGTCATCATCTTATTTGCAATGTTGGATTTAGAACTGAGGCATTTTGCAGAAACCTGAAATCCAAAATCCAATTATTTTAAGGAATCAAAGAAATGTTAAGTGATTTTATTGTTTGAATTATGGGGGTACTGGAATGTGGCCCCCAGCTTTCACATGCAGATATAGACCCTCACAGTCAAAGAGCGAGCCCTTTAGGCAGAGTGCCCTTTATGCAGATGAATAATACAGATGGAAATCATTGTTATGCAAATCTAATTTTTCACAGCTTTGATGTGCTTTGTCCAAGCATCTGCAGCAAAAATTTAAGGTCAAACTGGCCTTCGTGAGTCCTTCCTTTTGCCAAAAACTGTGTGAATGTGCTTGGGATATAGATCTCAATTTAATATTAGGCAGAGTCAAACATAATTATAAAGACAGACTCATGGGAAACAAAAAATCAGCTGTGTTCCAGGACTAAGTATACCTATGTTAAATACCTGGTATTGCAGACTGCAGGGCCCTCCTTCACTCCTAGGCTTAGTGTAACAGCATGGCAATGCTTGTGTTTTCTCTACTCAGGCTTGAACCCCAGCTGCCACTCACAAACTGTGTTACTTTGGGCAATATACTTGTGTAAGTTAACAGTGGGTTTGATTCTAACCCAGAGGATCAGTGGCAGATAATTTTTTTTATTTTTCTCTCATCTCTCTCATCTCAAATTCTGGGTTTGGGTTTTAAGGGAATAATATGGAGGCTTAGCCTTACTGTGGCTTCAGCAATTACATTGCCATCCATAGAATGTGGCTCTTCTCCTTGTGGCTCAAGATGGCATCTAGGGCCTCATACATTCTATCTACCTTTCTAGCAAGATAGAAAAAAAAAAAAAGCAAAGAAGAGAGCACAAGCAGAATGTGGTTGTCTTTTATGGAGGCTTCCCTGAAGCTGCCACATAACCTTTTCATTTGCATTGTGGGTGAAAAATATTGTCTGCCATATCAGTAGGGTTTCCCAGACGGTGCTAGTGGTAAAGAACCCACCTGCCAATGCAGGAGGTGTAAGAGATGCATATTCAGTCCTTGGGTTGGGAAGATCCCCTGGAACGGGGCATGGCAACTTACTCCAATATTCTTGCCTGGAGAATCCCATGGACAGAGGAGCCTGGCGGGCTACAGGCCATGAGGTTGCACAGAGTTGGACATGACTGAAGTGACTTTGCACACTATATCAGTAAATAAAGGATGTTGTCATCAAGCCACTGGCCACTGCAACCACCTCCAGCTGTCACCTCAAGGGGATTCAGGGTGGAGAAAAACAGGATACTGGCCTTGGATAGTTAAGGTGTACATCAAAGGAATGATTTCAGTGAGCCTAGACTCTTGCATCTTCTCATAGACATAAAGGTGCTAAATTCATTAACTTGAGACATCTGGTTTTCTTTAATCAACAGTAATCTAAATCAAATCCCTTATGATTATACAGTGGAAGTGAGAAATAGATTTAAGGGCTTAAATCTGATAGAGTGCCTGATGAACTATGGAATGAGGTTCGTGGCATTGTACAGGAGACAGGAATCAAGACCATCCCCTTGGAAAAGAAATGCAAAAAAGCAAACTGGCTGTCTGGGGAGGCTTTACAAATAGCTGTGAAAAGAAGAGAAGCAAAAAGCAAAGCAGAAAAGGAAAGATATAAGCATCTGAATGCAGAGTTCCAAAGAATAGCAAGAAGAGATAAGAAAGCCTTCTTCAGCAATCAGTGCAAAGAAATAGAGGAAAACAACAGAATGGGAAAGACTAGAGATCTCTTGAAGAAAATTAGAGATACCAAGAGAACATTTCATGCAAAGATGGGCTTGATAAAGCACAGAAATGATATGGACCTAACAGAAGCAGAAGATATTCAGAAGAGGTGGCAAGAATACACAGAAGAACTGTACAAAAAAGATCTTCACGACACAGATAATCACGATGGTGTGATCACTCATCTAGAGCCAGAAATCCTGGAATGTGACGTCAAGTGGGCCTTAGAAAGCATCACTGTGAACAAAACTAGTGGAGGTGATGGAGTTGCAGTTGAGCTATTTCAAATCCTAAAAGATGATGCTGTGAAAGTGCTGCACTCAATATGCCAGCAAATTTGGAAAATTCAGCACTGGAAAAAGTCCATTTTCATTCCAATCCCTAAGAAAGGCAATGCCAAAGAATGCTCAAACTACCGCACAATTGCACTCATCTCACATGCTAGTAAAGTAATGCTCAAAATTCTCCAAGCCAGGCTTTAGCAATACATGAACCGTGAACTCCCTGATGTTCAAGCTGGTTTTAGAAAAGGCAGAGGAATCAGAGATCAAATTGCCAACATCTGCTGCATCATGGAAAAAGCAAGAGAGTTCCAGAAAAACATCTATTTCTGCTTTATTGACTATGCCAAAGCCTTTGACTGTGTGGATCACAACAAACTGTTGAAAATTCTGAAAGAGATGGAAATACAAGACCACCTCACCTGCCTCTTGAGAAATCT
>SJYA01002489.1:3310720-3427420 GCA_006410615.1 Neotragus moschatus | reverse complement strand
TCTAGTCAAGGCTATGGTTTTTCCAGTAGTCATGTATGGATGTGAGAGTTGGACTGTGAAGAAGGCTGAGCACCGAAGAATTGATGCTTTTGAACTGTGGTGTTGGAGAAGACTCTTGAGAGTCCCTTGGACTGCAAGGAGATCCAACCAGTCCATTCTGAAGGAGACCAGCCCTGGGATTTCTTTGGAAGGAATGATGCTAAAGCTGAAGCTCCAGTACTTCGGCCACCTCATGTGAAGAGTTGACTCATTGGAAAAGACTTTGATGCTGGGAGAGATTGGGGGCAAGAGGAGAAGGGGACGACCAAGGATGAGATGGCTGGATGGCATCACTGACTTGATGGGCGTGAGTCTGAGCGAACTCCGGGAGTTGGTGATGGACAGGGAGGCCTGGCGTGCTGCGATTCATGGGGTCGCAAAGTGTCGGACATGACTGAGTGACTGAACTGAACTGAATCTTTAACCTGGTTTTTGTTGCAAAACTTCTGTTATATCCTAGCTCCTCCCTGAACCTCTTTGGAGGAGTTCGTCAGAGGTATTTGAGAAGCAGTTTCTTAGGCTGCATCCTCCAAAATTTCACTGAAAAAACATAAGCCTCAACTTCTAAGTTGTGCATTTTTCAGTTGAAAATACCCCACTGACCAGAACATAGACATACAACAATAGCTAAGTGTTAAGGAAGAAGGTGGGTAGAATTGTCATTATTTTAGGTGGCCAGCTAAAACTCAGAAATTCTATTGGATTAGCAAAAAACTTTGTTAGGAATTTTTCATACCATCTAACAGAAAAACCCAAATGAACTTTTTGGCTAACCAAATATTTGGGTATAAGGAAATCATGGATATTGGTAGCCATCTATTTATTTTTTTACCCTTATATTTCACTTCTATTTGTCTCAAATTCCTTGTTGATAAAATAATCATGGAAATAATAATCTCATAGTAGTATTACAAAGGTTAATTTAACTGAGGTCATATTTGAATGACGCTTAGCCCAATATCCTAGAAAGGAAGCATGAATTAATTTTATCTATCATTTCTAGGGGGGAACACCATCAAGAATACTTTTATTGGTCTCTATTACCAAAATAATACTTAACAAGAGGCAGTAATTAAACTTAACAGGTTTAAATTTTTTTAAAGCAGTTTTAAGTTTAGAACAGAGTTGACAGGAAGGTACAGAAATTATCCATATGTATCTTCACTATCCAGAACCAGTATCCTGCCTGTCTCCACCCAGGATGCCCTCTGGGTATACAGCTGGGGTTGGTTGCAGTGGCTGCTGGCTTGATGGCAACATCCTTTGTTTACTGATCTGGCAGGTGAGATTTTTCATCCACGATATAAACAAAACATTTATGTGGCAGCTTCAGGAAAGCTTCCTTAAACGACAATCAAGCTCTCCTGGGATCAAAATAATTTTCACTTACTGATAATTTGCTCTGTTTAATGCAAATTTTATTCCTACTATTCATTATCAGTTCAAAAGTTTTGATCCAAGGGAAAAGACTTAGCACCTAGTATAGTACATTGTTTCGCACATGGTAAATATTCAGAGTTATTCTGTTGAATGACTGACAAGCAGCTGAAACACAATATTTCCTCTTTGAATTTTATGTGCAAGGAGAACAGGAGAGAATCTATCTCATTCATATGAGGACATTTACAAAATTTTCTTTGGTTGACCTCAATTGCTTACATTTCAGTGGCCTTAGAAGGAGTCTTCACATTTAATAGCTAATGCTTTGGTTCTTTCTCTTTCTTGTATATATATCCTCAAGTGATGGAAGTAGGTTTCTATCCAGGAAGTCAGTTATTTGTCAATGTTGCTTCTCTGTAACTGACATTAAGGAAACTGCTGAACATTTCAATCTTTCTTCCCATAATTATAAACATAGGCTTGTTGGGGAAACATTTGGTGAACAGGAATACCAAATATATAATTAGTACATATGTCTGTGGGCTTTCCAGGTGGAGCTAGTGGTAAAGAATCTGCTTGCCAATGCAGGAGATGCAAGAGACGTAGGTTGCGATCCTTGAGTTGGGAAGAGCCACTGGAAGAGGAAATGGCAACCCACTCCAGGATTCTTGCCTGGAAAATGGACAGAGAAGACTGGTGGGCTACAGTCCATGGGGCTGCAAAGACATGGCTATGACAAAGCAACTGAGCAAGCACACATGTATGTGTATATGTAATACACACACACACACATACATATAAACACACATATGTATGTGTGTACGTATAGAAATGTAGCTGATTTTTGTATGTTGATTTTATATCCTGCAACTCTGTTGAATTCATTTATTAGTTCTAATAATTCTGGGAGGTTCTAATAATAGTTCTAATAATTCTAATGGGGGTTAGGGGAGACTCTTTAGGGTGTTCTACATGTAAGATCATGTCATCTGTGAACAGAGATAATTTTACTTTTTCCTTTCCAATTGAATGTCTTTTTTTTTTTTTTCTTGCCTTATTGCTCTGGCTAGGACTTTCATTAGTATCTTGACTAGAAGTGGTGAGAATGTGTATTCTGATCATGAAAGAAAAACTTGCAGTCTTTCATACTGAGTATGATGTTAGCTGTTGATTTTCATATATGGCCTTTATTGTGTTGAGGTAATTTTCTTATATTCATAGTTTAACAGAGAAGGCAATGGAAACCCACTCCAGTACTCTTGCCTGGAAAATACCACGGACAGAGGAGCCTGGTAGGTTGCAGTCCATGGGGCTGCGAAGAGTCTGACATGACTGAGAGACTTCACTTTCACTTCACGTATATTCTAAAGAAAACTTCTTCCTGAAATAGAAATAAAAATAGAATTAGAATCATCCACAAATAGATTTTTGTGGATAACAAGTCAATTGGTAGCTTTCAAATACCAAAGAAATAATGAATTTAGAAACATGTGTTCTATTGGTTTTGTAATAAGACAAAAAAGAGATTTCACAAATGCAAGTTATGCCCAAATGGTGCCCTTTTATTGATGGATACAGTGTCAAAAGTACAATTCCCAGGATTCCCATTAACCTAGACCCAGAGAAATTAGTACAAAATGATGTCCATTGTCCATGAGGCAGCTCACAGGTGAGTGCTCAGAGGGGGTCCTAAGTCAGGTACATGGCTGGTCCCCTTGCTGTAACCCTGTCCTGCCCCACGATCATCAGTCAATCTCTTGGTCTGTCCTCTCTGGACTGTCAGCCTCCTCTTTCACAAAGCCCTGCCAATGGTAATGTTCTACAAGAAATAGAGGACAAAAAAAAAGCCTCTATGCTTGGGAGCTCCACAGAGCCCTACTTGGTTTCAGTGTTAACAAAAACTTAAAACTGCATTTCATGGAACAAACACACAAAAATACTTTTATCTGCTGCCTCCTCGCAGCCTTCCAGGTGCCAAGTGCTAGACATTTGAAGACTTGCAGAGACTCCATAGCCAGCTAGGAAGAAAATCCACTTGTTCTAGAAGCACAGGCCACAGCTTGCCTTGGCAGAATCCTCTAAATCACAGAATCCCAGGGAAACTTGTGTAACACAGAGAGAAAAGGAGCACAGTGAATAACTCTGTTTTCAGTAAAACATCTTCAAGTTACAAATTAGAATATACAATGGAAATAGATACTGCCTTGAAAAAACAGTAAGACATGGTATGTAAACTTCTCAAAACTCTTTTGATGTCCAAGTCACTCAATAAATGAAAATGCTAAATAAATATTAAATAAGTGTTTGATGGTGACATGCTATCGTTGTTTAGCTGCTCACTCATGTCCAACTCTTTGTGACCCCATAGATAGTAGCCCATCAGGCTCCTCTGTCCATGGGATGTTCTAGGCAAGAATACTGGAGTGGGTTGCCATATCCTTCTCCAGGGAATCTTCCCGACCCAGGGATCAAACTCCCATCTGCATTGGCAGGTGGATTTTTTACCACTGAGCCATCAGGGAAGCTTGATGAAGCTAATTATCCAACTAACACATATGTATATATATAAAATATATACATGTAACATATATATATATATACCTAACATATATATATATCTCACAAATACATGTTAGTCAAGCATCAGTTTCTTTTTTATCAAATAGGAATGGTCCAGAGAGTCACACTGGGACTACTTTTCATGACTGGACAATCTTCCTGGATGGTTCTAGCCCAGAAAACCAGTTATTTTTTTTTCAGATCAATGGAATTCCTGATAGTAAAATAAATATTTGCGCCCATTCTGTAGTCCTGAGCCCTCTACAGCTACTGCTTGAAACAGAATGCAGTGTTCAGTGAAGATTCTCATAGCTGTATTAGAGAATCGAGGTCTACTAGAAACAGTAAAACACAAATCGAACCCCAAAATGGGAGAAAGCAACAAAAATAAAGTGTACAGAACACAAAAACAAAGAAAGAGCAGAAAATCATAATGTTTTTACATGCTTGGACTACATGTAAAATAAACGTAGCTTCCAGTTTATTTATATGGTGTATAAATACTTTTTAAAAAATCTTCCTATTTTAAGTGAAAGGAGCAACAAAAAGGAACAACAGGCTAGGTGACTCACCAAATAAGAGGATATAGTAAAATACAAAAGATAAATAAAATGGGAATGTGAAATTTGTAGTTTATCAGGGTTTCAGTGAGGCCAGCAAAGCTCTGTAAAAATATCCTTAAAATGAACATGAGAGAACTGGAAAGTCTGATCCAAAAGGGAAAAGGCAAAGGAAAAAATGTAGACTATGAAAAGAAGAAATAAAGACAAAAAAAGTGGACATATGAATGAATGAATCAGCTAATCAATTAGGTGGTCAGTCAGTGAGACACTGACCTAGTGAGTTCTAACTGGAGAATCAGGCTCAGTATCCTATACAATCAATAGCTGGCAGTCAAGGCCAGTTATTGAGAGGTCCTAGAAACTTCCTTTAATTATCAGCAAGCTCCTTCTTGGCTTTTACTGCAATTTTAATGAAAGAGTGGAAATGTCTCAGGCACTAATGTGCCTGGGTAGCTCTGCTAAGATGTAAAGTTGAGTAGCCCTTTCTGAGACAGAGGAGACAGTGGGCTGAAAACCAGTTTCTGGCCCAGTTTTGCTAAATAAACAGAGATGACACCTCTGAAGATTTGAGGACAAGAACAAGCAAGGATTGTAGCAGGTGCCCTTACTTGATGTGCCTTCTCCTTCCAGGAGAACTGTAGTCTCCAGAGTTGCTCAGCTCAGAAATGATCAAACCGAAACTCTGAAATGTCTGGCATATCATACCTTAAACCTCACTCACTCATGCCCGGGCTCAGTCATGTCTGACTCTTTGCAACCCTGTGAACTGTAGCCCACCAGGCTCCTCTGTCCATGGAAGTTTCCAGGCAAGAATAATGGAGTGGGTTGCCATTTCCTCTTCTGGGGGATCTTCCTGACCCAGGGATCAAACTTGCATCTCCTGCAGCTTCTGCATTGCAGGCAGGTTCTTTACCGCTAGCGCCACCTTGAAACTAGACTTTCTAATTAAGAGATCCCCACCTCTCCACTCCTCAGTCTATATCTCATCAGTCAGGTGGTGTTCCCTGGTAAGAAATCAGCCATGGAGAACCAGGAAAGAGGACAGGATTTCCAAGGTCCTTCACAAAGGAGGCCTAGAGAAAAGCATTACAAAAGCCTACATTGCAGAGTGTCCTTATATTGATATCTAGTTATTGTGTTTGTTTTCACTGTTCTCACTGAAATAATTGTTTATACGTTCTGTGTGACTAAGCTTTTTCTTTTTTCATTTGCAGGCAATACGAAATTTACCTTTGATTATGTAAAAACAAACAAAAACTTAAAAGCAGATTCAGAGGTGTAGTACACACCAAAATCCAAATGCAGTGAGTTTAAGAGAAGGTGGGGAAAGAGAAATGAGAAACCATAGTATAGAAAAATGCTTTGAGGAATTTGGTTTAAGTTGAGCAGGCACCTAGGGCTAATGGGGGAAACACTTTATTAAAAAACTGGAATAAAAGGTGTGTTTTATGCCATAAGGAAAATGCATTAGAGAGGGGAAATAATGCAGACAGGGAGAGTTGCTATAACAATGACCTTGAATTGGAAAGAGGGAGAAAGCCCTAGAGAGGGAGATCTGGGTACGTGTGAGGATAAGAACCCTTGAAAGGGCTGATGTGATTTTTTTTCTTCCTGTTTTCTTCATGAAATAGTAAGCGAGGTCCAGAAGTGATAAGTAAGAAGTATTGGAGATTTGAAGAAGAAGAAAGCACAAAATTGTTATCTAGATGCATGCAAGAGAGAAAGTAGAATAGGGAAATATACTATGATTGCCACATGATATTGGGAAATACAATGATTGTATGATTGCCACATGGCATTCCAGTTCTAGTTAAGGTTCATGAAAAAAGAAAAGTGAAAGTATTAGGTGCTCAGTTGTGTTTGTGATACCATGGACAGTACTGTTCATGGAATTCTCCAGGCAAAATTACTGCAGTGGGTTGCCATTTCCTCCTCCAGGGTATCTTTCCAATCCAAGGATTGAACCCAGGACTCCCACGTTGCAGGCAGATTCTTTAAGGTCTGAACCACACTAATGGTGACACTTAAGGTTCATGTTCATGAATTTAACAGAAGACTAATCCATAAGGATATGACATTTTCCTCATCCTCATTTAATGGAGTGGGGGTACAGGTGTGTGCTTGGCAGAATGTAATAATTAGCCAAGTTTGAGATGTTTGCTGAGTTGATTGTGAAGAAGGAAGAGTGGGGCAAGGAAGCTGGTCATATCACAAGACAATGATTATAACCAACTGCCAGGGAATCCAAGCTGGATGAGAAGTGAAGCGTGAATACGAGTGGAGTGAGGGACCGTGAAGTGGTCCTGAAAGCACTGCTTCAGGTGGATCGGTGGGGTTTGAGGATTGCTGGCATTTGGGGACTGGAGGAAGTGAGAAGGAAGGATGAGAGGTAACAGTCTGAGAAATGGATGCTGAGAATTGAGATTGTGGAGGTGGTGCCAATTTTGGTAACCACAAGGTATGGGGAAGGAGAGGCTGAGAGAGGGACAAGATTACTGGAGGAGAAGAGGCTAACAATCTCAAGCAAAGGGTGCTGGAAAGATCTTCTGTGATGGTAATTGAATGCCCCCAAAAGAAGATAGTGGTGCTGTTAAGAACAGCAACAGTGACTTAGGATTTTCCCATCCGAAGAGTGGACCAGCAGCCACAGCAGCGCTGGGCTTCTTGTTGATCACTTAGGATCTCAGGTCCAGAAATACTAAATCAGAATCAACAGTTCACTGAGATCCTCCTAGACAGCCATATGGTTATTGAAGTTTGTGAAGCACTTAACTAAAAACTCAACATCTTTGTGAAATGGGGAGTAACTTGGGTGCTGCAATGATTAATTAAAACAAGAAGGGAGGGATCTGTTGGGGGTACAGTCTGATGACAAAGATTCAAGGCTGGATGTTTTTAGGAAAGAAGTTAGGCGAATGAGCTGAAAACTGCAATGAAAAGCAAGAAGGACAACCACCTCACTAGAGAGGATGCTAGGGAGGCAGTGTTCATAGGAGGATCTGGGTTTCATTTAGGACAAGAAGCTAAAATGAACATCTAGAGACAAAGTTGAGTATCTCTGAAGACTCAAGGATAGGTTGAGTTTGCTGATTAGGGGCTGTGGGTTCAACAGGGCACAACGAAAATGCTCAGAGGTTGAGGAAATATTGGAGATAGCCTTATGGTGGTTATCTAATAGAATTAGTGGGGCACCTCTGGGGCTTACCATAGTGACAGACATAAACAAGGATGAAAGATGTGGTGACTTATTCCTGGTGGATTCCAGGCAGATAAAGATGTCACGTCTATCAGTATCATAGGATAAAGAAATGTGGGTTTTCATGAGGACTCCTCTCCAGTTTCAGTTATAAAGGTTTGGAAGCCAAAAAGGAAACAATTCTACTTTTTTCAACAGAGAAATGGATGCTGCGGCTAAGTCATTTCAGTCGTGTCGGACTCTGTGCAACCCCATAGACGTTAGCCCA
The DNA here is from genome assembly GCA_006410615.1 of Neotragus moschatus. Taxonomy (NCBI): domain Eukaryota; kingdom Metazoa; phylum Chordata; class Mammalia; order Artiodactyla; family Bovidae; genus Neotragus; species Neotragus moschatus. The sequence goes on along the minus strand of SJYA01002489.1, from coordinate 3,419,415 downwards.
CCAGGCTCCCCTGTCCCTGGGATTCTCCAGGCAAGAACACTGGAGTGGGTTGCCATTTCCTTCTCCAATGCATGAAAGTGAAAAGTGAAAGGGAAGTCACTCAGTCTTGTCTGACTCTTAGCGACCCCATGGACTGTGGCCTACCAGACTCCTCTGTCCATGGGATTTGCCAAGCAAGAGTACTGGAGTGGGCTGAATGAAGTTAAATTTATACACATAATAAAATGGGCTTCCCAGGAGGCTCAGTGGTAAAGAATCCTCCTGCCAGTGCAGGAGATGCAGGAGACATGGGTTTGATCTCTGGGTCAGGAAGATCTGGAGTAGGAAGTAGCAACCCACTCCAGCATTCTTGCCTGGAGAATCCCATGGACAGAGGAGACTGGCAGGCAATAGTCCATGGGGTTGCAAAGAGTCAGACATGACTAAGTGATTGAACACACACATACAAGGAAATAATATAGTGAAGTTAAATGAATGAGCCAGGGTCATGTGTTTTAAAGTAGCTAAAACTCAAGCACATAATGCTGAGCGAAAGAAGCGTATTCCATAAAAGAGTTTTGATATCAAACAATCAGCTTGATAACACTTTGAAAAAAGTTCAATACAAAACACAATAATGGATGTTCTTAATGAATATATTTGTACACTTGTAAGGGTATAATGAACATAAACTTAAGAAACCCTGATGATGATCACCAGTTTTAGGAAATTGTTTACCTCTGGAAGAGAAATAAGAAGGTTAAAGATAGAATGTTAGCAATATTTATGAGCCTTATTTAAAAAAAAAAACAGATCTGAAGCAAATACACAAAATATTGACATCTGTTCTATCTTAGTACACATATGAGTTTTTGTTATACTTATTTGAAATGCTTTTTTCATTTTAAAATAATACATGAAAATGGTAGATAATGGAAGAAGGATTATAATTCACCACTGAGCCTTGGAAGATAGACACTGAACTTCTTTAAAAATGATGACATGGCCATTTTATCCAGTCACCTCTTCTTCCTTTAACTTGTAGGCACAAGAACCCATCTCAACCCTGTCATGCCCTCCCTCTTCCCCTTCTTTCTCCAGAAGAAATGCAGAACAATGTATCTTTCACATCTGTCCTCTCTTTCTAGGCCTTTCCAGAGACACATGGTTTTAAACTAGTTTCTTAATATGTAAATGGACTTTTGTCTGCCCTGGATAATTACTTCCCTGAGAAGCAATTTGATTCCTCCTAAGTGGCAAGGAGAAGGAAATAACATATTACTGTAAAAATTGCAAATTCACCCACAAAACACTACAGGTTCCATCCTTTGCAAACAAACATATTGACACAACTTTTTCCACTGTCAACAGGGGATAAACTTTGAACTTATGGTGAATTTGTGGTGTTGCTGATGAACTTGAATTATGTTTGAGAGACTTCTTACTGGAATTAATCATGACTCTGAGATTCAGTTTTTTCTCAATGCATCATTACATGGACTCATAAATCAGATCTCTAAAGCAACTGGATTCATCTGCCTCTATGTGTATATATCAAGTCTAATCAATGAGCTGAGAGTCCTTTATTTGCTGAGCAAACTGATCTATTTCATCTTGCTAATAGTGTTCTCAATATATCAATCAATGAAATACACATGGCAGCCATGAAGCCTGATCAACTTGTCACAAAGCAAAATCAACCACTTTAAGTAGAAAGCATTTCGGTTTTCACCATAACCCGATAATCAAATTTCTTTTTGATTTTTACTTTTGTAAAACTAGTGAGTTTTATTTAAGCCCAGAATGCATGTAATATAACTTCTAAAATAACACATGCAATTAATGTCTAAATCAAGGGCAATGTTGTATGGATGCATTTCTCAATCTTTTCATTATCATCTCCTAAGGACGCTCCCCTTCTCTAGGGGATCTTCCAGACCCAGGAATCAAACATGCATCTCCTGTGTCTCCTACTTTGCAGGCAGATTTTTTACTCACTGAGCCACCCGTGAAATCCTTTTTTTAAGACATGATTTTGTAATTGTCCATGCTCCTTGAGATTTTAATATCATAGATACCACATATATTTCTTTTACATATTGTGTGTATGTCTGGGCTTTATTCATAAAACTAGTAAGGTTTTTTTTGGGGGGGGCCCTCTAAGAATGAATTTTTGCCCACTTAGGGGTGATATCACTCCTGTTGAGAATGCCTGCTGGATGGGAAGTTCTGCCGTTATATTATTCTAAACTTAGAAATATTTTAGTACCTACCCTTCTCTCCTTTCTTGTTTAATCTTCACTACAACACCAATACATTAACATATACTAAGTCATACTGCAAGTAAACAGGATCAGTTAACTGTTTTCCATCCATCCTTCATTTCCCACTAGGAATTTGATCATTACTTTAAAAGCAGAATGTTTTTCATGCCCAGGCATCTGCATATCGACTTTCCTTTTGTTCCTTCTTTAGTTGACCACAATGGTTCTCAAATTTTAATGAACAGAAGAATTTCTGTGCAGAATTGTATACACCATATCATATGTACCCTCCATTATGAGTTAGGAAAAGAGCTTTTTCAAGGGTAATTTTGGCTATAGTCAATTTTCACCTTGCATGCAGATTTGAGAAGCTAACCATTGTATAATTCCGCACAATTCCATGCATTAGTCAGACCCTAGCTCAGTCTGTATTCAGTTCTGGGCATTAGTTTTGAGAAACAATGACAAACTAAATTATACTTTTCTAGAAGATAACAACCATAGCATGAGGAAAATGGTTACATTACCTGGGAACAGTTAGCCTGGGAAAAGAATGTGACGGGAAGACCTCATAACTGACCTCACATATTTGAATAACTAGCAAGAAGGATTAATCCATTAATGCAAAGTGGGTATGAGCTCAGTTGCTGGCTTGAACTCTTTCAACTCAGGAAGATAACATAACCAATCCATGACTTAACTTCATTATCTAAAAAAAAAAAAAAATAGATATTAACAGCATTTACTTTATTATGTGCCCATATTATCCACAGGGATAAAGAGAAGATTAAATAAGTTAATACATCTATAAACCGCTAAGAACAGTAGCTAGTAGTATCATGCACTATCCTAATGTCAGTTTGAGGGAAGTGTTAACAGTTCTAAGATATGTATTACTAGCTTTGCATATCACAATGTAATGAACGCCCTGGGTCTGGAAGTAATCAAGCAGAACCTGATTGAGTATCTGTCAGTGATTCTGCAATGCAGACTAGATTAGAGGCTGGGCTGGGGGTGGGGCGTGTGCTGGGCCTTGTGATCTCTCAAGATCCTGTCAGTTCCAAGACTCAGGGTGTCTCCAGAACCACCTAATTATCTCCAAACTTAAGCTCCTTGAACATTTGGTCTGAGGGAAGTTGTTTGCAAAATTGACCCATAAACAGAATTCCACACAGCAGTGGCCTAAAAATCTTCCCTATGTGGTTGGTGATGTGTCTTCATTCCTGTTCAACCACAGCGCCAAGCCCACGGGCTCCCTGAACATTGGGGCCCCACGAGCACACCCTTTGGTCCTTACACTGAAAATTCTTTGTTAGTCTCCCAATGAGTGAATGACTGCCAGTTCCTGCTGAAAATATGTCCCGACCTTAGATGGACTGTGTTTTCCTTGGTGCTAACAATGACTAGCCTTCACTGCTAAGAAAGGGACCATACATCGAAACACTTGTTGTGATACTGCTTACCCAAATATCAATACAACATATTGAAAACTACAAACCCAACAGCTCTATTTTAGCATATATATACAGGGCTCCAGTAACTGGGGACTGGCAATAATTTCTACTTAATTTGCAGAACTGATCAGACCAGTCATCCGTAAGTCACATATGCACAGCCACAGACAATTTTATGACTCCACTTTGAAAAATATTAATCCAACGGTCTTCATTTTTTTTATTCTTCCAGCTTTCTTAGTATTTCTTCAGTAATTTAGACTTTACTACTCATAACCTTTTCCTTCAAAGTCTCTTTTCTCCTGACTCAGTACTTGCAAATCTTCATATCCACTCAACCTGTTAAATGCATCATGTCTGTTTTGTCTCTTTCCACCTCTCTTGACCCTCCTCTTGGTGTTGCCCTTAGGTCTCTGCTCTTTTCTTCTCCTGATGAACTTGTTTCTTTTCCTTAATCCCCAAATTCTCATCACTCAAAAAAAAAGAAAAAAGCAACCATCACTCTCAAACCATTGAAAAAGTCTCCTTAGGGGACGATAATGAAAACAAGGTTGAGAAACCTTGGTTGCCTTTGACTCGGACACCATATTAACAGAGTTCAAAACTGCACTTGTGGGACTTGCCTGGTGATCCAGTGGTTAAGAATCCACTTTGCAATGCAGGAGTTGTGGGTTTCATCCCTAGTTGGGGAACTGAGATCCCACAGGCTGTGAAGCAACTAAGCTTGTGCACCGCTACTACCTAGCCAGAATGCCACAACCAGAGAGTCCCGTACATCATAATGAAAGACACATCAAAGACCCCATGTGCCACAACAAAGACCCAATATAGCCTCATTAATTAATTAATTTAAAAAACATGCACTTGTCATAACAGCCATATTACATGCATTTTCGATTTAAACAAAATGCACCAGTTTTACGAAAGAAATTTGATTATTGGGCGATGAAAAAACAGATATTTTCTTTTAACCTAAACCTAGTAGGGTTGATTTTGCACTCTAACATGTCCCTCTTCCTAAATGATTGATGTTGCTGCTTCTCTTCATTGATCAGTTAAGGACACTCTTAGCTCAGGCCTCTGGCCTAGGCATCAGTTAGAGAGCTTTACTCACAGAACGGTTCCATACAAAAGCTTCTACCAAGATCATAATCAAATCCTGCTCACTTCCCATGACTTGATTACTCCTGTGTGTGTGTGTGTGTGTGTGTGTGTGTGTGTGAGAGAGAGAGAGAGTCGTGTCCTACTCTTTGTGACCCCATATACTATAACAGCCTGCCAAGCTCCTCTATCCATGGGATTCTCCAGGCAAGAATACTGGAATGGGTAGCCATTCCCTTCTCTAGGGGATCTTCCCAACCCAGGGATCGAAACCAGGTCTCCTCCATAGCAGGCAGACTCTTCACTATCTAAGCCACCAGAGAAGCTCAGACTACTCCCCTATTCAGATTCAAATACCCAGCTATTTCTGACTCTTTTCCTCCCCTTAGGCTTAATCACCTCCCTACAGCAGGTGAGATACAATTTACCACTGAATTTCCCCTGCAAAATTTCACTTGCCAACCCTTTCCTTTGTATTCACATGTAAGCCTTCACAATCAGGGATCTGGAACACAATAGAAATTCATCTTTTCTCACTGCTTCTGGCCTGCCTTCTCTCCAAGCCAGCACTTAACCTCCTAAAACACTAGTCTTCACTAGTTCATTAATGCTTCATCCAATAAATATTTATTGAACACCAACCCCCACTCCATGAAGACACTCCAGAGTGGCAGCCACACAAAAGGCACCCAATAAATTTTGGTGGAAATTTTGTAAAATTCTCATATTTATTTAGAGTTAAGGAATATCCTCTGAGCAACTTGACACTGCTAATTCTTTCTGGAGGAGCATTGACTCAAATGACCTGGGTCACAAACTTTCTTAGCATAATAGTGTAACATATTGAAAAATGTTCCTTGGGGGGCACTGTGAGTGCCTCACACAACCATATCAATGCTTCAATGTCCCCTTCCAGTTTGCCATGGCACAAAGGACAAAGTCAAGGGAATGTGAGAGGCATAAAGACGTTCTTATTCTTGTTATTTATTTGCCTAGCCCATACCTCCACATGGGGTCAGGCTTACAAATGAAAGAAGTACGGAGTTGTTTTTTCTTAAGGCTCATCAAAAAAGCCTTTGACCAAAAATATCTCACCTTCTGGGCCAACCTCAGAGTGAAACTCACAAGTTAGTCTTTGGAATTAAAACATCAAGGGCTCAGCCTAAAATGTTATTAGGGAAGTGACATATTAAACCAGGGTTGGCCTTTAATTCCTCACTACCAATTAAGCTTGTGTTCAACAGCACATCAATTCTTTCGCAGTCTTTCACACATCTTCTCTTCCTTTTCACTCCTGACTCTGTCACTCATGGTCAGCTCTACTCAGGGCTAGCTAGCACACAGGTTTGTGCTGGTTGAACACTTATCATCTCCAGGGACAACCATGGCCATGGACCACACAGATGCCTGCATTTCCTGACCAGCTTTTCCTTCTCTCACTCCCATCCTATTAAAAAAAAAAATTTCACCTCTCTAGTACAATCTATATAGAGGATAGTATAAAATATAAGGTTCTGACTTTCTGAACAGAATTTCTATAATATAATACAAAACATCAGTCTTCCCATCCAACATACTTCTACTTACTGTTCATTTATTGGTCTCCCATTGAACACGCTGCCACTTTATCACACTTTTTTCAACCAAAACTTTGATCACTCTCTTCCTCCAATCAAAACTTTCTTTCCTTCTCTTTTTCCAATTCATCATCATTGTCTAAGGCCTAACCTAAATTCCATCTTCCAGAAACTCTTCCAGTCTATCCCAGCTCAAATTTCTCTCTCTTCTGAACTCTTCCAACAAATATCCCTCCTCTTCATTTGATACATATCCTTTGCAGAATTCATTTCTTATGTACATTATTTATTTTAAAGAGATTGTAAATGTCTTAATGATAGGGATAAGATTTACTATTGCTTTTGTATTTTTTTGTTAAAGACCAGAGAGTGTTCCAGAGAAGGCAATGGCACCCCACTCCAGGACTCTTGCCTGGGAAATCCCATAGATGGAGGAGCCTGGAAGGCTGCAGTCCACGGGGTCGCTAAGAGTCGGACATGACTGAGTGACTTCACTTTCACTTTTCACTTTCATGCATTGGAGAAGGAAATGGCAACCCACTCCAGTGTTCTTGCCTGGAGAATCCCAGGGACGGGGGAGCCTGGTGAGCTGCCATCTATGGAGTCACACAGAGTCGGACACGACTGAAACGACTTAGCAGAGAGTGTTCATTTTTGAGAAAATGCACGAAACATGCACTCATAAGCATCTTTCTCTGTGAAAATGTATTATAATTAAATTATAGTTATACTAAGACTGAGCAAGGCATTGGCCAAGCCATTGGAAAAAATATGAAGGCATCGAACATGGAGTAGGGAACATCCAGTTGAAAGTGGGTGTGAGATGAATGAATTGAATATAGAGCTTCGAGGCTATGAGTTGCTGTGAGGAGGACAATATTACTTGTGCTGATAAACTGGGCAAGTTAGACAGACAAGGGGAGAATTTATTGGAAAAATATTTGTTGAGTACGTATGATGTGCAGTTACTGGGCTCGGCCCTGAAGAGGATAGTCATAATGAATTACCTTCATGAAACTCACAAATGGAACCTGTTACAACATATGTTCAGGAGTTTCATGAGCTCTCAATCAATGACCCTTTCTGAGTTTTGCTAAATCATGTATGCAGACATTCACAATTATCACGGAGAAAGAAAGTTTAAGCCAGTTTCACAAACTGCTTAAGGGTTTAAACTAAAGTTACAGTCTAACAACTTAAGGAACAAAAAATAACAACTTGATTGCAATTCAGAACTTTTCTAATTTATGAGAATCTAAAGTAACCATGCGGAAAAGACAATGGCAACCCATCCCAGTACTCTTGCCTGGAAAATCCCAAGGACAGAGGAGCCTGGTAGGCTGCAGTCCATGGGACCACAAAGAGTCAGACACGACTGAGTGACTTCACTTTCACTTTTCACTTGCATGCATTGGAGAAGGAAATGGCAACCCACTCCAGTGTTCTTGCCTGGAGAATCCCAGGGATGGCGGAGCCTGGTAGGCTGCTGTCTATGGAGTCACACAGAGTCAGACATGACTGAAGCGACTTAGCAGCAGCAGCAACAAAGTAACCATCAGTATCCAAGAACAGATTTGAAGTTGCCAAGCTAGAAAAAACCTGAGCTCTAATCTTAGTTCAGATTCAGACCAGCTATGAGACCACAGAAAAGGCATTCATTCTCTCTGCGCCACCTTTTTCTCGCTATAGAATGGAGAAATTGAACAAAAATAAGCATCATATATTAACACATATATATGGAATCTAGAAAAATGGTAGAGATATTTGCAAAGCAGAAAAAGAGACCCAGACATAGAGAACAAATATATGGATATCAAGGGGAAACAGATGAGGGGTGGGATAAATTGGGAAATTGGTATTGACACAAATACACTATTGATACATGTATAAAATGGATAACTAATGAGAACATATTGTATAGCATAGGGAATGCTACTCAATGAACTGTGGTGGCTTGAATGGGAAGAAAATCCAAAAGAGAGGGGTCATATATGTATGTATAGCTGATTCATTTTGCTGTACAGGGCTTTCCAGGTGGCTCCATGATAAAGAACCCACCTGCCAGTGCAGGAGATGCAGGTCTGATCCCTGGTTGGAAAGATCCCCTGGAGGAGGAAATGGCAACTCGGTATTCTTGCCTGGGAAATCCCTTTGACAGAGGAGCTTGATGGACTACAGTTTAGTTCAATCCAGTCGCTCAGTTGTGTCTAATTCTTTGCGACCCCAGGGAGGGACTGCAGCATGACAAGCTTCACTGTCCATCACCAACTCTCGGAGCTTGCTAAAACTCACGTCCACTGAGTCAGTGATGCCATCCAACCATCTCATCCTCTGTCATCCCCTACTCCTCCCACCTTCAATCTTTCCCAGCATCNTATATACTGCTAACTTGCCTTTCAAAAAATTTCTATCAATTTATTTTCCAATCAGTGGTGCATATGGGTCTTTATTTTTCTCTTTGGCCAAAATCTTTCATTTCATTTTCTGTTAATCTTTGCCTGTGTATAAGTCACAGCTGGTATCTCAATTGTTTTAACTTACTTTTTGTATGTCATGTGAGATTGAATTATTTCTTGCATTTTATCAGCTGTTTGTATGCCCTCTGACAAAATGAAATTTGAAAAATATAAAGTTCTACATTTGTTTCTCCAAGACTTAATAATATAATCATAAAATGGGGAAACTTGGCTTGATAGCAGATTGCATGAAAAGGAAAATGAAAAAAATGCAAGGGGAATGTGAGAGCTGTCTTCAAATATTTGAACCATTAGAATATAGAAAAGGAATCATGTTTAGTTTATATTTTTCCAAAAGGAAAAAGTAGGACAAGTAGATGGAAAGTTCAGGTCGGTAGACTTGAGCTCATCTTAAGAGAGAACTTTTTAACTGTCTCAACTATCCAAAGATGGGAATGATTGTTCCACGTAGTAGGATCCCACCACTAAAGGAGTTTAAGAGTATAAATAGTCAGTTACCAGGAAGTTGTAGTAAGAAGGGTTTTCTGTACTGGGTTAACTAGTTGACTCTGAGTATCTCTTTAAACTCAACGATTCTTTGCTTCTGTGAACATAGGCTCATAGTAATGTCTTTAAAATAAATATATTACTGTCTACTTATTTAATATCAACTACCATGTAAATAGTAATTAAAATATCTTTTNCTAAAGGAGTTTAAGAGTATAAATAGTCAGTTACCAGGAAGTTGTAGTAAGAAGGGTTTTCTGTACTGGGTTAACTAGTTGACTCTGAGTATCTCTTTAAACTCAACGATTCTTTGCTTCTGTGAACATAGGCTCATAGTAATGTCTTTAAAATAAATATATTACTGTCTACTTATTTAATATCAACTACCATGTAAATAGTAATTAAAATATCTTTTAAAAGACCATTTTTATGATCTAATGAAGAGAATATGGCAGTTTGGGTTTTGAGTTTTTTTGGTTTTTTTTTACTCTTATCTAAATACATAAACTTAAATTTCTTTAGATTTTCATCTCCTTAAATTTAAGAGTTGACTCATTGGAAAAGACTCTGATTCTGGGAGGGATTAGGGGCAGGAGAAGAGGGGGACGACAGAGGATGAGATGGCTGGATGGCATCACTGACTTGATGGATGTGAGTCTGAGTGAACTCTGGGAGTTGGTGATGGACAGGGAGGCCTGGTGTGCTGTGATTCATGGTGTCGCAAAGAGTTGGACACGACTGAGTGACTGAACTGATATTATATTATAAACAAGATTACTGGGGGTGTTAAACTTTAAAATAAGGCATTTTTAGAAGCATAAAGAGTTTAGTAATAGAATACCAGAAAATAAAAAACTGTCTAGCTAACAAACATGCTAGAATTGGGGAGAACTTCATTTGCATTTAATTTAAGTAACATATGTCCTTAAAAGTAATAAAACTATTTTTCATTACACTAATCTATAGATTTTTCATTGAATTAGATGTGTCCCTAATAGAGAGCTCAACATTTCTAGTTATGGAAGGCTGGTTATACAGGCAATAAAATCAAAACCATAAAACATTGCCATCTTTTATTTAATATGTTTCCTTTCCTTTCTCCTTTTGGTTCACCTGATAAAGTAACACCAGTGTCTTCTAATCGTCTTCAAGTTCTAAAGAAAGACGACACAGAGCAGGTCTTATGCCAACCCAGAGGAGTACAATCATTCCACAAGGGCAGCCCTCTTGGCTGCATTCAGCTGTAGAAATCAACCTTCAAATTTGGTTTACATGAGCAGGCATCACGTTGCAGAGCACAGGGATTCGGAATCAATTAGTCAGATCTAAAGCTTTAATTCATCATAATACGGTAATAAGCTAGACATGCTGTGGTATGCATTAACGCCCCAACTCTTTCCAATATTCCACTATGGGTTTTTTGTGTTTTTTTTTTCTTTAAGCCCAGTTTGTTAAGCGATACCAGTCTACATTGTGTTATATGATCTTGCTGATACTGCAGATAAAATATAGCTGCTATTTATTTTGGTAATTTAATATGGTACAAAGACTTAGAAAATTATGCTGTTCACATGCTATTTCAGGGTAACAGTGACCCACCCTGATCCAGAGAAATCAAGTTAAACTGGGCCCAATGTTTTCCATTTTGTTTTATAGCAACATGTTTCTGAGCTATGTTTAACCCCAAAAAAGCTGAAAACACTAACTAGGTCAGGGAAGAAAGCCCACTGACTATGATGTAAAAGCAAGCCCCACTATAGCGTCAGTGCAGTCTATATTTTTGTCAAGTCATTTATGGTTTTCCAACTCCCGTTTCCAGTTTAGGGAACTAATAGCTTCTTTTAAAAATGCTGCCTTTCTAAAATTATGTGGGGTGGGGGAGAGGAAGTGGGGGAGACTTATCTGACCTTCATTTGTCTTATAATGGAAGTGCACCCAACTGCTATCAAGAAATTCCAGGTGACATAAAAATCTAGATGCAGCCAGCAAAAGTTTTCTGCCTTGTCTAGCAGAGTCAGTCTAATAAACAAAACTAAGTGTTCAGGAGTAAAAAGTGATAAAGAGCTAGGCAAGCAAATCTATCTGAAGTTCTCCCCAAAGGCTATACTTTCTCACATTTATGCCTCTGGAAATGCTATTCTCTTTGCCAGGAGTGTCAGTCAAAATCTTCTGGGAGCAAGTTGGGAAGTTCTACTGGTTCTTATCTATGTAAAGAAAAGGGAGGTCATATCATAATCCCCTGTGGAATTTCTCAAATCCACATGCCTTTTTCCTCTATACTGTCTGCCCATCCCTATGGGAACGTTGTTTTATAAAGTACCAAGTAATTACTGACTAGCTTGATGTTTTACACATTTGATGGAAAGAAAGGTAAGTGAAATGCTAAATATTTTCAGTCACTCAAACTAACTTCCTGCTTCTTTCTTTTTTTACATCTACCCTCTTTTCTGGTATTTTTGAAGGAATGTTCTGTGTGTCAGGACCTCTACTAAGGATTGGAAATGGAGAAATAAATCAGACTTCATTTCTGTGGATCTTATGAAGATCTAGTTAGGGAAACAAAAACATACATAAAGAATTCATTTAATGGGGAAATATACAGATACAGTGCTTTACTGGCATGGCTTCATTATGACTGGAGGGGAATGTACTGGAAAAGTCAAGACTCAAACAGGAGGGGCGAAAGCTTGGACATGGACTTTTGTTAATGTCTTTTGATTGATGTACTAAACACAAAATCTGTAGGTCTTCTCAGAATCCCTCCAGTGCTTCCTTCTTTCTTAGTGTCCCAGCTGCACCATGAGGCCCCTCCTCTTCCTAACTTGATTGTGTTATCACTTTATAGAGCATGAGATCTTGCTTCCTAAGAGGTTACAAGGAGGCAGATGTTAGAGCCTAGAATTTCATGAAAATTAACTCCCCAGAGGTTGAATCTTGACCAATGGAAACAAGAGACTAGAGGAAACTCAACACATAATTTCTCTCTTCATTCTTCTCTCTACAGACAACTCTTTGGTATGGTTCTCTTTGCAAACCCAACAGAAATGGCTTCCCAAGGAGGTGAGTGATCACACTTATTAAATAACCTTGTTGTTGTTCAGTCATTCAGTTGTATCCGACCCCATGGACTGCAGGATGCCTGGCTTCCCTGTCCTTTGCCATCTCCTGGAACTTGCTGGAACTCATGTCCACTGAGTCAGTCATGCCATGCAACTATCTCATTCTCTGTCATCCCCTTCTCCTCCTATCTTCAATCTTTTCCAGCATCGGGATCTTTTCTGATGAGTTGGCTCTTCGAATCAAGTGGTCAAAGTATTGGAACTTCACCTTCATCATCAGTCCTACTAATGAGTATTCAGGATTGATCTCCTTTAGGATTGACTTGTTTGATCTCCTTGCAGCCCAGGGGACTCTCAAGAGTCTTCTCCAATGCCACAGTTCAAAAACATCAATTATTCAACGTTCAGCCTTCTTTATGGTCCAACTCTCCCATCCATACATGTCTACTGGAAAATCCATAGCTTTGACTGTAAGGACCTTTGTCAGCAAAGTTATGTATCTTTGCAACTTATAGAGAAGCAGTGGCCAATGAAGTAACCCATCACATCCCATAATTTCTCAACTCTCCTTGTCTCGGGTGCCTTTTCACTGTAATCCCACTGTCCTTGGTTCTCTGAACCATTGTTATCTTCCTTTCTCCTCAATTTTTGCCAATGTGTGCACAATCTATGTGACTTTTCATTTCCTTTGAAAATGCTTAATAATTCAACCTTTTGTTTGAAGTTTTATGTATGCATACTTAAACCTTTATTCAGTATTTTTGTTAACACTTGTCTACAGTTTTCCAATGCTATTAAGTTGCTTCAGTCATGTCTGACTCTGTGCGACCCCATAGACAGGAGCCCACCAGGCTCCCCTGTCCCTGGGATTCTCCAGCAAAGAACACTGGAGTGGGTTGCCATTTCCTTCTCCAATGCATGAAAGTGAAAAGTGAAAGTGAAGTTGCTCAGTCATGTCCGACTCTTCATGACACCATAGACTGCAGCCTACAAGGCTCCTCCATCCATGGGATTTTCCAGGCAAGAGTACTGGAGTGGGGTGCCATTGCCTTCTTCAATAGAAGAAGTTTTCCAATAGGCACAAGCTAATTAGTTGGAAAGATAAATTTTTTCCACTTGGAGCAAGTACCAGTGTTCTTGCAACACATGTTCAAAGAAAATAAAGTATTCAAATACAACCACCCCCATCCCATTATTAATCCTGATAATACCCTGTCTAAGAGGAATATTTGACAAATTCACCACTCTATCTTCCAAACCGAGAACACTTCCAGCACAACATCTGTCAAATGAGAAAAATAAGTAAATAAAGATACAGAGCCTTATTTAAAATTCATGCAGACATATTCAGGATCAAGAGCATGTCTCAGTCCTAAGCAAACCTTAAATGTGTGGTATAAACACTACCCCTCTGAGAAGACTTTCTTGGGCCCAATCATCCCTAAGTCACCCTCTATCCTTTGAATTCCCCAAAAGTTTTATTTGCTTATCTCTTATGACTTTTATCAATTTCTACTTGGAAGCATACTTAGATTTGTACTTACGTCTTTCAGCTCTAGTTCATCTTCTCACTTTTTGGTACATGTATCCAAAATTTTGTGTTGTTGAACAGGAAGTTTGTGTGTGTGTGTGGATCATGGATCATGAAACCAATTCAGACTATTACCTTTGGAAATACCATAATTATCCCAATCAAAATAATGTGGATGGAGAACAGGAAATTAATCCTGATAATACCCTGTCTAAGCAACCAAATGTAGTTTTCCTCATCTGCTCAGCAACAGTTTACTAAGTCATGAAATCCAACCTAGAGGTTTGAAGGGGGAAAAATTGCAACCGTATCACATTTCCCCAGAGTAAGTGCCATAGGCATTCGTCTGCTGATCTCTCTCCCACCATGCACATACTTAAGACAAATTGCATTATTATTATTACTTATTAAAGGAAAACCCAGGATCTCCCCCACATACCTTTCTTCTGGTTGACCCCAAATTTGCTTTGAGTCCATTTCCCTAACACTCACTCTGATTTTCCTCTAAACTTCTGGATCATAATTCAGCCAGATCATTAGTAATTTTCTTTCTTTATTGCGTGATTTCTGTCTGCCTCTGGGTGGCTTTATTTTAATTAGAAAAAAAAATAGAATGGAAAAGTTTCAGTGGTAAATAACACAGAGGTTCTGTTGGCAAATACAAGTTTGGCAGAAAAAAGGCCCGTGGTCAGCTTAGCTGCACTTTATTGGCTCAAAAACAAGAACAATTTTGAAGGAAATTAGTATAGTTTTTTTTAAGTGACAATTTTCTCCATCAGGTAGATTACACTATTTCCTGTTATTTTATGATACTGATATTTCACTTATACATTTTCTCCAGCTCCCATAAAATTTTCCATCTGGACTTTTCTAATCCCTTGTAAGCCTCTGGACTTGGTTTCTCCTTGTCTTTCTTCCTCTCTTTCTCACTCTCTTTCTTGTCTTTTCTTTCTTCTTCTTTTTTTTTTTTTTTATTATTGTGAGTCTCCAGCAAACTTTATCAGATAGCAGGAAACATAAGTTTACATCTTAGCTAAGGAGCTTATCCATTCACAGAAAGTTACCCATATAGTTCTGGTGGGGAGGAGGTGTGGGTAGAAATCAGACTCGGCTACTAAAGTTACCTTGCCTGAAACCTTAGCTCATGTCTTGAATGGCTTACAACTAAAATCCTTGAAAATTAAGACTCAGGGATTCCAGTTGATAGACATTTTTCCACACAGAGGATGAAAGAACAGGTACAGCCAGAGTTTCTTTCAAAGAGGGGAGCAATTGGCTGTGGTCTGTAGGAAAAGAAAAATAAAGCAAATATTCTTTAAAAGCTTAAATAGTATCAAGCAGATCTCTTCCCCCCTCCGCTTTCCCAATGGAATGATAAAGTCTTCCCAGACAGAGGAAAAGACGGAGACAGAACAAAGGCTGAGCATCACGTGAATAAAGTTGCAGGCTGATGACAACTCCTGCAAGAGATTTTATTACTGATGGAACAAAATGGGAAATGTTTCTTTCTTTATGGACATTGCTTCCTGTTTCTGGAAAACAGTGTATATTTCTCTTTCACTCCCCCAACATGGCAGATTAGTTGATTTCCCCTTGGTCATCTTTGTTTATTGACCATGCAATGGTTTAAATTTTCCCACACTGGACAGATCTTTGTCCTTCATCGTACTGGTGGCCTCATTCCAGTATTTTTTCCATGACTTCTGGAATTTTACTAGCATCCCAGGGATATTTGTTTAAAGAAAAATATGGGAATGATAATGACCATGTTTACTGGAACTGTTAAGTAGGAAAGCTAGGAATGAATATTGAATTCTAAAAGGTAGAGTGCTTCCTCTGTCCAAATGTAGGACAGGATGAACAGACTATTGATGTTCATCCTGGAGATGTAATCATCTCCAGGATCTGCAGGGAGCTCAGTGCATAGAAAGCACACAAAGAGGGCTCTTGAGACAGAGATAGAAACATAGTGATGCCCAAGACCCTCTCGCGGGGGAAGATGCTGTGGCATTAACAACCAGTAACATAGCCCTCTTGCTTCTTAGTGTTCTGGAGTTTAATTCCAGGGTGAGAATTCAGGCTTTCTGCTTCATTCTATGGGCAAAGATAACACAAAACCTTAGGCAATTATCTAGGTAATTCATATCAAAGAAAAATTATACTGGAAACAAAACCTTCATTGTATTTCCAATCAAATATATTGATTGCTCATCTATCCAAATCAAATTCAAAATATTGCCTAGCATCTAAAACACTTGTGTCATATTTGCACAGTGAATGAATAAATTGCAGACTCCCAATTCCCTATTTTGCCTAATCAATAGCACCTCAGGACTGGAATTGAAATATGTTATATTGAACATTTTATGTATCGCCCCTAAGTACTTTAAATAAAAGTACCCAAATTGTCAGCCATTTTATGATTCAGGGCCTACTTTTATGCCATTGTATTAGTGACTCCACTTTCACTTTTCACTTTCATGCATTGGAGAAGGAAACGGCAACCCACTACTCCAGTGTTCTTGCCTGGAGAATCCCAGGGACGGGGGAGCCTGGTGGGCTGCCATCTATGGGGTCGCACAGAGTCGGACACGACTGAAGTGACTTAGCAGTAGCAGCAGATTCTTGCACATGCAAAACCACTTCTTGAAATTATGGTGCTTGCCAAGAAATCTCCCAGTTTTGGCTTGCAAAAACTATCAAAATTGAATTTTTTTCTGGGAACTGAAATTATCTCTTGGAGAAAAATTTCAGATGGGAGTTGTCTGCAGAACAATTTACTAAAAATGGACCATAAGCATCATGTTAAAAACAGTATTTAGGGAAATAGCATATTCATCTATTAAAATTTCAATAATTACTTATTCATTAACTGAAATTAACATTTCATCATTGCTCTGAATAGTGGTTATATTTGGAGTCTGACTTTTTTCCCATCTTTTCTTTCCCCCATTTACATTTTATTTATTTATTTTTGGCTGCTGTATGAGGGTTTTAGAGGCACATAGGCTTAGGAATTGTGGCACCTGGGCTTAGTTGCTCTGCAGCATGTGGAATCTTCCTGGGCCAGGGACTGAAACCATTTTTGCTTTATTGACTATGTCAAAGCCTTTGACTGTGTGGATCACAATAAACTGTGGAAAATTCTGAGAGAGATGGGAATAACCAACCACCTGACCTGCCTCTTGAGAAATCTGTATGCAGGTCAAGAAGCAACAGTTAGAACTGGACATGGAACAACAGACTGGTTCCAAATAGGAAAAGGAGTACCTCAAGGCTGTATATTGTCACCCTGCTTATTTAACTTATATGCAGAGTTCAGTTCAGTCACTCAGTCATGTCCAGCTCTTTGCGACCCCATGAGTTGCAGCACGCCAGGCCTCCTTGTCCATCACCAACTCCCGGAGTTCACTCAGACTCACGTCCATAGAGTCGGTGATGCCATCCAGCCATCTCATCCTCTGTCATCCCCATTTTCTCCTGCCCCCAATCCCTCCCAGCATCAGTCTTTTCCAATGAGTCAACTCTTCGCATGACGTGGCCAAAGTACTGGAGCTTCAGCTTCAGCATCATTCCTTCCAAAGAAATCCCAAGGCTGATCTTCAGAATGGACTGGTTGGATCTCCTTGCAGTCCAAGGGACTCTCAAGAGTCTTCTCCAACACCACAGTTCAAAAGCATCAATTCTTCGGCACTCAGCTTTCTTCACAGTCCAATTCTCACATCCATACGTGACCACTGGAAAAACCATATGCAGAGTACATCATGAGAAACGCTGGGCTGGATGAAGCACAAGCTGGAATCAAGATTGCCAGGAGAAATATCAATAACCTCAGGTATGCACATGACACCACCCTTATGGCAGAAAGTGAAGAACTAAAGAGCCTCTTGATGAAACTGAAAGAGGAGAGTGAAAAAGTTGGCTTAAAGATCAACATTCAGAAAACTAGGATCATGGCATCTGGTCCCATCACTTCATGGCAAATAGATGGGGAAGCAGTGGAAACAGTGGCTGACCTTATTTTTGGGGCTCCAAAATCATTGCAGATGGTCATTACAGCCATGAAATAAAAGCCACTTACTCCTTGGAAGGAAAGGTATAACCAATCTAGACAGCATATTAAAAAGCAGAGACTACTTTGTCAACAAATGTCCATCTAGTCAAGGCTATGGTTTTTCCAGTAGTCATGTTGAGAGTCCCTTGGACTACAAGGAGATCCAACCAGTCTATCCTAAAGGAAATTAGTCCTGGGTGTTCATTGGAAGGACTGATGTTGAAGCTGAAACTCCAATATTTGGGCTACATGATGCGAAGAGCTGACTCATTTGAAAAGACCCTGATGTTGGGAAAGATTGAGGGCAGGAGGAGAAGGGGATGACAGAGGATGAGATGGTTAGATGGCATCACTGACTCAATGGACATGAGTTTGGGTAAATTCTGGGAGTTGGTGATAGACGGGGAGGCCTGGTGTGCTACGTTTCATAGGGTCACAAAGAGTCAGACACAACTGAGCGGCTGAACACCTGCATTGGCAGGTGGATTCTCAACTGCCAGACCACAGGAAAACTCTCTTTTCATCATTTAGAAGTTAAATATTCTTCTGGCTTTTCAGTGTAAAAATGACACATAGAAGTAAATTCAGCAGATTCACAAGGGATAGCAGCCAGTTTTATTTCTTGCGATCCCTTCTAAGATGCTGAGTCCCATCTGTCCTCCCTAATGCGTTCAGGAATTCTTATCCACACATCTCCCTTATTGCTCTAATTTGTCAACCTTTCACCTCCAAACGATGCGTAAAGAGGAAAATGTTTTTTTCCTCTCTTTTCTTCCAAATTATCAAAGTAACACATTTGCTGACACTGAGATGAGATAAATCCAACCACCAAGGAAACAATGAGGGCAAAGTCCAGAGGAAAAAAGTAGAAACTGTCCTGTAGACTGATGTTCTAACTTAATTGAGTCACCTGAGGGATTTAGCTAGCTAAATAATTCTTATGTTCCATCCCTGGTTTGGGAAGATCCCCTAGAGAAGGAAATGGCAACCCACTCCAGTATTCTTGCCTGGGAAATCCCAGGGACAGAGGAGCTGGGCAGGCTATAGTCCATGGGGTCACAAAGAGTTGGACATGACTTAGCAACTAAACAGCAACAACAAATATATGCATAAAACTATCTTATCCATTTTTAAAGTTCAACAGTTTGTAAGCATAATCACATTGTCATACAATAGATGTTCAGATTATACCCGTTAAACAACTTCCTTTCTGCTAGCCCCTGTCAGTCGTCTTTCTGGCTTCTGTTTTAAAGACTTTAACTCCTTTACATACCTCTTGTAAGTGAAATCATACCGTATTTTCCACTGTGGCTTGCTTATTTCACTTAACATAAGTGACTCCTCAAGATTCATTCATGTTACAGCATATGTCAGAATCATCTTCCTTTTCAGGCTAATATTCCGCTGTATATATTATCCAATTTTATTTGCCCATTCATCCATTGGGAAGCTGCATGCTTTTTTACAGATTTTTGCAAAGATGCTTTCTAATCTGTTGTTACCACACTGGCAAATTGTGAACATGGTAATAATTCCTTCCCCTGAAATAAATGATATCTTTATATCAGAAAGGGAAAATGGGAAATGATGGCTTATACTGCATTTCCCACGAAGTGAAAGTGTTCTTGCCTGGAGAATCCCAAGGATGAGGGAGCCTGGTGGGCTGCCGTCTCTGGGATCGCACAGAGTTGGACACGACTGAAACAACTTAGCAGCAGCAGTATAAAGTGAGCTTACCTGACCCAATCACTATATAAGTATTTTGACTTTTAAAAATTTAGATGTCTAAATGATTATATTCTGTCACCCTTTTGACTTGACTAAAAAGTCAAGTCAAATCCAAAGCTTTATTTGTAGGTCACGCTCAAGGTCCACACTTCCGGAAATTCAGGCTGTAATACTACAGAGTCAGCTTTTCGATGTCAAACCTTAAGGAAAATCTATCTTTTGTCAGTGTATTAACTCAGCCTTGGCCCACTCCAGTGCTCAGAGTAATTCTCTTACAAATACACCTATTTGTAGCAGCTAATATGCCTAAGAAAAGGGGCAATTTCTTTCCTTTCCATGAGGAATCTGTTACCCCAGGTACATCATAAATGTGATAAGGGGCCTGGGGGTGGGAAGATTACTCATCTGGATTTAATACTTTGCGGATTATTAGATAAAATGCACAATACCCAGTTAAATTTGCATTTTAGGTCATCGAGGAAGAATGTCCTAGTGTAAGTATGATCTGGGCAATATTTAGGACATACTGAAACACTCTTCATTTGGTTACTTGAAATTCATATTTAACTGAGCATCCTCTATTTTTATTTGCTATTCAATGATCCCCACCCTCAACGTAGGAACTTGAACTTCGAGCGGCATAATAGAGGAGACAATCAAATACAGTGTAGGAACACTAGGGGGCGCTGCAAGAAACAGAGCAGGTTGGCTGTTGGAGTCGGATGAGGTCTGTAATCCTTGGTTGGAAGAGGGCCTCTCCTCCCAGCCACACTTTAAAGGGCGCTGGCACTGAGGACCACGTGAGGATGGGTGTGACACAGGGGCAGAATCACCCTCAGAGCCACATCAGCCAACCCCCCACAGGGACAGGGACAGCCAAGCGGGCCAGGCCACTGGCGACTGGAAGGACCTCTGGCCACCAGCCAGAGCTGAAGAACAGTTATGGCTACTAGCACTTGATGAGACGTTGGCCTCAACAACCACAATGAAAGAATTTCACTAACTTCCAAGAAAGGACATCTGAGCCTCCCAGGTATTCTGCCAAAGAGGGGAGAGTGGATATTTGGGAACTAACAATTCAGGTGGTGGGAGCTTGTTTCTGAACCTTTTTAATCCCATTGCCTTGGCCCCTTTACTGACACCCCCACCCACTGCCACACACACACACACACACACACACACACACATGAATGTGTGAGAATCAGACTGAGGTTCTCAAAAGTCAAAGCTAACCAGGCTTCTTAGGAGCAGAAAATGTTTCATCCATGTCCCCCCACCAACTTCCGAAAGTAGCAAATGACATGGACTGCACTGACCTTCTCGACTTACCTTCCACTATGGAACTTCCACAAACTCAGACACTTCACTGCTTTAGGGAAACCTTCAAAGTTAAAGAGACATGAGTGATTAAAAAAAACAATAATAAAACCAGTCAATGCCAAAAACTATAGTACAGATAAGTCTTCATAAATGCCATAGAATCAGTTCGGAGCTTCATGTCCTATGTTGGAGGCACTTCCCTTTCTGAGTCCTTAAGAGAGATAATTGCGGGTAACAGTCTAAAAGTCAGTCACCTCTTTGCATCCTTTCTCAGGCTTCAGTCTTCACTCACATTCTCTATTCCAGAAGCTTGACAGCTTGGAAACCAGGTACTGAAGGTTTGAGAAGTCACCCCACCCACTACACATACCTTTCTTTAAAAAATCCGAACTCCATTTAAAGTCAGAGTGAAACATTTCTACAAGCTCTGAACACTTACCTGATCTGGGTCTCTTATCAGAGAAAGAAAAGATGAAAATAATCATCAGCTTGCCGAGTGATATGAGTCACCTGTTGGTTTCACCCAACAGAGAAGAAATACCGGCAGACTATTTTGAAGAAAGTTGCTCACAACACATGACTAAACTTTATTCTTCTTGGTAACTAAACCAGAAAGAGTGAATTAAATTGGGACTCTAAATGTTTTTGGAAGCCTAATTCAGGTCTCTACTGAGAGCATCTAGAATGTACGGTGACAGAGCATTTGGAACCTTTAAGGTCACCTCTCTACAAGATGATTGGCCATGTGATATGAGTAGAAGATTCTGGCAACCGTCTCTCAGACTGGTCAGACTGTATGCCCAATATTCCCAATGTTAATTAAGACATCTATGAAAATGCATGAGGAGGTAGAAAGCAAATTCACAAATATACTACATTGTTGGTAATTTGCAGCTTTAATCAAAAGCACCACCAGAGCACAGACCTGTATAAAGCATGATGCTCCTGGAAAAGCAAGCCAGAGTTTACTGCCAGCATGCCAGGAATGAAGCTCCTGTCTTTGCATGGTGCTTTATTGATTACAAAACAGTTTTGTATATATTTTCTCCATTGATTCTTAGAATATTTGTGTGGTATGAATGCTATGGTTCATATTTTGTGTTTAAACAAAGCTTGTCTTCCTCTCCAGGCTCATTTTCCACATTTCTCTTAACCTCTCCCCCGTCTCCCCAGACCCACAGCTGCCTTCCTCGCAATCTGTGTTCCCAGCAAACTGAAATTTTCTGAATGTCTTGATAGCAGCCCCTCCCATCTCCTCAGCTAATAAAATGAAATTCCTTCTTTGCGAAACAGTTTTTCTTCAAACATTTGCTTAATCTTTAAAATCTCAGCTTAAAGCATGACAAAGCTTTATCCGACCCTGTAGGGTTCCTGCACATCCCCTAAAGCAGCTCTGAATGCACTTGACTATAACTACATGTTTCATGGTCTGTCTTCTCCACCCAGCTGCCAATTCTGTGAAAGCAGATCTCATGCCCAGTGCCAAAAACACTGCCTGAGGTACGTGCCTAAAATATTTGTTCCATGAACAAATGAAGTGACTTCCCCAGGATCGGAGGGGGTGAAGACGAGCCCTGGAACTAGCATCCAGTCTCTAATTTCCCCAGGATTAGAGGGGGTGAAGACCAGCCCTGGAACTAGCATCGAATCTCTGATTTGTGTGCAAGGGCCAGTTGTTCATGTAGTTGGACTGATTTATGTGTTTTCAAGATGAAAGAGAACAGTCATTGGGTCAGAGGATGTTCTGAATAACTAGGAGTACAAGCAGAACTCTCAGTAAATATTAATCAACCCAATGTTAAAATTCATTCCACAGATCTTGGCTACATTGCCAAACTGTTCACAGTCCACTAAAGTCAGGCTGTAGACCTTATTCTAATGAAAATTGGAGCTCCATCATGAGAAACACATCATGTTATTTACTTGTTTATTAGCATCTCAAAGGAAGCAACTTTACTAGTAAAGGAGAACAAAGTTGGCATATCATGTAATTTAAATATTAACCATTTTTTGTTGTTGTTTAGCTGCTAAGTCATGACAGACTCTTTTGTGACCCCATAGTCTGTAACCTGCCTGGTTTCTCTGTCCATGGGATTTTCCAGGCAAGAATACTAGAGTGTGTTGTCATTTCCTTCCTCAGGGGATTTTCCCAACCCAGGGACTGAACCCACATCTTCTGCATTAGCAGGTAGTTTCTTTACCAATGAGCCACCAGGGAATCCCTAAATATTAAGTATCAGTTCAGTTCACTTCAGTCATTCGGTCCTGTCTGACTCTTTGTGACCCCATGGACTGCAGCACACCAGGACACCCTGTCCATCACCAACTCTTGGAGCTTACTCAAACTCATGTCCAAAAAGTATGTGATGCTATCCAACCATCTCATCTCGGTCATTCCCTTCTCCTCCTGCCTTCAGTCTTTCCCAGCATCAGGGTCTTTTCCAATGAATTGGTTCTTTGCATCAGGTGGCCAAAGTATTGGAGCTTTAGCTTCAGCATCAGTCCTTCTGATGAATATTCAAGACTGATTTCCTTTAGGATTGACTGGTTTGTCTTGCAGTCCAAGGGACTCTCAAAAGTCTTCTCCAACACCACAGTTCGAAAGCATCATCATCAGTTCCTCAGGGCTCAACTTTCTTCATGGTCCAATCCTCACATCTGTACCTGACTACTGGAAAAACCATAGCTTTAACTAGATTGACTTTTGTCGGCAAAGTAATGTCTCTGCTTTTTAATATGCTGTCTAGGTTGGTCATAGCTTTTCTTCCAAAGAGCAAGCATCTTTTAATTTCACGGCTGCAGTCACCATCTGCAGTGATTTTGGAGCCCCCCAAAATAAAGTCTGACACTGTTTCTTTTGTTTCCCCATCTATTTGCCATGAAGTGATGGGACCAGATGCCATGATCTTAGTTTTTTGAATGCTGAGTTTTAAGCCAGATTTTTCACTCTTCTCTTTCATTTTCATGAAGAGGCTCTTTAATTCCTCTTCAGATTCTGCCATAGGGTGGTGTTATCTGCATATCTGAGGTTATTGATATTTCTCCCGGCAATCATTTTTCTAGTTTGCTTTATCCAGTCTGGCATTTTGCATGATGCCATACTCTGCATACAAGTTAAATAAGGAAGGTGACAATATACAGCCTTAACATACCCCTTTCTCAATTTGGAACCAGTCTGCTGTTCCATGTCCAGTTCGAACTGTTGCTTCTTGACCTGCATGCAGGTTTCTCAGGAGGCAGGTAGGGTAGTATTCTGGTATTCCCATTGCTTGAAGAATTTTCCACAGTTTTTTGTGATCCACACAAACCCTTTGGCAGAGTCAATAAAGCAGAAGTAGATGTTTTTCTGGAACTCTCTTGCTTTTTCTATGATCCAGTGGATGTTGACAGTTCGATCTCTGTTTCTCTGCCTTTTCTAAATTCAGCTTGAACATCTGGAAGTTCATGGTTCACATGAACTCCAACATACTGTTGAAGCCTGGCTTGGAGAATTTTGAGCATTACTTTGCTAGTGTGCAAGATGAATACAATTATGTGGTAGTTAGAACATTTGGGGGGATTGCCTTTCTTTGGGGTTGAAATGAAAATTGGCATTTTCCAGTCCTGTGGCCACTGCTAAGTTTTCCAAATTTGCTGGCATATTGAGTGCAGAACTTTAACAGCATCATCTTTTAGGACTTGAAAATAGCTCAGCTGGAATTCCATCATTTCATAATATGCTTCAAAAAGTGTCAGACTGGAACTCTACCATCATCTTTTCCCTCAGTCAAGCAACTTGAATTTTAAATGCAAAGATGATGCAGTTGGTTCACAGTGTTCTCCACAACTTGAGCATATGAGTTATCTTTGAGCAAGGTGAGGAATGTTTCTGATGTGGTCTCATCATCAAGGATTCAACCAAATGAGTCAGCATTCTCCACCAACATCAAGTTATCTTTCACTTCTATATATGTCTGTGGCTTTTACATCATCTTTTTAAATATTTGTGTCTTTCTCTTTTGCTATCCCATTGTGTTCAGCTACATTTGCATTCAAACCCTCATTCTCAAATGAATGTTCCTGTCTGATTTCTTTTTTTCCCATCTTGGAACAGAAGCAAATGACATACATTTGAAATCTACACTTCTCATATCTTTTTTTGGTCCATCCATTAAGTCACCACCCTCTCACTTTTCTCCACCAAAATGGGTGGTTGTTTCACCTGATTACCCAAAGGATGGTATTATCTCACTCTGAGTGGATGAGCTGACATTGACTGTCACAATTCAGATGCTCAGGAATTGTTTGTGATCACAAAATATATAGGCTTACAAATCAACTCGGCTCAACCAGAAGCAATCTTTGAATCTTTCCTTCAATTCAAAACAGAAATTTCTAAAAAAGATAATTTCATTACTTTTAAGGGGACACTTAAGCCCTAGCTCTTCGTATTTCCTTGGAAGGGAGGGAAATTCCATTTACTCCCTAAAAGGGAAAAACGAAAGAAATGTTTTTGTCCTTTCTATCTTTTATTCACTCCCTCAGAGCGAAAAGGTGAATTATCAGATTGGCAGGAATGAAAGAAGGAACAGAATATGCATCAACCAGTCCTTTCTAGTAGATTCAAGCATGCTTTCCATGTCTGCCCCTACCAGGACAGGCTGCCTGCTCTGTGCTGTCATAAATTGGTTCAACTTATGGGAAAGAATTTAGGAAACTTGATTACAGCCTCTTCTTTAGGCCATGCTTTTCAATCTGTTATTTCCAATCCAAAAGCCAATATTCATTTATCTTATCTTACTTATTTGTCTACCTGGTTTAGAATATAGAAGAAGACAAGGATAGGATTAATTACCAAATCTCAACAAGCATCTACTTTTCTATTTTCTCTCAGAGCCCTTGGCTGGTTACATTATTTATATGTTACTGCCACCAGGAAAAACGCAGGCATTTGTAATCTTACATAGTATAGTATGAATCCTGTTGCTTATGAGATTTGTGGCCTTCAGCTGAACAAATTAACTGCTCTTTGCCTCAATTCTCTCACGTCAAAGCAGCACCAAAAATAGCCATCTTATTCTGTTTTATTCAGAATGTAATGAGTTAATTATATGCAGCTAATATGCAGTGTCTGGCATGGAGAGGTCTTGGTTGGAATCCTAGCTCTGTCACTTACAAAGGTTAAGATGTTTCCTGAAAGTCCCTATAAAGATAAAGCTAAGCAGAAGATAGAGGATGTTATCTGCGTGAAGCCTGTAACGTTTATCTCAGGAGAGAGTGCATTATCTAAAATAAACCAATGAATGTCTGTAACAAAACAGAAACAGACTCACAGACTCACAAAGCTGTGGGGAGAGGAAGGGGAGGAAGGGTAGGGGATTATAGGGGTATGGGATTATGAGATACAAACTACTAGGTATAAAATAGACAAGTGACAAGGATATATCACATAACACAGGGAATTCTAGCCATTATCTTGTAGTAACCTTAAGGAAGTATAATCTGTAAAAATACTGAATCACTATGCTGTATACCTGAAACTAGTATAATATTATAAATCAACTATGCTTCAATAAATAATAAGTAAATAGAAAATAATAATAAAATAAATATCTTAGGTGGTTTAGATTCACCAAATAGTATCCAGCTATCCCTGTCTTTCCTCCTGGGAGGAGAGTGGTCTCTCCCCACAATTCTGCTGAGAAAAGTGTGTGTAAGAAACTGCTATTTACTGTAAAGCTAAAACAAGCAGCGCATGGTTACCTGTTTCAGTGGTAAGGGAACAGAGAGCCATGATCTCCCCTTCAAGCCTGAAGCAGAGTCTTTTGAAAACCTCATCAGGAAAGTCTCCGATTTTCAGCTCTCATGAGCAAATCCAAGTGGGTTAGATGCTGAGATAAAGAGCCCACATTGGGTAAGTGGGGCCATTGTGTTTGAACAAACACCTTTGAAAGGTAAAGATAGTCTGAATTTTTCCTTCTCCTAGAAACTGAAACTAGGGCTATTTTGGATTTCTTTATCCTGCCCTCTTGTGCAATTTCCTTTTCACTCTCAACTTCATTTTGCTCTACTTGTCATCACTTCATATTCTATGGATGGCATAAGCTCTCCTTTGTTCCTGCTATTTCAAGCTTCCTCCTTATCAGTGGAGCGATACATGTTCCTTCTTTGCTCTATAGTCTCAACATCAGAGTTGAAACCTCTAGACATGCTGGAGCCACACTGTTGAATCCCAGAAGAGCTAAACGGGTTCCTTTTCTTTCCTGAGATATGTGCAGTTTCTTCTCTGAGGTTCAAAAAAAAAAAANACTTCATATTCTATGGATGGCATAAGCTCTCCTTTGTTCCTGCTATTTCAAGCTTCCTCCTTATCAGTGGACCGATACATGTTCCTTCTTTGCTCTATGGTCTCAACATCAGAGTTGAAACCTCTAGACATGCTGGAGCCACACTGTTGAATCCCAGAAGAGCTAAAGGGGTTCCTTTTCTTTCCTGAGATATTTGCAGTTTCTTCTCTGAGGTTCAAAAAAAAAGAATTTTTTTTTAAGGAGTTAGTTCATCTAATTGGGACTCCCAGAACATTTTTCTCCTATCAAAATGTTATGGAGGTTAGCAGGGGATTGCCCTGTCACCTTCTATAATGAGAAAAAAAAAATGGTCTCAAAGGGAAGTTGTGTGGCCAGTGTCTGTGTTGGTATTATTATTATTATTGTTTGGTGCTACACGTCAACAGGAAGTAGTAACAGTTTTAGTATTCATTTGAGCCCAGGGTCCATTTTATCCACATGTGGACCATATAATATAACTCCTTAAAGCACTTCAGTCTCCCTTACCTGCTTGTTGATACCTGAGGTTACTTCTGTAGAAGAGAGAGCCTTTCAATCACCAAGGGGGTGGAAATCAGGATGAAAACGCAACTGTTTAATAAAGTGCTGTCTTGGCTAAGACAGTGGTTCT
Source organism: Neotragus moschatus (assembly GCA_006410615.1). Lineage (NCBI taxonomy): Eukaryota > Metazoa > Chordata > Mammalia > Artiodactyla > Bovidae > Neotragus > Neotragus moschatus. Next base: position 3,391,449 of record SJYA01002489.1, on the reverse strand, counting down.
CCACCTGGTTTACTTCTACCCCAGGAACCTAAAGGATATGACCCACAGCCACATGACAGTCAGTGGTAGTCATTCTCCCTAGACTGAGGAGCAGAAATCTTTAAGAATCACAGACACCGATCCCTTTCCAAAGAATAGGATTTGATAGAGGGATAGACACTGGGAGAAAGGAGCCATAGGATAGGGAAGGTTGGAGGACTTCTGAACTCTGCCCCTGGTTGACCCTGTCAAGAGCCAAAAGCACAAACTCTTCTGTGAAGTGCTGGAGTCCTGCTGATACAGAACTGCTACACTAGGAAGACTCCCAGTTCGTATTTCCATATTGATTGTTCCAGCATCTTTATATCTACTCTTAGGTGGATCTGACGAAGCCTGAAGTGTGCAGTGCCCCCTGCCCCCACACCTTCTCAGTCGCATAATGGGCAAGCAATCTCTTCAGGGCAAGTCGAGACCCATGGGACAGAGTGGATAGATGTGAAGCCACGAAGGTAGGAACCTAGTCACTGTTCATTAAGGAGTAGTTTGTGTCCCATGCAAAGGAGGGATTTGACGTATATGTAATTCTTATATCTTCTGTCATATTTCAGTGCACTATTTTTAAGAAGATATGGAAGTTTTGAGTCTCTAAATAACTTGATCACACAGCCACAGACTCCAAAAGTCTTTGGTCTTTCTACAACATCATATTCCCTTCTTCTTTCATACTCTGCAAAAACATTAAAGACCCACAGGTAAAATTTCCAGCTACTGGACAGATAGACAATCCTAGCCCAATTGCTAGGGTGAATACTTTTGCAAGAGTGACATTTTTAGACTCATTCCTGGGAATTTGACCTGAGTATCCTAATGTGATAATCAACTAGATTAAGCATGACTCAGGTGAACTAAGAAAAGTGTTTATGAAACAGATCAAACAGTTTGTTCATTCACTCACTAGGCATGCATTAGGGTCAAAATTTTGAAGCTACGCAAGATCCTACTTTGCCTGACAACCTCCTAAAGGAAAAGCTGGCTTTCTGCTATAGTCCTCTGTGATTCTCAGAGGAGCAGCACCAGCAGCCCTTGGAAATTTGTTAGAAATGCAAATTTTTGGACTCCCTGGAAGTGCAGTGGCTAAGACTCTGCCCTTTCAATGCAGAGGGAAGTGTTTGATCCCTGGTCAGGGAACTAAGATCTCACATGTCATGTGGAAAAAAAGAAAGAAAGAAAAAGAAATGCAGATCCTGCAGCCATATCCAGTAGGTCTGGACCTACTGAAACAAAAACTCTGAGGACAGAGCTGGGCAATCAGTGTTTTAACAAAAAGGCTTCCAGGAGATTCTAAGGCACATAAAGTTTGAGAACCACTGATTTCTCCCTCCTACACCTTGATTGAGGGCTTCCCAGGTAGCTCAGCTGGTAAAGAATCAGCCTGCAATGTAGGAGACGCCGCTTCAATTCCTGGGTCAGAAAGCTCCCTTGGAGAAAGGATAGACTGCCTACTCCAGTATTCTTAGGCTTCCCTGGTGGCCCAACAAATTGTGGAAAATTCTTCAAGAGATGGGAATTACCAGACCACTTGACCTGAAGACACTTGCTCCTTGGAAGAAAAACAGACAAACCTAGACAGTATATTAAAAAGCAGAGACATTACTTTGCTGACAAAGGTCCATATAGTTAAAGCTATGGTTTTCCCAGGAGTCATGTACAGATGTGAGAGCTGGACAGTAAAAAAGGCTGAGCACCAAAGAACTGATGCCTTCAAATTGTGGTGCTGGAGAAGACTCTTGAGAGTCCCTTAGACAGCAAGAAGATCAAACCAGTCAATCTTAAAGGAAATCAACCCTGAATATTCATTGCAAGGATTGATGTTGAAACTGAAGCTCCAATATTTTGGCTACCTGATGCAAAGAACTGACTCATTGAAAAAGACCTTGATGCTGGAAAGATTGAAGGCAGAGGGAGAAGGGGACGCAGAGGATGAGATGGTTGGATGGCATCACCGACTCAGTGGACATGAGTTTGAGCAAACTCTGGGAGATGGTAGAGAACAGGGAAGCCAGGCATACTGCTGTCCATGGGGTCACAAAGAGTCCGACAGGACTAAGAGACTGAACTGTAACAACATACCTTGATAATTCTGTCTTTATTGATCCAACCATTCAGGTAAGTCACAAAGATTTCATGATCCCCAGCTGTACCAGTCTTGGTGGGACTATAAAAGAACCTTCTCCACCATCAAGGAGTTATGTCCAGATATGAAGCAAGTACTGAACAATCTAAGTTAGCACAGAATATCATGCTGCATCATGCAGTTCAGACTCCTAGAGAGAAACATGTGGCTTTTACATATGGTTAGCAGAGATCAGTCAATTATAATTCAGGTAAGCAGGGAAGAGGCATACTCAAGCACCACTTCAAACAATGCAAAAGTTCTGTGGATTGCTAAACAACTGTAGCAGCCAACGGCTGGTCTGATGCTAATCCCTTAGAAATGGGGTGGTTCTTGGAGAAAAGCATAAAGGACATGATACTTAGAATCACAAACAGTTCCAGATTCTACCCATAATTGCCTCTGGCTGGAAACCAAAGGCTTGCGTGCGCAGCCTGGGAAGCACTTTTGGTCCTGCACCAAGCCATACTTACGCCCACAGATAGTGATCTGCACATTAAAGGATTCCAGTGTCAAGGTCTATGCAGATGGCTATGCAGACCAGTCGGTATAGTAGATAAGAGAGTCATAGTTTGGATGCAACCCAGAAGAAAAGATTGAGGAGTCACACTTGATCGATGGAAAATTGGCTGTCAAGTCACCATTCACTGCATGCCTTTTGTAACATAGAGAACGCTTATTGGATATAGAAGTATAAACAGTACCCACTTTTTAACTTTGTGAGCAGTTACCAAATATCATAGCAATGCCAAAAGATAACAAATAAACAATTAAAAAGCACAAAGCAGAACCATGTAAATATAGACTGAATTGTCTGCACTAAGCAGCTATCCAAGGAGTGACTAGACCCAGATACTGTTAGCAAAGGAAAACGCAACTCAAGTATGGACAACTAACAGGGGGTAAAGATCTAATTTTAAGAAAAGGAAAAGAGGATGGATGATGTTTGGAGGCATAATAGAAAGAGGATAGAAAAAAATTAAGAGCCTCCATTTGCTTGAGAATAAAAACAGAACATGTGGTAAGGAGGAATAGGAAGGACTTTGGGAAGGTCCGTGGATATGGGGCCTTGGAATCTGTGGCCTAGGAACTTAACTCCAATTCTTTAAAGTTTATGTTCAGAAGTCAACATGGAATTCTAGAAAGAATAGTACCATGGTAAAAATTATGTCTCAGGACATCTTCTTATTTATTGCACACTAGTGCTGAGAGCAAGAGGGTTTCCATCTTGCTTTGTGGTTGCAGAGTCAGCAGCCAAGGAGAGAAGCGGAAAAAAAAAAAAAAAACATCACGGGGAACACTGAAAAGGACTGAATGGAAAGGTAGCCAGAATCCAGGACTGGGTTAGATTTTCTCAAACTGGGTGCACTACAGAATTACGAATGTCCAACCAAAACCAATTCAATCTTACCTCTCCAAGCTAACAAGACACTGGCACTTTTGAAAACCTCTTTCATTTCTACTGTACAATGAGAGTTAAAAGTTACTACTAGTCTAGGAGTCTCTGATTGGACGTGTTTAGTTNACTGGGTTAGATTTTCTCAAACTGGGTGCACTACAGAATTACGAATGTCCAACCAAAACCAATTCAATCTTACCTCTCCAAGCTAACAAGACACTGGCACTTTTGAAAACCTCTTTCATTTCTACTGTACAATGAGAGTTAAAAGTTACTACTAGTCTAGGAGTCTCTGATTGGACGTGTTTAGTTAGTTGGTTGCAAGTGCTTTCAAAATTGATTATCTGTAGTGAGGAAGAAGCAAGGAATTTTAGAGTCCAGGACAGAAGAGGGGGGGTTTTTAACTTACAGGGATCCACAGAGAGAACAGATGAACCATGCTTCCATGGTTTACAAAAATAAGGAGCAGGTCAAAGAAATAGGAGATCCGGGAATGAAAATTAAAGGCAGAGGTGGAGCCTCAATCATGATATCCAGTCGTCATGATATCAGGATATCCAATAAGTGACCTCTTGTTAATACCGGGTTTCTCTGGTAGTTCAGACAGTAAAGGAATTGCCTGCAGTGCAGGAGAACCGAGTTCAATCCCTGGATTGGGAAGATCCCCTGGAGAAGGGAAAGGCAGCCCACTCCAGTATTCCTGCCTGGGGAATCCCATGGACAGAGGAGCCTGGTGGGCTATAGTCCATGGTGTTGCAAAGAGTTGGACACAACTGAGTGACTAACACTTTTACTTTCACTTGTCAATACTGAAGTTTTGAATTTCTTCTTTCTCTTCCCTTCCTCCCCTTCTATGGGACTTGATTTTCTCAAGTAGTTTCCCAACTGTATCTGTAGACTTTTCCCTGTAAATTCTTCCCAAGAGAAGGACTATTGTTTGCTTACATTCTCATCTCTGACCTCCAGCTTGTTATTGGCATTCCCAGTGGTGTTTTCCTCAGTCTCTGCACTATTATATGCTGTCTCCTGCTTAAAATTAGCCTGTACCTTACTATCCAGTAACATCCGCTGGATCATGGANGAGTTGGTGATGGACAGGGAGGCCTGGCGTGCTGTGATTCCTGGGGTCACAAAGAGTCGGACACGACTGAGCAACTGAACTGAACTGAACTTACTATCCGGATAAATCAGTTATGGCTTACCTATAGTAGTAGATCCAAGTATTGCAAACATCTAGGGTGATTCATACCCACTAATATTAAACTGTTTTTAATATTTTTTAATTGAACTAAGCAGAAAAATTTGGTTCTAGATATAAATTAATATTATTGCTATTTTTTGCCTGTCAGCATCAAAGTAAAATGTTCAAAACATGAAAATCTCAAAAAGGCAATCCCTTAAGTATTCATCTTTTAAATCCTGCTTAACTCAAATGATTTTAGATGAATAAGGGGTAAGAGGAACATATTACCATGATAGGTTCAGGCTAATCATTTGCAGTGGGAAAAGTTGGCAAGTCAACCACAATGATCACTGTGCTGGCCAGACTCTGGCAGGTCCTCACTGTCAAAGACCATGCTTGTCAGATTTCTCTGACATCACTTTCATTGACTTTATGAAACCCTTCGTATTTTGCAAAACTTGCAAAGTCACTCTGTATGCACATAGGATTATAAACAACCAATAGTAAGAGATGGACACCATGAGATGGCGAGAGATGGAACACAAATGGTGGAGCTCAAAGTGAAATCATGAGAGACTGGAGTGTGGGTTTATTTGCTACCTGGTCAGTTCATTAGGGGCTTCCCTGGTGGTGCAGAGGTTAAAGCATCTGCCTGCAATGTGGGAGACCTGGGTTCGATGCCTGGGTCAGGAAGATCCCCTGGAGAAGGAAATGGCAACCCACTCCAGTATTCTTGCCTGGAGAATCCCATGGACGGAGGAGCTTGGTGGGCTACAGTCCACGGGTCGCAAAGAGTCAGACACGACTGAGCAACTTCACTTTCAACTTCACTTTCAGTTCATTCATAAATATTTGTATGTTGTGATTACTCTTGCTTCCCAGTGTTATCTTGTGACTTCTGAGACTCACATGATTCATCTTCTCATGAAAATATACTTATCTGGTTACCATCTATATGTTGTGGTATTTGCATCTCTAAGTGTGTTTCTTCACTCTGGTGTTGAATTCATCAGACATAGCTTTCTTTCATGACCTTTGCTTTTGTTTGTTTCCTTACTTGTTTTTAAAGTGAAACTTTGAAACCCAGATCTGATCAAGTCACCTTCTGGCTTAAAACACCTCAGTGGTTTCCCACTGCTTTTAGGGCAAAGACCAAAATCACTAAAGAGGTCTTACAGAGATAGCCAAAGTGTCAATAGATGAGTGGATAATGAAATTATGGCATATATAGTTGTCCTTTGGTTTCCCTGGGGGATGGTTCCAGGACTCCTGGGGGTACCACATCATGTTTGCTCAAGTCCCTCATATAACATGGTATAGTACAGTTGGCCTCCATATCCACAGATAAGGAACCCACGGATACAGAAGGCCAATTGTATATACAATGGAATATTCAGTTCAGTTCAGTAGCTCAGTCACAAATGACTCTGAAACCCCATGGAATGCAGCATGCAAGGACATGAGTTTGAGCAAGCTCTGGGAGTTGATGATGGATAGGGAAGCCTGGTGTGCTGCAGAAAAAAAAGAAAAGAAAAGGGGGGAGGGGGACATTATTCAGTCATAAAAAGGAGAAAATCTTGCCATTTGCAACAACATGGATGGACCTCGAGAGCACTATGCTAAATGAATAAGTTAGACAAAAAAAGAAAGATGCTGTATGATTTCACATATATGTGGAATCTAAAAACAAAAGAAAACTTCATAGAAAAAGATCAGATTTGTGGTTAGAAGATGTGGGGCAGGGGAGGGGAGCAAAGAATTAAAGAGAGATGGTCAAAAGATACAAGCTTCCAGAAAATGGCAATCCACTCCAGTATTCTTGCCTGGAGAATCCCAGGGACAGAGGAGCCTGGTGGGCTGCCGTCTGTGGGGTCGCACAGAGTTGGACACGACTGAAGCGACTTAGCAGCAGCAGCAGCAGGGAGGTAATGTACAATATGATGACTGCAGTTAACACCGCTGTCTAATACATATATGCAAGACATTGAAAGTAAATTCTAATGGTATCACACGCAAAAAAATAAAAGTTATTTATTTCTTTTTATTGAATATATATGACAGGATGGATGCTAACTAAATTTATTGTGGTAAGCATTTAACAATATATGTAAGTCAAAGCTTTATACTGTACACTTTAAACTCATAGAGTGATTTTGTCAACTACTATATCTCAATAAACGTAGAAAGTCTACAAAACCTTACAGAGTGGACCTTTGTTTTCCTTGTTACATACTCTGCCTTTCATATTCCAGAATTTTTTAAATGGTTCAAGTAATAAGTTTGCTCACCTAAATTGTATGATGTTTTCTTTTGTTCTCCCAAATTTTCAAATGAAAGTTTCCTTCTACAGTAAGAAAACACCTTAAAGGAAAGGAATTAGTTCAATTCTTATATTTTTCATTTTTTAAAATAAAGTTTTAAAAGAAGTTTGTCAAAATAAATTTACATTAAAAAAGTATCTTCTCAAAACAGAAGACTTATTCTTAGGCAGCCTGTTATTATTGCTATTTAAAATGTCATTTTTTTAATTCCCCTCCTCTATTAAGCTGTTGTTCTCCGTACCCTGACATTTTTTGCACTTTTTGTTACCCTCTGCATTATGCAACATTAACTAGTTCTTAAAAGTTTGTGTAAGTGCTTGACAACATCTACTATAAATCACAAATAGATCTCATTAAATTTGAATTCTGAAGTCTGATCCTAGGTGATCACTTTGCTCTAAGTCATCCTTTTTCAATTAGGCCAAGCTGTGAAAGGGGGCAATATTTGTTTCCCCTGATTCCACAAGCAGTATATTCTTTGCAGAAAATGGACAGAGCCTAGAAATGCACTTTAAAAAAAAAGAAAAAAAAGGAAAGCAGCATAGCATCTTAATGCTCAGAGATAATCACTATTATTACCCCGGTGTGTCCGCTGGTCCCACTGTGGTCCCCTGAGCCATCATCGTGGTCTATTACAATGGTTCCCGAGCCACTCTGTTCCACCTTGTCTTCCTGCCAGATCTTCAAACAAGCCAAACTGCTCCTGTCTCTTTTGCCTTCCTTTACAAAGACATATGTGTCCTTCCCTAAGTACCTTCATGTCTCTGCTCAAATACCGCCTTATCAGAGAGACTGTCCCTAATCAGCCCATCTTAAAACACCCCACCCCCACCACTACCCAGCCATCTCTGTTTTTTCTCCTGCTTTCCTTGACTTCTGAGCACTTAGCACTATCTGATGTGTATACATATGTGTATTTATTCATTGGCTAATGGTCTGGCTCTTCTAGAGAGTGGACACTCTATGAGAGCAGGGAATTGGTTTTTGTCTACTGCCATTTTCATAGCATGGAACATAGTACCAGGCAAGTGGCCAGCATGCCATAAATGTTTGCTAAATAAATAAATAAGGGAATGAATAGTTTTGTTGACATTCGTTTTACAAGGTCTTCTTTCAAAATATGTTGACATTTCAGTTCTCCTTCACCGGTTTCAAGCACGCCTTGAAACTGGGGCCTGATTTACACAGCCTTCAGAGTGAAGTGCCCCAATCTGCCAATGGGCCAGTTTCCACACCGGTTATCACAAATAGAGTTGATCTTTTGTGTCCATCTTAATGCAAAACATTTATTCTTCTGTGCATCTCACTATCAGGAGCAAGACTCAGTAGCTTTACAACAGAAAGAATCCAACTCATCAGCAATCAAAATGGCAGCACACAATGTCTGGAAGATTTTCCTCTGGGCCATCAAGTATGAGAGCTTCATTTCCACTCTTTTCATTTATTTTCCCAGACATGCCTGAGCAGCCTAGTGCGTTCATTCTTCCTTTTGCAAAATCCCAGCTTGTAGCCACTTCATTTTAAAACTAACATTTAAAGCGAGCATTCTCCTCTAATAAAAACGATAATGATGATAATGTTGATGATGGTGAGGGACGAAATTACACTATTTCTCTGGCCATTTAAATCCTCTGGTGGATGCAGCATTCTAAGGCAGCAACGCTATTGACCATCACGGTAGTACCGTATGCCAGGTGCTGAGGGAAATAATAAAGGTTTGTGTTATAAAGTCATTACCTTGGCCATGGAAAACACTCAATAAATATGTGTTGAGTGATTCATTATTGAGCTCTTTGGTTTCTGTATTCACACTCTGATTCAGTTCTNAAAATGGCAGCACACAATGTCTGGAAGATTTTCCTCTGGGCCATCAAGTATGAGAGCTTCATTTCCACTCTTTTCATTTATTTTCCCAGACATGCCTGAGCAGCCTAGTGCGTTCATTCTTCCTTTTGCAAAATCCCAGCTTGTAGCCACTTCATTTTAAAACTAACATTTAAAGCGAGCATTCTCCTCTAATAAAAACGATAATGATGATAATGTTGATGATGGTGAGGGACGAAATTACACTATTTCTCTGGCCATTTAAATCCTCTGGTGGATGCAGCATTCTAAGGCAGCAACGCTATTGACCATCACGGTAGTACCGTATGCCAGGTGCTGAGGGAAATAATAAAGGTTTGTGTTATAAAGTCATTACCTTGGCCATGGAAAACACTCAATAAATATGTGTTGAGTGATTCATTATTGAGCTCTTTGGTTTCTGTATTCACACTCTGATTCAGTTCTTCTTCTGTTAATTTTTAGGCTAAATCCAAGGCATATTTTATGAAAACTTTTATTGCAACCCAATGAAAATAACTATTGGCCAAATTAGGAATAAAAGAAAACCCAGATAATATAAGAAAGTAGAGCAATATTTCATTTGAAAGCATGAAATAACTGGGAAGCTGGTTCACTCTCACCAAAAAGGAGCTTTTGCAGTGGCAGCCACCCAAGAGAGGTAAAAAGCTATCAGCTCCATTTGGATGGTCAAATTCTATAATTCAGACTCCACTTATTCAGGCCATGTGATAATTCAAACAAGCCTGAGTTGAGTTGCATTCTTGTGAGGGGAGAGCTTTGTGAGGGGACAAATGGTTTAAGCAAGAGTTGAAGCGAATAGTTAACCTACTTAAGGGAACGTGGCAGACGGTGCTGGCTGCCTCCCCGGTGCGCATTCTTTTATTCCTCTTTACTAACAGAGCCCAGATTCTGCTTAGGGCAGCAGTTCAGCCCAGGAAAAGCATTCACTTTCCCAGCATCTTTGCAGCTCCAGATGGCTGTATTGCCCAGCACGGGACAGCGCGCTAGAGCGGATGGGGATAAGGCTCTCTTCCCAATGAAGAGGACCAGAGGCAACTCTCAGGTGTCTCGGCGTGTTTTATCCTTATCTCTTCTGTTTTCTCAGTCTCGAAGGGAAATATGCTCCCTGGAGGTTGAAGGAGTCATCCTGCAACCATGAGGATGAAAACCACATGGTCAGAATCGTAGGACAGGAAGCTAGAAAATGCCTGTACCCTTGGTGGTTTTGTTGAGTGGCTACACCGGCCTTGAACCTTAGACCTAATTGAAGCCACTGTGCCTGGTTTCCGTTACATGCAGCCTAATGCCATCGCAACTGACAGAGGCTCCATGAATGTGCAATTTGATACAGATATGACAAAGTATCATCAGTGATTTTTATTTTTTACCTGACGGTATGTTTTAGCCTTTGCCACCCTATTAGCCTGGTTCCTAGCTCTACGATAAACTGTAAAATTTTGTGTCTTAAAAACAATGTACAATTTAAAATGTTTCACTGAGAAAGCCCACATGAATATGGTTATAAAACTTTCATCTCAGAATCGAAGGATCCTGTTTTCATTTTCTATTAAAATCTTTGATGCGGGCAGCTGGAAAAAGAGGGATGTATCTCAGTCTGTATAGTTTCATAGTCAGGGAAACAGGGCTGGAACCCTACCCCCACCCTTTTATGACCCTGGACACATTACTTAACTTGTCCTCTCTCTGGTCACCATCTCATAAATGCTTGTGTTACTACATTCATCCCAGTCCCTGCCACACCACTGCTGAAACCACTCATTTACTTGCTTTTCTCCGAAACTGTACTGTAAACATTTTGAAACTAGGGACAGCTTCTTACATGAAGCCTCTGTCTCCCAATATCTAGCTTTAGTGCCTGCCCTTCTTCAGAGGGATCTTCCCAACCCAAGGATTGAACCTGTATCTCTTATANCTGCTGAAACCACTCATTTACTTGCTTTTCTCCGAAACTGTACTGTAAACATTTTGAAACTAGGGACAGCTTCTTACATGAAGCCTCTGTCTCCCAATATCTAGCTTTAGTGCCTGCCCTTCTTCAGAGGGATCTTCCCAACCCAAGGATTGAACCTGTATCTCTTATATCTCTTGCATTGGCAGCTGGGTTCTTTACTGCTGGCGCCACCCGGAAAGTGCTCAGGGCCTGCCGCCTAGAGGCTGTTTAGTGAGGATTTGTTGAATGCCTAAATAAACTACTCTGAAACCATAAGTGACTCATCAGTTCTTCAAATATATTTTCCTACAAAGGCAGTTTAGAAAACATAGAGTTTGAAGATGCGAGAGGTTAGCTGGAAAGTGGCCATCATGAGAAATCAGAAAGAATATCACACCGGAAAGCACTGCACCACCCCAGTGCAGTAATGGCACCTCGAATGCAAAGGCAATACGCCTTCTCAGTCTGTCTTTCACTGCTTCTTAGTGCAACACGTGGGAATTTCAGTGGCTGCTCAATGGAATTCAAAGTCAGTTTGAAACAAAACGATCCCCTGGACCTAGAGTCCATCACATTCCTTAGACTTGGCTTCCCTCCTTCCCATCTGTGGAGGACTCTCTGTACCCTGGATCGGTCGGCGTGTAGGAGGATAGAAGCCCCTTCGGCAAGCATGTAACTGTAGTGTTAGCATCGTGCAGCCGGGCTCCATGTGCCCCTGGGCCTGCAGATGGGAAGTGGTGCAGACATCCGGGCCGAGTGAGTGGATGGCTTCTCTGAAACAAGAATCCACATGCTGCCATGAGTCAGAGAATCCACAACACAGACGCAACACCCACTTTATTTCAAAACAAAGACAAAACTCCGACTCCTCCAGGAACCTTACAGCTACAGGAGAGAGCTCTCTGACTAATGATACCCACAGTTTTGATTGAGAGCTTGTTGCTTGGGGCCCTTTGCAAATCATGTCCCAGGTCCCATTTCCTGGCATCCTTAGGAGGTGGGTATTTCTAGTATCTCTCCATTCACACATGAGGAAACTGAGGTCAAGAAAGATGAAGCAATGTAACAGAGATTGCTCAGCTAGAAAATGAGATCATCTGGGTTTCACCTTTGGTCTGTCATTTCAAAGTCCATGCCTTAAGCACGCTGATAAACTACCTCAATGAGCTAATGTCTAATGGAAAACATACTCACCTATACATTGTACATATATGCATAGCCACTCATATGTACATAAACATATTTACAAACCCATGCTCACACACATGGACATACACACACATACACATCCTCATTTGCCCGTTGCCCACATATACAGCAGTCAGTCTAGGCTGCCTTTCTTCCCTCTCACTCCTCATAAAGGAATTAGCCATGGATTCTTCCTTACAGAAAATACAAAGTGTTAAAAAGTCTCTGCAAAGAGCAGAGGCCTAAAAACACTTTACAGAACAGGAGGTGATGTTCCTGTGTGAGGGTTTTGAAATGATCAGTTAGGATCTCCTTATTTATTCTTGACTTCTTGAAAATACTTTTTCCTGTAAGGAAGTTACTTGTCTTTGGTTGGTTCTGTTAAAAGTCAAAAGAATGAATGCAGACACCTGATCTTCCAGTTCAGGCTTAAAACAAAAAATCCCGTTTCATTTTGTGGGATTCTTTTCTTTCCCATCTTTTTGATAAGAAGAGAATTGACTCCTTTTGTTACACATGATGTCACAGACAGTGAGAAGATAATCCTTAGAGAGCTTCTATTTGAAGTGGTTCAATTAAAAGATGAGTCGTATTCTCAAAACCATTTTCCAGGTTCTGAGATATTTTCCACTTTTTTTTTTTTTTCTTTCCCACAGCCAACACAAGGAAAATGGACTGTGGGTCAGGTAATGTAAGCAACAGACCGCAAGATGATTGCCAAAAATGTAACCACCCCATCAGCTCCAAAGGAAAATATTCATTAAAGTGACACATGTTAATAGTATTGAATTCAAAACACTTGTTTGGACATCCAGATGTCGGAAAGTGCCATATCCTGATTAGCTGAAATATTCTCAATTCTTTCAGATCTTCCTTCCTTATTTTGATTGCAAGTCGAGTTGCAGGGAAATTCTTTCCCACTACTGTCTACTGATCACATCGCTCAAGCATTTTAAAATCTCACTTGTTTCCTATAAGAAGAAATGGAAAGCACAACCACAAATATTTGTGTAAATGTCACCATGTATTATTGGAAGCTTTGTTCAGGCAGTTGGAGAATTATTGCAGCAAGCTCCCCTCACTGGATGCCTCTCAAACACTTGCTACATGGAACATGCACACCCAGACACACCCACACGCCCCGTTCATTTCTCTCTTGGTTTTTCTTAAGTGGGCGTGATTCCCACATCTTCTCCCTTCTCTGCAGCCTTCAGGTAGAAGGTACATACATGTTCCTCTTGAGTAATTTCAAGCCAAAGGAAAGAAGCGAGCCCAGACAGCTGCTATCTTCCACAGAAGGCTGAAAACAAAATCTGGAGAAAGAGAGAAAAAGCACCCTTGGAAGACTGCCAACTCAGCATCCCAGCCAGTCATTCACCAAAAAGGAAGAAGAAGAGTGAGGCAGCAAGATTCAGCATTAACTCTTTCCTGGAAAGCTCTGAAGCAGTTGCCCAGAGTCTCATTTTTACAGAATTAGATCACAAATGGGACCCAGCTTGCTGCTCAGTCATTTGTCACCGAATAGCAAGAATGTGGTGTCCTAACATGGAAAGAATGTCATGCCCTAAACATTTATTTCTGGCCGTGTCTTTCCCAGCCTTGAGATCAGAACTTCAGCTGATAGACAAGCATAGGTCGTGGACCCCTTCTGCTCCCCAGCCCTCACCTCCCCTGACGGATCGCACCCTGTTTGCCCAGTGGGCAGGCCTAGCTCCTCCGCATTTTCGCTTTGCTGGGGCTGCCATGATCTTTAACCTCAGTTATGTTTAATCGAAGAAGGCTCCCTCAAGTTTTCTCATATCCACTCATCGCCCTGCTAGAATCAGGATGCCTCTTACCAGCTTCCTTTGTCTTCCAAGTGCTTCTAGGAGAACAATTCTTTTATTGATTGAATAAATAGCGATCTTCTCTCCAAGTCTGTCACTCATGCATGGCCACTTCTATAAGCGGTGTGTGTCTTTGGGGAGTATGTGTGGGAGGGAAGAGGGATCCAGTGGATTTTCCAAGCTTGCAGGTGCTAGACTGGATGATCCTCAGGCAATACGACAAAATGCTGGAGTTGGCCTCACTTCCATTCGATCTGAGCATGTGGGATGATTCACCACATCAAAATTAACAGCCTCTGGCCCAACTGTCAAAGGTTTTGGTCCCTGCAGAGTCCGTTCTGTATCAAGGCAAGTGTACTTTCTTACACAGAGAAAAATCTAGATTGGCAAGTTCTCCACATTCTTTAACACTGTGTCTGTGTTTCCATGCCCAGGACTAACATTTGCTACATGGTGATACAGAATTCAGGGGATTAATTTGATATCAGACTTTTCCAAACTTAAAAAAAAAAAAAAAAAAGCAAAACCCTTAAAGATGCAAAGGAAATGAATGGCATTTGGATCCAAAGCAAGGGTTAACATTTTACTTCTCTTCTTGTAAGTTGTGTGCAAAGCTCTACTCAAACTGTTTGTAAAGATGTGTCATTTTACATAAGAGCCATGATACCCAAATGTAGAAATACCTTTCGAAAGACGTGGGTACAGACCTAGGGTTAGACCATCTAGGATTAAACTTCAACTACACTTCTTGATAATAGTGCGGCTTTGGGCAAGTTACTGAACTTTCTAAACCTCAGTTTCAGAAAGTAGGGGATAATGATAGCATCTTACACTGAGAGATTTCAATGAGGCATTTCATATAAAGCTCTTAGCTCAGTACCTGGCAGAAGAGAAAAGGTTTATCAATGTTAATTACTGTGAATGGCACTCTAACACATTCTATTTTAAGAAACTGATAGCAGTTTGCTAGTTCTAAGGAATCATTTTGTGAAGGGAAAAACTAAAATTAAGCCCTAATTAGTTGTGGCATACATATAGATGGGTGGGGTAAAGTTAATTACATCAATTTCATGAATAAGTTTTTTAATACACACAAAGATATTTACACACACACACATATCTTTATGCTTATATTAGATACATGTATAGGTACTGTATATATGTGCATGTGTGTGTGCCCAGTTGCTCTTTGCAACTTTGTGTCCAACTCTTTGCAACCCCATGGACTGTAGCCTGCCAGGTTCCTCTGTCCATGGGATTCTCCGGGCAAGAATACTGGAGCAGGTTGCCATTTCCTACTCCAGGGGATCTTTCCAGCCCAGGGACTGAACCTACATTTCCTGCATCTCCTGCACTGGCAAGTGGATTATTTACCACTGATCCACGTGTTTATGTATGTATATGCGTGCATATATACATATATATGTGTGTGTGTGTATATATATATATATATATATATATATATTTCTTTTTCTAACCCTGAATTAAATATCAGTGCTCCTCAAACTGGAGGATCTATTAAGACACACACCAATGTTTTATTCTTCTCTAGGGATTCCAACTATCAAAAAAAGCACTTAGTAACCAAGAGCTTCCTGTACTGCAACACCCCAGGCTCCTTTCAAAGGCCGAGTTTTAGTGACTCATATGCGTCATCAACGTTACTCCATCTACAGTCTCAGTCTGTAACTGCCTCCACGGATCTGGTCACCATGAGCACAAGCCTCTAAGGTTACCAGCAGGACTATGCAGAGTTCCAGCCTCCCCTTAATGTTCAGAACATAAGTCATCACTTCGGTTGAACTGGTTCACACAGACTGGGACTTACTTTCTTACTGAGTAGCAGACCTTCTGAGGATTGAATGAGAGTCTCTCTCTACATATATTTCTCTGTGTCTCTTAGAGACAGAGGAAACTTAAAGTGATGTTAAGCCTGGGTCATGCAATGTCTACATAAACATTTTAACACCTTCCGTTTCTCCATTCCACTCTATTCTAATTAACTGCCATCAACTGTGTTCCATGGGGTAGTTTTTCTCTTTGCAAAAAAAGAAAAAGATGGAAAAACTGAAACCACACAAAGAACAACATAACATCTCACCTAATGTGCTCTTACCTCTTTGGCCAGGATTACAGCTCAGCCATTCTAGATGATAAAGATGTTATCCTGTTTGGTTTTTGCTATCTTGTTTGGGTTTTGCTTTTGTCATACTTTTAACTTTTCTGTTTGTTTAAAACCTGCAAAACTACAGTGGCCACGTTGCCTCTCTTTCAACTGCCTCACTTACCTGGTAATTCTCCTAACTTACCTGCATCTAATTTTGACCACTTAGTTCACATTTTCTTATCAAAAGGTCTCCCCCCCAAAAAAGATTGCCCAAGGTGAGACAGATAATATTTTTTAAAGAACTCATAAAGGACTTGTCTTTGGGATATAGGCATGAAAATAGGTTTCAGTTGACATATATTATGCGTTCAAACCTGTGCAGATCATGTCTCATCTGTGAGTGAGCATTTTGTCCAGGAACCACCCTAGTTACCTGAGTTAGTGGGGGCTCAGTGAGAACTATAGTAGTTGTCCTTCATTCACCAATTCAGGATCCCCTGAAGCTTCAGAAGGAAGAGGAGACGATGCAAGAGGAATGGAGGGGGAAGTGAAGGGAGAGGAAGATGGGAGGAGAAGTAGCTCTCTTGCCTGTGAAGTGAAGTGAAGTGAAGGGAGGTCACTCAGTCGTGTCTGACTCTTTGTGACCCCATGGACGGTAGCCCACCAGACTCTTCCATCCCTGGGATTCTCCAGGCAAGAATACTGGAGTGGGTTGCCATTTCCTTCTCCAGGGGAACTTCCCGACCCAGGGATCGAACCCGGCTCTCCCACACTGCAGGCAGGTGCTTTACTCTCTGAGCCACCACTAGCAAACAAAATGAGAGGTACTGAAAGAATTGAAGCCCTGTCTACTTCCAACTTCAAATCCTCTTGAAAGCAGTTCCCACCTGCATCCAAGATCATCCACTTTGACTGCATTGCTGGGCACGTTCTCNCGAACCCGGCTCTCCCACACTGCAGGCAGGTGCTTTACTCTCTGAGCCACCACTAGCAAACAAAATGAGAGGTACTGAAAGAATTGAAGCCCTGTCTACTTCCAACTTCAAATCCTCTTGAAAGCAGTTCCCACCTGCATCCAAGATCATCCACTTTGACTGCATTGCTGGGCACGTTCTCCCATTGCCTGATCCGGTTGATATTGGCCAAAACAAAGAATGCTTCATTCCAAACATAAATTTGTTCATTCTTTGAATAAAACCATTCTCTTTCATTCAGTTCACTAGGTTACAATAGCCTTCCCAGGCTCTTTAGTTTCCCTTCCCGTGGATGATGGCTTGGGTCTTTGAAATAACAGTTAAAAGCACTCAGGTCTTGTTATGCTGGCCCTTAGCAACAGCCATCCCCTAGGTTGTTTAAGAGTGGGAAAGGCTTGGGAAAGGAGAAGAGAAAGGAGAGACCTGCTGGGCATTATTCTAATCAGGGTTCCCCGCTTGGCAGCAGGCACAGACGAGCTCCTGTTTTGCAGAGCAGCTCTCCCCAGGGTGCTGGAGGGAAGAACAGCAAGATGGGGCAGGTGCTGGGCTAGCCGGCTCACCATCAGGAGGGCTTTCATCTGCTTTGAGGGGAAAGCCAATGAGTCCGCAGTGTCTCCAGACCAGGCTGAGGGAAGCAACTTGAGAAAAAGCTCAGAGACACAAAATCATCTTGGTCTGGAGACTATAATGGCTGGTGAGTCAGCGAGCTGGGTTGGAAAAGGTCTTTCCCTCCCTTGACCAACCTACATGTTTGGAGGCAAATCTCCAAATGGATGCTGTCACAGAGCAGAGATATGGACCTAGAACTGATATCCATCAATCATGATATCACAAGCAACCAACAGCTCCACTGAAGACCTGGTTTTCACAGAGAAATGATTCCTCAGTGCCACATAGGAACATCTTGCAATGAAATATCCTTTCTCTAAGACGTGAAAAGAGTCTCACTGCCTGAAAGCACAGAGTGACATTTTCATGGTGCTTTCTATTTTCTTTTTGGTCAAAGGTCTATTCTTGCTAGAAAGGGGAAATACATCCCTTCATAAGGATTAGGAAAAGTGATATGATGGCATGGAATAAAGCAGAAAGAGCACATGTAATGGGAATCGGGGGACTTGGGGTCTTGTCCTAGCCTCAGAAGACACATGACCCAATCACAAAAGGTCTCAGTGTTCTCGTCTGTTAAATAGGAAGATTAGACTAAATTGCCTCAAACCTCCTACTATGGTGAGAGTCTGTGACTTATGACAGTTTGTTATCAGATATTGGTCCCTTCCTATAATGAGACTGTGCTGGACTTCACACTTCAATGAGCAAATGTGTGTCCAGATTCTATAAAGTTTCTCTCCTTCATCTGTAGCAACAGTCAAGGCGATAAAGCAAAAAAAAAACAAACAATGGAAATTGAATTAAGTGCCATTAGTTAATAGCTGTTGGTCTGACTGAGTTGTTCATGTTTTAACAAAACTATAGTGTAAGGGGAAAAATTAAGAAGGCCATATACATAAAATTGAACAGAAAACATTAAACAAATGAAACTCATAATTAACAGTAGCCAGAGGCAAAGAACTGGTAAAATAGATCATGGAATAAGGGTGACAAGATCACTGACATCTGATGTTAGACTTATTGGCAGTGTGAAGAGGACAGAGACATAAAAGAATTAGAAAACATCTAGAAAATCTTGCATACTAAGAAGCTATCAATCCGCTACAGTAACTATGAAGGTTGGGGCTTCCCCAGTGGCTCAGCAGTGAAGAATCTGCCTGCCAATGCAGGAGCCACAGGAGAAATGGATTCCATCCCTGGGTCAGGAAGATCCCCTGGAGAAGTGAATGGCAACCAACTCCAGTCTTGCCTGGAGAATCCCATAGACAGAAGAGCCTGGTAGGTAGGTTACAGTCCATGGGGTTGCAAAGAGTCAAACACGACTGAAGCGACTTCGATTATATACATGCGCACAGCTATGAGGGTTATCTGGTGTAAAACTCAGATTTGTTGGTTTAATACTGTCTTATTGATAATCATATATCGTTATTCTATGATAGAGGATCGGAAACAAAAATAGTCACTTTCCCTCCATCTGGGACACCAGGACAGGCTCACAGCGAGAAAAACCATCAAGATCCATTAGACTGCACAGATATAGGGTGCAAAGCTGCCCGTTCGAATCTCACCTCCTCCCACATCTGCCTTGCTCTCTGCTGCATCCCCAGAACATCCCAGTGTTGGCGCATGGAAGACACTAGGCAGAACTGTGTTGATTAAATCTGAGTAATCGCCCCCTTTATTTTTTTAAATCTTTGTCAGTTATTCAAATCCTGCAAATCAATCACTCCACTGGTTGCTGGTGATCAAATGTGAACTGACACTGCTCCTCTTGAGGGAAAGCTCACTCTAGTAGAGGAGATATACATTAACCAGATGCTTCCATAAAAAAGTCACATGTAGTTATAAGCGACAATATATACCATGAAGGAAAAAGTAGGGCAAGAAGAGAGGCTCCAACTTGATGCTAGTCAAGGATGAGAAGGCCTATTCCAGAATCTTCCCTGCAACAATGATTTCGGCCTGATACCTGAAAGAGGAGTAGCAGTCAAACAGGCAAAGGTGGGGGAAGGGAGATTTAGACATAGAGAACGGCAGGAGACAGAACAGAACACCTGTGAGAGGAAATTTTGAAAGGAAATCATGGTAGCCGAGCACAGAAAGTGAGAAGGCAACTTAAGAGGCAGTGGCTGTTGGTAACGGCTGCCTCCTGCAGGTCCTTGAAGAAAGTGAAAGTGAAAGTCGCTCAGTGGTGTCCGACTCTCTGTGACCCCATGAACTGTATAGTCTATGGAAATTCTCCAGGCCACAATCCTGGAATAGGTGAAGCAAAGTGAAGTTGATCAGTCATGTCCGACCCTTTTTGACCCCATGGACTATAGCCTCCCAGGTTCCTCCATCCATGGTATTTTCCAGCCAAGAATACTGGCGTGGGTAGCCTTTCCCTTCTCCAAGGGATCTTCCCAACCCTGAGATCAAACCCAGGTCTCCCACATTGCAGGTCGATTCTTTACCAATTGAGCCACAAGGGAAGCCCCTTGCAGGTCCTTAGGTGCCATATTAAGAGTTATCATCTAGTGGGAGGTGAGGGGGGGTGGTTTTCAAGATTGGGAACTCATGTACACCTGAGATGAGAAAAAAAAAAAAAAAAAAGTTATCATCTGGGGACTTCCCTGGTGATCCAGTGGTTAAGAATCTGCCTGCCAATGCAGGAAAATGGGATTGATCCTGGTCCAGGAAGATTCCACATGCTCCTGGGCAATTAAACCCCTGGTCCANAAAAAAAAAAAAAAAAGTTATCATCTGGGGACTTCCCTGGTGATCCAGTGGTTAAGAATCTGCCTGCCAATGCAGGAAAATGGGATTGATCCTGGTCCAGGAAGATTCCACATGCTCCTGGGCAATTAAACCCCTGGTCCATAAGTACTGAACCCAAGCTCAAGAGCTCGAGTTCCACAGCAAGAAAAGCCACAGCAACAAGAAGCCCATGCATTGCAACTAGAGAAAGCCCACACACAGCAATGAAGACCCAACACAGGCAAAATAAATAAATTAAATAAAATAAAGCCAGGACTGCCTTTATAGATTAAAAAAAAAAAATAGAATGGCCATCTGGAATAGCTCATTGCTGCTGCTGCTGCTAAGTCACTTCAGTCGTGTCCAACTCTGTGCGACCCCATAGACGGCAGCCCACCAGGCTCCCCCGTCCCTGGAATTCTCCAGGCAAGAACACTGGAGAGGGCTGCCATTTCCTTCTCCAATGCATGCAAGTGAAAAGTGAAAGTGAAGTTGTTCAGTCATTAGCGACCCCGTGGACTACAGCCTACCGGGCTCCTCCAGCCATGGGATTTTCCAGGCAAGAGTTCTGGAGTAGGGTGCCACTGTCTTCTCTGGCATAGCGCATTACTGAGCAGCTATTTTGTGTCAGGGACTCTCCCATGAGCTGAGTACACCAAAAATGTTAGGGCTCAATCTTTCTCTTCAAACAAAGAGAACTCTTGTTTTCGAAAAGAGAATTTTTACTTTTTCTTTTTTTTTTTGAAAAGAGAAAATAACAAGTATTTCCTGCCAGGGACCAAGAGAATGGGTCCCAACATTCAAAGAATGGAGTGCTCATTGGACTTGGGAAGCTGGGAGAACCAGGAAGCCACTTGGAAGAGGAAAATATTGATCTGACAGAGAAGGAAATGGCAACGCACTTGTGGGACCAAGTCCTTAAAGGTGCCAAGTATGCAGACCAGAGGGAGAAATGTGCAAAGATGCTTGGGGAGTCATCCGAAGATGCCTGGACATGACAGCACTGTGGGGGTTGTTGTTGAGTCACCAAGTCATGTCCGACTCTTTGAGACCCCATGGACTGTAGCCTGCCGCACTCTGCTGTCCATGGGATTTTCCAAGGCAAGTATACTGGAGTGGTTGTCATTTCCTTCTCCAGGGTATCCTCCAGACCCAGCGTTCAAACCCACATCTCCTTTATCTCCTGCATTGGCAGGTAGATTCTTCACTGTTGAGCCACCAGGAAAGCCCATACCTAATAGTGTAAAGTCACATGAAGAGGAGCATCAGGAAAATGGTCACATAAACACCCACACGAAATATCTGTGACTGATTTCAATTGTGTTCTTTCCTGAATTTCATCAAAACAGAGAGTAGATGACACACACCGATTTATTTACTTTGTGTAAATATCCCACAAAGATTAATTTGGCAAAAACACAGTCTGCATGTAACTTTTTCCATCTGCAACAGAGGGAAAATATATCTGCTCATAGCAACTTACCCAGGATTCAAGGGAATGAACCAGCGAAGGCAGGAAATGCACTCATCCATTTGTATTGCATTCCTTATGATAAAGTCAATGGGCATCTCTACCCTTAAGATGCACTATATGTCTTTTGAGCCAGCTTTGGCAATTTTCTCAACACAATATCATGTTAGTGAGCTTGTTTCTAGAAGATTTAAGTACTTCACACACATTGCCTTATTTTAATCCTCACAACTACCCTAGGTGGTTAGTACTGGTGCTTTCTCCATTTCACAGTTGAAAAAACTGAGGCACAGAGTCTTATCCAGGCCTCAACTGGTCAGGGGAGGAACTGGGATTTGAACCCAGGACATCGGGCTCCAGAGTTACACTCTTACCCTCTACATTATGCTTGTGCTCCTGCTAAGTTAGTTCAGTCATTTCTAACTCTTTGTGACCCCATGGACTATGGCCCGCCAAGTTCCTCGGTCCACGGGATTTGCCAGGCAGGAATACTAAAGTGGGTTGCCACTTTCATCTCTATGGGATCTTCCTGATCCAGGTATTGAATCTGTGTCTCCTGCATTGCAGGCAGATTCTTTAAAACTGAGCCATCAGGGAAGTATATTATACTGCCTCTCTAATGTACATAATCCAGAAATAGGCAAACTCTTTCTAGAAAGGCTTATATAAGAAATATTTTCAGCTTTGCAGGCCATACACCATCTCTGTCTCTATTTTCCCACTGTTGCAAGGTGGAAGCAGCCACAGATAGTCGATAAACAAGTGAGCATGGCTAGAGTGGACTCCCAGCAGGTCTGCCCCACCCCTGACATAACCTGTCATTGTCAATAAAAGAGGATCATTTTTATATATATGGACATGGTATGAAAGGGATTTTGCTTATTGATGTGATTAGTCCTCCTTTGTACTTATTCATACATTTCTTCAACAAATCTGAGCTCATGGTCTATGTAAGATACCTTTTTAGATACTAAAGAGACATGAGTGAACTAGATAAGTTCCTGTCCCCCTGGAGCTACATTCTGGTGGAAGAGACAGAAGACAGTGAACATTATAGATATGCTAGCATCTAACAGAGTATCAGAAAAACAGTGCCGATCATGGAGCTAACGATGGACAGTGGCTGGTTACTGCAGAAAGCATGGGTATGGAAAGTCTCCTTGATGAGACAACAGGTATAGAAGGGGCCTATGAAGTCTGGGAGCTGGAAGATCACCTAGACAGTATGTACAGTTGGAGACAATAAGAGCTCCAAGGACTGAGCCTTGCATAGTCCAATATTTTGAAGCTAAGAAGTGAAGGTTCCAGAAAATACTGAGAAGGGGCAGCCAGTGGGGTAGGAGGAACATGAGACAGTGGTATCAGGAGCCAAGTTAGGGAGTGTTTCAAGAAAGAGAGTGAAATCAACCATGCCAAATACTGCTAACATTCACTTGGAAGAAGTCTGAGAAGTACTCATCAGTTTGGGCGGTGAGCTTGTCTTTGATGNAGAAAATACTGAGAAGGGGCAGCCAGTGGGGTAGGAGGAACATGAGACAGTGGTATCAGGAGCCAAGTTAGGGAGTGTTTCAAGAAAGAGAGTGAAATCAACCATGCCAAATACTGCTAACATTCACTTGGAAGAAGTCTGAGAAGTACTCATCAGTTTGGGCGGTGAGCTTGTCTTTGATGCCTTTGACAAGAGCACTCTCGGAAGAGGGAAGAAAACCTGATTGGAGGGACTTCAAGAGCAAAAGAAGGAAGGAAAAGAACGTTGTGTGGGGAAAAACTCTTGCCCAGAATTTTGCTCTAAGGAAAAGAATTGGAACAGAGTGGATAGCAGACAGTATAACGTACAAGGATGATGTTTATTTTTTAAGTAAGAAGACATAATACAGTATGTCTCCATAATACAGTAGTAGATATTATTTCTATTAGTAGAACAGAGAGAAGGAAAAATTGATGAAGTGAGACAAAGAGTAAATATTCCCTGTTTGAAACTGGCATCCACCTGTTGAAGGGGCATTAGTACATATAAAGGGTTATATATAATGTTGATCTCCACCTGAACAAGGTACATTAGGTATTATTTAGTTATCATTCCCGTGTAACAGCTCAGTGGATGCAACACAGAAGTAGGATTGATAGTCAACCAGTAGATCCCAGTACAAACACAGAAGTTGTCTGTGGCCGTGCCACTATCTATTCCGATTATTAGACACAATTCCAGTTGTTAAGTATTTTGAAGATCATCCCTACACAGAATTCTTCCTAAGAGTCAGAACTTTCGCACATAATCATCGTCCACACAGTCAAAATTTCCTAAGAATCTTTGCTCTTCTTACAGATGTCACACACACACACACACACACACACACACACATTAGGTTTAAAACACTAGGCATAGCTAACTAATTCTCTGATTGTTGGTTACTTTTAGCTGAAATGCATCCTTCTCTTACTCTACGTTTTGGGTAGTCATTCAGAGGGATAGAATGTGGGCATTTTTAGAACTCTTAGGTCACTCCAAGTAAAATGATATCTCATACACAAACCATTGTGTCTGTAGGTTTGCTTAACTAATCTGTGGGTGATATAGGAGCAGAGAAAATAAGTTTTCTTCCCATGTAAGGACTGCCTGAATGTGCCCAGCCACAGTGACGATTTCTGCAGGGTTCACGACTTTGGACCTGCTGGAAGAGCAGTCATCATGTGCTACATTCTTGAGATGCACAAGCGCCTTTGGAGGAAAGGTATCTTGTTTGGAGGAAATTCCAGGAACATTTTCAAATTCCAAGGTCTAGAGACAAAATTAAAAATTAATTAGGCAGCATCTCCAAAATCCTGTTAAGACTATGTGAAGAATAATGCCAAATTCCCTTTAAGATGTTTTCCATTCGGCATTTTCTCATTTTATTCTATGCAACAGAACAGACAAATTTAGTATAAGAAGGAGGGGGGCGGAATTTGGAGTAGCTTCCTGAACTCTTGGCAGTCACCTTGACATTTGTGTATCCCACCAATGGCAACAGGCAGGTGTTTCATGAATGGATAAATGCATGAATGAATCAATGAGAAAACATACCTGAAGGGTCCTAGTGATCTCTCACACACTGCTTCTGTGGTTTCTCCTGCATGCTTTATTCATCTTCCCCTTGTTTCTCAGACCTAAGTAATTGAAGTCCATTTCTCAGGCCAGACTTAGTGAACAAAGCCTTTAATTATACCTGTCGTGTTTATAACCTACTACCAGAAATGTATTGGGGTATTTTTATTGTGCTACTAATTTTTTTTTTCTTTTCCTTCCTTTTTANTCTCCTGCATGCTTTATTCATCTTCCCCTTGTTTCTCAGACCTAAGTAATTGAAGTCCATTTCTCAGGCCAGACTTAGTGAACAAAGCCTTTAATTATACCTGTCGTGTTTATAACCTACTACCAGAAATGTATTGGGGTATTTTTATTGTGCTACTAATTTTTTTTTTCTTTTCCTTCCTTTTTAAAGTAACAGATTATACTTGCTTAACATTCAGGCTGTTCATTCATTCCACACACACACACACACACACACACTACTGTGATCTAGACCAGTGTCCTAAATGTGGGAGATACCAAGGGTAGGAAGGTGCCAGACATCTGTGAGCTCACTGGCTGGAGGCTGAGACCATGACAAATCACAGGGTAATTCTAGTAACAGCTTGATTCTTCCTCTTGGATGTCATTAACACTCATCTTTTAATCATCCTGGTCCAGTCATTGTCTGAATCCTACTTGTTTAACTTTGGAAATGTCCCCTCTCTGTGCTCATCAGCAAAAGAACTGACCAGTAGCTGCAGCGTCATTATACAATCCTCATGAGGACAAGGCCCAGGGCTCCTCTGTTTTCCCCAGGCTTTATATGAAGATGAAGACTGTGTGCTGTCTTGGAAAGATTTCTGTTCTGGGTTCTCATTGCTCATAATGTCAGGACCTCTCTACATTTCAGTGTCCTTGAATATAAAATAAGATCATTGGAGCTAATCGTCTTAAGATTTTTTCTACAATCTAATGACTGATTATTTAATACTAAAGAAATGTTCATTACTCAGCTAGAAGGAATCTGGCACCTATACGTATATTTTGAAGGAAGTTAGTTTAATAGTGAAATCTGACCTCTGAAGTACCCTGAAGAATCAGGAACAGGCTTTTAGATGCAAATATCCACTTTAACACAAATGGCATAAATTTAAAAGCTCTCTAAGAATAGCAGCTAAATAAAAAAGGAACTACTTTTGCTAAACATTGCACCCAATTTTCCCAGGCCAGACGCAAGCAAGTACTTTAATCTGACCAGCGACTTTTTTTAAAATTGGGTCTTCCTGTTCTGGGAAAGTTAAGGCAGAAAGTTGTAGCAAATGCGCCCCGGACTCCAAGCACACAAACTCGCCCTCCAGGTCCTACTCAAACAGTGAGGGCTGGTGGCATTAAGTACCTCCCTGGTCCTGTTTTCTTCTCCATGAAATTAAATGGTCCAATTCAGCAACAATAAAAATCCCACACAATTCTATCGAAACATGGTTTTAGGCAGTCTATAACATTCAGTTCAGTTCAGTTCAGTCACTCAGTCGTGTCTGACTCTTTGAGACCCCATGAATTGCAGCATGCCAGGCCTCCCTGTCCATCACCAACTTCCGGAGTTTACCCAAACTCATGTCCATCGAGTCGGTGATGCCATCCAGCCATCTCATCCTCTGTCGTCCCCTTCTTCTCCTGCCCCCAATCCCTCCCAGCATCAGGGTCTTTTCCAATGAGTCAACTCTTCACATGAGGTGGCCAAAGTATTGGAGTTTCAACTGCAGCATCAGTTCTTCCAATGAACACCTGGGACTGATCTCCGTTAGGAAGGAAATGTCTATAACATTAGCATGGCTATATACTTCAGAAGGGGCTTCCCAGGTGGCTCAGTAGTAAAGAATCTGCCTGCCAGTGCAGGAGATGAGGGTTCTATCTCTGGGTCAGGAAGAACCATCCCTGGAGGAGGATATGGCAACCCATTCTGGTATTCTTGCCTGGGAAGTCCCATCAGCAGAGGAGCCTGGCATCCTGTAGTCCATGGGGTCAAAAAGAGTTGGACACAATTGAGCGACTTAACAGCAAGAACAATACTTCAGAAAATAACCTGACATTTCAGAAGTCTTATATAGCATCAATGTCGCCACATTAGATACTCAATAATCCAGAAAATAGTCATTCTAATTTCAGCCTAAATTAAAACAAATTCATTGTTTCCTGTACTCAAGGAAAATGAGACAGCACACATCAATTCAGTTGGCAGTTAAGCAACTATGCATGCATAGAACTTGCTAGACTCTATACGGGAACATATTATAGACTTCAATGGTGCTCAAGAAACCCAGAAGGTATATACAAGATACACAGTTCATGTGTTCCTTTACAATTCTTGAGGCCCAATAGTAACAGGGTTAGAGATCTTCTGTCCCAGGCTTAAAAAAAAATGAAATTGGTTTTAACAGTGTTGTGTATATGCATCCAGGCAAGACATGCATTTTAGGAAAATTGTTTGGCAGCTACTATCATTATGGCTTGAATTGAGAAAGATAGAAAATAGGAAGAGATAAGAGGTTGCTGGCAGAAGATCCTTGAGTCATAAAGATGTGTATAACATAATTATTCATAACATGCAGAAAGTAAGAAATCACCATAAGTACTCATAATAGACATAGGTTGGAATACTCTATAATTATTAAAATACATTTGCCAGTGAGACTGCTGTGGGTCCAAATCCATGGAATGTACGAGACTAGGATTGAACCCTAATGTAAACTATGGACTTCAGGTGATTATAATGGGTCAATGTAGATTCATCACACATCGTTTGTTTACCATTCTGGTAGGAGATGTCGCTAGCAGGGGAGGTTGTGCATGTGTGCAGGCAGGGATTACATATGAAACCTCTCTACCTTCTGCTCAAGCTTGCTGTGGACATAAAAATCAGTCGCTCAGTCATATTCAACTCTTTCCGACCCCATGGACTGCAGCATGCCAGGCTTCCCTGTCCATCACCAACTGCTGGAGCTTGCTTATGCTCATGTCCATCAAGTCTGTGAGATCATCCAAGGGCTCTAAAAGATACAATCTATCAAAGTCTCTTTGCCAGGAGTTTGTAATAATTTGAAGAAAACGCTTTTTATTAAGCTAAATGAAAACGTGTTACAAGATAAAAAGTATATATGTATAATACACATCTTCGCATGAATGGATAAGGACTAGGAATACCTCCAAGATACACATGGAAGAGTAGCTAAAATAAAGCTTATATCTATTTCTAATTGGGAGGGCTGTAGGCAGTGTTCTTTCTGATATTTCTTCTGATGTTCTCCTTATTGTCCATAATTTTTTCAATTGTATAATGATATGATTAGCAAAAAATAATATTTTTCAAAGAAGTTCAAGTAAGAGATGAAGGTAACTTGAGCTCCAGTATCAGCAAAGGGAATGTGAAAGCAAGAACTCAGTGACAGAATGTGGAAGACTTGCTTTTGGAATCCAAAGAGTCTTCAACTTCTTTCTCTATTTTGGCCAATAGCACCCATCACCTCTAGCATCAATTTCAAATTCCACATGTGAGGGGCCACATGGAGTCATGTGTAATTAATAGCATCAGCCTGGAGACAAAGAGCTTGGGTTTGAATTCTGATCTGCCACTGACTAGCTTGGTGATCTTGGGCAAGTCGCTCACTAAGCCTCAGATTCCTCATCTTTAAAATGGAATTAATCATACTGAGTTCCTAAGACTGGTGAAAGGACTCAGTGAGGTCATATGTTTAAGCATTAATAAAATGCTTACCACAGCAAGGACTCAGTAGAAGCTGACTACTATTTTGTTTGCGATATATTTATTTATCTATCAATTTTAGGCTGTGCAACATCTTCATTGCTGTGCACAGGCTTCTTCTAGTTGTGATGAGGAGGCTATCTCCAGTTGCTGTGCGCCAGCTTCTCACTGCGGTGGTTTCTCTTGCTGCGGAGTACAGGCTCCAGGCCAGTGGACTTCAATAGCTGCAGCATGTCGGGTTCCACTGTCCCGTGACATGTGGGATCCTCCCACACCAGGGATCAAAGTCCTGCCCCCTGCATTGGCAGGCAGACTCCTCACCACTGAATCACCAGGGAAGCTCTGATTGCTACTTTTGTGGTTTGTATTTGCCTTGTCCACCCTCTAAGCAAAGATCAAGAGGAAAGGGGAGGTAATAAATGAGTTTCTGTTTCATTGGAGATAAAGAGGCAGCCCCCAGTCAAAGGGAACCAGAAACAAACAAACAAACAGAAAAACCACTACCCACCAGACGCACATTTATGGGCATGTTGCACAACTGAAGCCTGTCCCCAGGCAGGGTCCAGTTACTCTCTTCTGTTCTTGGCTGATGTTAAGACCAGACTTCACCTCTCTTACAACTTCAGAAACACAGTGATCATGCAGCTAACACCTCACCTCGCCAACCCATCCCCCTCTGTTATCAGCCAACTCTGATTTCTTGGATCCTGTTCCCACTCAACCTTACTCCACGAGTTGCTGGCACTTATGATGCTCACCATGAAATGGCAGAAGTACATCACTGCTTTACGGAACTTCCAAAAGATGCCAAAAGGAAGCACAGTGCCTTCCTCTTGGGACCATCTTGCGTGGCAATGTGTGTTTCAGGAATTAAAATAGAAGCTTTGTTTATTATAAACTAAAAACTGGCCAAAAGGAAGTAGTGCCTTTGTACCGTGACTTTCTGTGACTTTCCTGGATCGGAAAATGGTCTTCATTACTCGTGATTACAAAACAGAGGCATTTCTGTTGTTAAGTGTTGAAGAATTGGGTAGCGATCATCCAAAATACATTATTGACCTTCTTTTACCCAAAGGAGCAAGTCTACTTCTTTTAATTTGCTACTTCAATTTTTTTCCATTGTTTCATCCTTCCTCTCTTGTTCCTCTCCATGTTAACATAAACTGTGCAGATGGAAATATCAAATATTCTAGCAAATAGGATATGAAAAAAGAACATAAATTCATTACACAAGTGTTTAAGTAAAATCTCATATTTACATATAGAAAAGTGAAAGTTGTTCAGTCATGTCTGATTCTTTGTGACTCCATGGACTATACAATCCACGGAATTCTCCAGGCCAGTATACTGGAGTGGGTAGCCATTCCCTTCTCCAGGGGAGCTTCCCAACCCAGAGATTGAACCCAGGTATCCTGCATTGCAGACAGATTCTTTACCAGCTGTGCCACCAGGGAAGTCCAAGAATACTGGAGTGGGTAGCTTATCCCTTCTCCAGCAGATCTTCCCAACCCAGGAATCGAACCAGGGTCTCCTGCATTGTATGCAGATTCTTTACCAGTTGAGCTATCAGGGAAGCTCTTTTTACATATAGGCATGTAGGCAAATATTTGGGCTTCCTAGATGGCACAGTGGTAAGGAATCTGCTTGCCAATGCAGGAGATGATAGAGATGTGAGTTTGATTCCTGGATTGGGGAAGAGCCCCTGGAGGCAGGCATGACACCCACTCCATTCTTCTTGCCTGGAAAATCCCATGGACAGAGGAGCCTGGCAGGCTACAGTCCATAGGGTCTCAAAGAGTTGGACATGACTGAACAACTGAACATGCATGCATGCAGGCAGATATTCAGACTATCTATATAGCTTCATGGTTAAAAGCTGCTTTTCTGAGTCAATAGATAAAGAAACTTAAAGAGAAAACAGAAAAACTATCAATGGTACAGTAGCAGGGAGGCAGTTGTAGATCCACAAACAGAATACAGGAGCCCTCTCTGTTTATTCTATTTCATTATTTCTCCGTGTTATCCCCTTCAGAGCAAAGATAACATCCAACCTTTCTTGGAAAGCCTCACATTTTTCAGGCTATGTTTCTTTTGGAGTTGTTCTGGAGACAACAACATCATTAAAATTTGAGGCAAGGGACAGACACAGTGTCTATCTGGTTGCTATTAGTGTTTTGGAGATGCCAAATGAAATGCTTCTTTCTAGTTAGCAACGAGAGGTGTTGATCAAACAATAGTTTCCTAGCCAACTGCAAATAGGATGTATCCAAATGACTTTGCACTCAAGCATTAGAATTTGAGGGTCTGTGAGTAAAGCTTGACTAAGTCTGGTATTGACCTTAGGATAGTTATGGAGGACCTACTGTGCCAAAAAAAAAAAAGTATGGCAAAAATAAATTCATATATTGTGTTTATGGCATGCTAGAGATAACACTTAAATGGCATTACCAAACTCACGATCTAAAGCAACTTTGATTCAATGCTGTAAGCCATCAGGGTTCATGGTATTCTTTTTATTTTCAATTAAAAAAAATTTTTTTTTTAATTTTTATTTTTACTTTATTTTACTTTACAATACTGTATGGGTTTTGCCATACATTGACATGAATCTGCCACGGGTGTACATGTATTTTCAATTTTTAAAAATTTTTATTGGGGTATGTATGGTTGATTTACAATGTTGTGTTAGTTTCTGCTACACAGCAATGTGAATCAGTTATACATCTATCCACTCTTTTTTTAAGATTCTTTGACCATATAGGTCATTGCAGGGTACTGAGTAGAGTTCTTGGTGTTATACAGTAGGTCCTTATTAATTATTGGAGTTTATGGTAGCCTATTGAATAATTAATCTCCCAGCCACTCTTGTGCTCCATTTTGTAAACTGGAGAAAACACTCCAGGAATGAAAATATGGGAAAGCATTCAGATATGGATTACTGAACCAACTACAAGGAAATCTCACTGCACATACACAAGTTATGTTGACATGGAAGACTATCTCCCCATCAGTCTGAGTAAACTATTACATAACAGCTAAGCTATAATAAAATCCTGATTCCAAATCAAATAAGTCTCCCAGACTTCTAAAATGAGTCACCAACAGCTTTATAAACATACAAAATACTTGACAAGGAAGTCTCTGATAATTTTTTAGTAATTATGTCTGCAAATTGTTCCTTGCTGACATCACCATCAGAAATGGTTTCCCATAAGTTTGCATTGCCTCTTCACATCTGTTCATTAATCACTAATGCTTTGAATGTTTCTATCATTATTAGGTAATTCACAGGGTTTACATGATTCCACAGCACTTTCCTCGGTGGAATTTTTTAATTAGTGGAATCAGTGTGATCAAAGCCAGTATAATCATGGTCTCATGTTCCTCGCAGTGTTTTTTAGGGCAGCTTCACAATATTGACATACTTTTATCCTAAGATCATATTTCACAAACAAAGATGACACAATTTCTAAACATCTCAAAAAAAAAAAATGCAGAGAAGAGAAAAAGAGGCAGGGTCACTGGCCCTGGAGGGGCCACTGAATTGACATATTTTGTGTTAAAAGACATTTCAAAGCACTGGCGTCATCTCTCTCTGTGTTGGACGTGAGATTTAAAGCTTTGCTCTGACATGTGATTCACAAACCAGCCCTGAGCCAAATATGAGTGTCAGATACTGGGTTCCGCATACTGTATTGTCTGGCAGTGAAAACAGGAGAGAGAAAGAGCTATGAAAAACAGCAGTGATGCTTCAGAATAAAGAAAAAACAGTTCATAGCCTGGGCACGTGGGTTCATCCTGGGAGGGAGGGTAACATGGCAAAACATTTCAGTCTTAGACCCAGGAAAATGCTTGGGAACAAGAGGGCTCCTTGGTCTACACTAGGCCATTAAAATGGATATGACCCAGAATACACTAAGTCCTTGATCCCTCTGTAACTGTACTCATCCAGTGATAAACACTGGCTCCCTGGAAGCCTGAGAAAGTATAATATTTAGAGGAGTTCAAAATGTATCTAAATGGAATTTGGATTTCTCCCTAGATGACCTGTGTGGCTGGCATGCCAGAAGCTTGCCACTGGAATGCCACTGGAATGAAGATGGTTGAAGAAGCAAAGGAAAAAGCACAGTACTTCCTGTTGAAAACAAAATTGCTATCTTCATTAGGCCTGAAGCCTTCCGTTTATTATTCATAATAAATACTTAGGAAAGATATTTTCTATGGGAAAATGGAAGTTCTGAGGATCAGTTTTAGCTTAATACCAAAGAAAAGCTTTTTATCATGAAAGCTGTCCAACATAGTAATGGATTGACTGACAAGGTAGTATTTCAGAACAAGAAGCACTCTAGGAGAAGTTGTATGTAAGTGTCATATGAGCAGTTCATTTATTAACAGCACAGTATTTATGGAGTGTCTATGAAGCATAAGGAGCTGATAATACAGAGATTAATAAGATATAGCCCCTGACATCCAGGAGTTCACAGACTAGTAGGTGAGCCACTCCCCAAAACAGAAAATTAAAACACAGCGTAGTCAATGATGAGCTGATAACATGACCCAGTTTTGGACCACACATTGAACCTGACTTTAGAAGGAGCTGGAGAAATATATATCCTTCCACTGAGCCTCTGATGGGTTGCTTCTCTGTTCTTCCAAACAAGCAAAACTTTGGCTCTATTGCTCATGTTACTGGAAGAAAAAATGACGCCTAGCCCTTTAATTTAAAGAGAAGCAGCGAGCTGGAATAACAGGAGGAGAAGGGTAGAACAAGTCGTGCTGCCAAAAAAGTGAATCAGTAGGGGGGAAGAGATAAAGGAAAAAGAAAGTAACATTAGCCGACCCTTGGAAATCATGCTTTCTACTCAAAAAGCTTCTTCTCTCTTTTCCTCTGATCCAAGAAAGAAGTATTTTCTCATCACTCTAATAACGAGACCCTTCTGACTTCAGAAACTTGCACTGATAGGAAAATTCACTCACACACACATACACACACACACACTGTCACACATACATAAGAGCCCATTTCAATAAGCTAACAATAACAATGATTTAAAAATTAAGAGTCAATCTTAATCGCCCAATTTGTCCCACCGTCCCCTTCCCTCTTTGTGTCTACTTGTCCATTCTCTATGTCTGCATCTCTATTCCTGCCCTGTTAACAGGTTCATCTGGACCATTTTTCTAAATTCCACATGTATACATTAATATATGATATTTGTTTTTCTCTTTCTGACTTACTTCACTCTCTATGACAGACTCTGTGTCAATCCACATCTCTACAAATGACCTAATTTGGTTCCTTCTTGTGGTTGAATAATACACTGTGTAAAATAGATAAGCTAGTGGGAAGCTGCTGTATGGAGAAGGCAATGGCACATCACTCCAGTGTTCTTGCCTGGAGAATCCCAGGGACGGGGGAGCGTGGTGGGCTGCCGTCTATGGGGTCGCACAGAGTCCGANGGAAAGATTGAAGGCAGGAGGTGAAGGGGATGACAGAGGATGAGATGGTTGGATGGCATCACTGACTCGATGGACATGAGCTTGAGCAAGCTCCAGGAGTTGGTGATGGACAGGGAAGCCTGGTGTGCTGCAGTCCATGGGGTTGCAAAGAGTTGGAAATGACTGAGTGGCTGAACTGAACTGAACTGAATTCCTAGCATGTAAATCCTATCTATGGGAGAGAAAGTACCATATATAATTCACTGGTTTAGAGCAGACAATGATCCTGATGCTATTTGGGCTTCCCTAGTGTCTCAGATGGTAAAGAATCTGCCTGAAATGCAGAAGACCTGGGTTCAATCCCTGGGTTAGGAAGATCCCCTGGAGACAGGAATGGCTACCCACTCCAGTATTTTTGCCTGGAGAATTCCATGGGCTCTTCTTCCATCTTCCAACCTATTCACATCCAGTTGGCACTGTAACAAATCTCAAAAGGTCATTCTACTCTTCCATCAGGCCACCTGCTTCATAGTGGTGTGGAACCCACTGGTCATAAGACCAGTGAATTACAAGACTATGAGCCCACTGCTGCACTTAATTTCTTGTGAATGAGGTCCTCAGTTGAAAGCAATGTTGTATGGTGATCATGGCATCTGTAAGTCTATAAATGTAGTATTGGCAGATGCACTGAAGGAAGTTAATGCAAATCTACACCTATTCCAATGGGAGCAAAGTGCCAGTGCTGTCCCTTACATGGTAGAACTGGCCCAATTGAATCAACCCGCCATCAAGTATCTGTTTAAATTCTTTAGGGAGTGGTGCCCTACTGGGAGTTCATTGTCCTTCTCTGCTGTTGCAGGACATATCTTCAGCAGTCACTGAAGTGAAATCAGTCTTAGTGAAGAGTCTATATTGCTGAGCCCATGTATAACCTCCACCCCTATTTCTCTGCCCACTTTGTTCATAAAGCCAGTTGGGCAAGGGTAAGGTTGCTGGGAAGAGAAACTGACTGGTATGCATTAGACGGGCTATCTTGTATGCCTGACTAAGCTCCTTCTCTGTTTAGGTTGCTC
Source organism: Neotragus moschatus (assembly GCA_006410615.1). Lineage (NCBI taxonomy): Eukaryota > Metazoa > Chordata > Mammalia > Artiodactyla > Bovidae > Neotragus > Neotragus moschatus. The sequence goes on along the minus strand of SJYA01002489.1, from coordinate 3,356,363 downwards.
TTTGATGTATGTTCACAGAGGTCCACCCACAATCAGAGAATGACTAATTGACACTCTTGGAGGAAAGACTTATGACCAGTAACTTCCCAAGACCTCTTTGCCACTAATTTTCCCATTGAGCTTCTTCCAAGTTCCTGACCATCCAGGCAAACCAATAGCCAGACAACAACCCATGAATTATTGTATATACACATCTCTTACTCTTTCCTTCTAAGAAAAATGAACCACCAAGTACACTGCTTAAAGTTCCTTCCCTTACCACTGTTTCTAGGGACACCCCAGAGTATGCCTTGTGCTCAGTCACTAAGTTGTGTCCAACTCTTTGCCACCCCATTGACTGTAGCCTGCCAGGCTCCTCTGTCCATGGGATTTCCCAGGCAAGAATACTGGAGTGAGTTGCCATTACCTCCCCCAGGACATCTTCCCAACCGAGAGATGGAAATTGCATCTCCTGCATTTCCTGCATTGCAGGCTAACTCTTTACCTAGGAAGCCCTGGACTGTAATTGACTACTTTGGGATAGTGCCAGCATATTGCCAAAAACTATCCATAAATGAGACCTAAATGATCCTTCCTTAGCTGTTAACGTGGAACAGCCACAGGGCCATATGTTTGAGACAGAAGAAGCCGTATCTCTGAAGGCTCTCCCATGAATATCATTGCCTTTGAACATACAACTTACATTAACCTTCACGACCTGCTCTAACCTGGTCTTGTTTACAGTGCTTCCATTTAGTCATGGAATGCTTCTTTGCACAAACAATGTTATGACCCAAATATGTGTGTTTCCATAACCTGTGATCTTAACTACTGAGCTGCACCACTGTCGGAGTTCGTAACAAACAAGAACCATTATATTTGGTACAGAAAGAAACATCAAGTAACCACCATTCTTTACAACATTACCACAGATATACGTTATGTTAACACTGCTGATTTCAAATATAAAGCAGATATAATGGAAGAGCTAAGCCCAAGCAACTCCTGAGAAATGATAATGGAAGGTGCCTGATTTACACTCTTGTTGATAATTATCTGTGACCAGTAACTACACAGGAGAAAAGACCTTTGAAATTATATATAATTTAAATCCTAAATATCTTTTAAAGTAAATAGGTGTTTCTAAAACTTTTTCTGTTAATGATGCATTCCCATGGCAAAAGAGCAAAGTAGCCAATCTTTTCTTAACTTTCTCTTTCTTCTCANCCAGAGTATGCCTTGTGCTCAGTCACTAAGTTGTGTCCAACTCTTTGCCACCCCATTGACTGTAGCCTGCCAGGCTCCTCTGTCCATGGGATTTCCCAGGCAAGAATACTGGAGTGAGTTGCCATTACCTCCCCCAGGACATCTTCCCAACCGAGAGATGGAAATTGCATCTCCTGCATTTCCTGCATTGCAGGCTAACTCTTTACCTAGGAAGCCCTGGACTGTAATTGACTACTTTGGGATAGTGCCAGCATATTGCCAAAAACTATCCATAAATGAGACCTAAATGATCCTTCCTTAGCTGTTAACGTGGAACAGCCACAGGGCCATATGTTTGAGACAGAAGAAGCCGTATCTCTGAAGGCTCTCCCATGAATATCATTGCCTTTGAACATACAACTTACATTAACCTTCACGACCTGCTCTAACCTGGTCTTGTTTACAGTGCTTCCATTTAGTCATGGAATGCTTCTTTGCACAAACAATGTTATGACCCAAATATGTGTGTTTCCATAACCTGTGATCTTAACTACTGAGCTGCACCACTGTCGGAGTTCGTAACAAACAAGAACCATTATATTTGGTACAGAAAGAAACATCAAGTAACCACCATTCTTTACAACATTACCACAGATATACGTTATGTTAACACTGCTGATTTCAAATATAAAGCAGATATAATGGAAGAGCTAAGCCCAAGCAACTCCTGAGAAATGATAATGGAAGGTGCCTGATTTACACTCTTGTTGATAATTATCTGTGACCAGTAACTACACAGGAGAAAAGACCTTTGAAATTATATATAATTTAAATCCTAAATATCTTTTAAAGTAAATAGGTGTTTCTAAAACTTTTTCTGTTAATGATGCATTCCCATGGCAAAAGAGCAAAGTAGCCAATCTTTTCTTAACTTTCTCTTTCTTCTCAAGCTTTCTAAAATACAACAGTATACACGCTATGGTAATTGCTCAAAAATATAACCTTATTTCATAATCAATCCTCAAACATCCTGCATCATATTTTAACAAATAAACTGTAACTATCTGATAAGCTTGATTGCCCTTTTAGGAGATTCTACTTTGATTTCAGGCAAATTTGATTGCTCAATCTCTGAAGAAGGAGAAAGTAAAAAAATAAAAGAGAGAAGCATGTCTTTTGCAAAGCACGAGGGGAAAAAAAGAACTTATCTTAGGAAAAAGACTGCAAATAGGACATTGATATTAATGCTATTACTCCATCCATAATGTATCAAAGAAAGAGTCCACATAAGATGGTGCACCTATGAATAAGGAGATGTCAACATTTCACAACTGATAACAAGAAGGAGTGATTTTTGTTCCAAAGAGCTCTTCAAATATTTCATCTACAAAGATTACAATATTAAAGGAAGAGTGAGACACCTTTAGAAATTTGAGCAAGGATTTTCCCTCTAGTCTTTGTTTGACTTTGACTCTCTGGGCTTCAGAATGAAACCTCCGCAACTCTGAGCACAACTGCCTTGCATTTGGCACCCTGGAAATGCTCTAGATTTTCCTGGGCTGATTTTCCCATCCTGGCTACTCTTTGATATAAATAAGAAACGAAGTTGCAAATGCAGTCACTGTCAAAGCTTCAAAAAAAGGTGGGGAGAGGGGGTGGAGTGGTGACAAGGCTAATCCAAGAACTGCAGTTACTGTCAAATGTAAGGATAATCTAAGAATTGCAGTTAAGCCAAAGAGCTTTAATGCTTGGGTTTGGAATGGATCATGAAATTGAGGGAGCCTTCTTGTTGAACTCTAACAAATACTAAAATGAGTCTATGCCCTGGGGATAACCACCAACTCCTAGTTCTGGGAGGCTAGCCTACACTTAACATTTTTTTCAGTTGAGGTCCAACGTGGACAATCCACCCAGATAAATGGAGAATTGATTTTAAATGTCAGGTGATGAGAAATGCCAGTGTGGTAAGAAAAAGGAAGAAGAGATTGGGCAAGAAGGAAGCATAATTCACGTGGCAGCAGGCCCACGGTGACTCCAATCAGACTCGTAATTCTATCCCCCGTACTGAAGAAGATGCTTACAGCAGTCATGGGTCACAACACAAGCTCCTTTATTCCCACGGCAAACAGCATCTGAAAATGATGCTCCATGCAATTAAGGTTTGTTGGGAACTTTTTTTTCTTTTCACATATGGCAATATTTATCTTCAAAGTTTTCCTCTTTGGCTCATGGGCTCCTTCGTGAGGCAGCTGGTCTTGTGTGGCCTAATTGTGAGATGATTTGTTGTGTGATTCAGTAGCATTGTTTATTTGTACAGTGGTTCAGTGGAATTTATAAACTGGATAATATTGTTCTAGACTGTTTTCTTTTTATTAAGAAGCCACGTTTTCTCCAGCATTCATGACTGGGACTATAATTAGGCAGAGGATTCAAGATATTTTCAACCTAGCTTCCTCTGTTAATTAATGTCATTAAACCAGAAACTCTTGCATTTAAATGAAAAGATGGGAACAGAACATGGAAAGAGAACTCAAGTGACGAATCAAGTTGAAATCAATCTTTGTTTTGCATACAAAGAGCTTGTTAACAAATACTCAGATGTAACTAATACAAGCTGTAACTTATGTCTAATTAGTCCTAGCTGTTCTCAGGAAAATCAAGACAAATCATGGAGTCTTTTAGAAAAGTTCCCTTTTACTATTCTCGGTCTGTCCCTGAGAAACCCTCAGTAAATGGTCCCAGTGACTTGTCACAAGTTCTTTAATGATGAAATATTTCCAGTGCTGCCAGGCCTATAAAAAGTTCTAAGAGCAATTTGACCTTCCCATTTTGTTTCCTTTATTAAAAAGAAGCTACATGTGGGGTTTTTCTTGTTGTTGTTTTTTTCCAATAAGAATATTTCTAAATAAATTATGAATGGAATTCTCAAGGGACTTTGGAAGTCAAAAGAGAAAATTATAGGACCTGGGATGGGATGTGAAACCTGATCATGGTAAGATATGTTTAAGCTGAATAGAAAGGCTTAAGATAAAATAGGGAGTCACAGGGGAGAGCTGGTTAGCTATGGGTCAAGCAGTTTCCAACATGGCATTGCTGTGGTGAATGAGTCACAGACCAGAGTCTGGCCCTTTGCCTTTGCAGTCCTTAACTGGACCTTATCTAGACTCTCAGATGTAGTCAGAATCTTGAGGAGAGATTCACACATTAAGTTCGCAGAAGGGTAATGAGTGAATCCAAAGGTCAATTTACTAATTTCTTATGTAGGGTGTCTAGGTCGGGATGCTGAATGCTCGCCTCTCCCATCTAAGACATCCCTTCTCATGAACTGAGTAGACAGGAAGCTGGGTTATTCATCTGAATGCTGCTTGGTTGGCGTGGAACTGAAACCCATGGGTGGGGAATGTTTGAGGATCCTGTTCTCTAAACCAAGATAAGGTTCAATGAAATTCCCATCATTTCACAGGAACAACACTCTACAGAAATCTCTGTCTCCCAAATTTAGTCACTCAGTCTACTCAGTAAGACTTAACATACATCATTATTCTTTCCCCTCTTTTCCTCTGTGCTGCACATCTTTATTTAAAGGTGTCAAGGTTGCTAACCAATTATTAAATGGCTATTTCTGTGAATCCAGAAAATACACTGTCCACTCCTATTATGTGCTTACTTAATATCTTTGAATCTTTAAGATCCTTTTTTATACTAAGTTTCTTGGGGAACCCTTGTTTCACTCCAATGTATCATCTTCAAAATCCAGGAGTCAATTGTTCACTAAAGACATATTTTTAATCAGTTCAGTTCAGTCGCTCAGTCGAGTCCGACTCTTTGCGACTCCATGAACCACAGCACAGCAGGCCTCCCTGTCCATCACCAACTCCGGGATTTTACCCAAACTCATGTCCATTGAGTTGGTGATGCCATCCAACCATCTCATCCTCTATAGTCCCCCTTTCCTGCTGTCTTTAATCTTTCCTAACATCAGAGTCTTTTCAAATGAGTCAGCTCTTCACATCAGGTGGCCAAAATAGTGGAGTTTCAGCTTCAACATCAGTCCTTCCAATGAATACCCAGGACTGATTTCCTTTAGGATGTGGACAGATTGGATCTCCTTGTAGTCCAAGGAACTCTCAAAAGTCTTCTCCAACACTATAGTTCAAAAGCATCAATTCTTCTGTGCTCAGCTTTCTTTATAGTCCAACTCACATCCATACATGACTACTGGAAAAAACCATAGCCTTGACTAGACAGACCTTTGTTGACAAAGTAATGTCTGCTTTTTAATATGCTGTCTAGGTTGGTCATAACTTTCCTGATACTTTTAATATCAGGAGTGTATTGAATATAAGGGCTTCTTAAGGGGAAGCCCTTATATATATAAAGCCATCTTTAAATAAAGTCACTTTTACCCAGGTGGCTCTGTTGGTAAAGAACTCATCTGCAAAGGAGACATGAGTTGGACCCTTGGGTCTGGAAGATCCCCTAGAGAAGGAAATGACAACCCATTCCAGTATCCTTGCCTAGGAAGTCCCATGGAGGCTGGCAGGCTACAGTCCGTGGGGTTGCAAGAATCAGACACAACTTAGCTACTAAACCACCACCAAACTGAGAGTTAGGTTGGGTACAGTCAAAAGCACAAAAAGAAGGGGAGATGAACTCTACTGTCAGGAAACCTCAAATCCAGGTAGGGAAATAAACTGCAGATCCATTCAAAAGAACAATGCTGTGCAAAACATGGCCTGGTGCCAGACACATAGCAGGGTTCAAAGAAGGAAGAAAACAAGATTGTCCAGAGAAAGTTTAATGGAAGAAGCAGAATTTAGGAGGAAAACTGTACAAATTCTGTGTTAGGTTAAGGTGGGCTTTCTTGCGTTAAGCATTAATGATTTTGTTGTGGGGGCCTTTTCCATGTATTGTAGGATGCCCACATCTCAGGCCTCTATCCAACATGCTGGTAATATCACTTGCTCACTGATAGAGAACTTGCCTGCCAATGCAGGAGATGTAGGTTTGATCCCTGGGTCAGGAAGATCCCCTGGAGGAGGAAATGTCAACCCACTTGAGTATTCTTGACTAAGAAATCCCAAGGACAGAGGATCCTGGAGGGCTACAGTCCATAGGGTCACAAAGAGTCAGACATGACTTAGTGACTAAACAAGTGTGACAACCCAAAAAAATCTCCAGATATTGTCATCTATCCCCTGGGGCCTGCAAAATCACCACTGTTAGAACCCTTGCAGCAAAGGTAGCCTGTCATCCAAGTAAATTATTCAATGATCTTTAAAGATGGGGGACCACAGTGCCCAGGAGAGAAGTCGGGGTAAAAATTCCAAATGGAGAGTTAGCATCACAACTGTGTGAATCTAAAATATTGGGGACTTAGGAAGAACAGTGACAATCAAAGAGAATAGGTCACACTGCAGGGAGATTCTTTACCATCTGAGCTACCGGGAAAGCCTTTTTTTCAAGGGCCTGAGACTGGATATAACATAAGACATAACAGTAGTTAGGAAATGTATTTTTTGAAATTAAGTTGTTGTTTTGAAAACTCTTAAAACATTCCTGCCTTTATTCTGAACTGGTGAGTTTTTTGATATACGATTCTCCTTTGAAAACACTCCAAGTAAAGGGAGAAGTTGGCTACCTATGACTAATTATCTCAAAGACATCTAAATAACTTATAAGAACAAATATGATTACAGGCCTGACACCAGAACCAGACGGTTTTCAAGGCAGAGAGCTCCCTTCTTACTACATACTATTTTGAGTGCTGAAATATATAATTACGACAGAACACATTTCAAAATGACACTCCACATAAATAATGTCACCGCAATCCATCATATAATCCCCTTTCAGGGTGCTTTTTGCCAGGGCTGCACATGAGCAGGAGTCTTCAGCATCATAAATAGCCACTGTGTGTCTGTGTGTCTGTGTGTGTGTGTGTGTGTGTGTGTTAGTAATTCAGTCTTATTTGACTCTTTGCAATCCCATGGACTGTAGCCCACCAGGCTCCCCTGTCCATGGGATTCTCCAGGCAAGAATACTGGAGTGGAATACCATTACCTTCTCCAGGGGATCTTCCTGATCCAGGGATCAAATCTGGGTTTCCTGCAAGCAGATTCTTTACCATCAAAATGCCTAATGTCACAAGCCATCTTGGAGGAAGCAATTGATATCTCTGCCAACCTGCGACCTTGCTGGGGACCATGGAGGGGGACAGAGCTTCCCTGATGGCTCAGACCGTAAAGAGTCTGCCTGCCAATGCAGGAGACAAGAGTTCAATCCCTGGATTGGGAAGATCCCCTGGAGAAGGAAATGACACCCTACTCCAGTATTCTTACCTGGAGAATTCCTACAGAGGAACCTGGCAGGCTACAGTCAACTGGGTCGCAAAGAGTCAGACATGACTGAAGGAACCAAGGAAAGACCCACTGGCAAAGAGGCACCTGATACTAGACTAGGCCTGTTAATATTCTGTGGAGGGTTCAGCAGGCCTGTTGTCTCCCAGCTTCATTTTGTAATCATTCTAGCAGGAAGTAAGAAGGCCCAGTGACTCATGCAGAAATACATCCTTCAAAAAAAGAAAGAAAGAAAGAAAACAAAAACAAAACCTAGTTGACCTTTCCAACTTGTTCAGATGTACACCATTTAAATTTTTGCTTGTTTTTAATTCACCAAAAAGCAGGTACGGTGGGGAAGTACAGCTGGTTCTTGGGCAGAGGGGATCCATCAGCCTAGAAGGTGGTGGGCAGGAGCACACAGGAGCGTGGAGGAGGGCAATCTATCTGAAACCTTTACCAGCCTCCCTGACTTTATTTCAGACCTTTTTATGCGCTCTTTGCCTGGACTCCAACGTGTCGGGAGCAGCAGTGCAGAAACAACGCTGATTCAGAAAGGCTGGTTGCCAGAAACAGAAAGGATTCTGTGTGGGGAGGGCAAGCTACACATGGCAAGGCCTGTTATCCTTGCACGCAGGAGAAACTGTCAGAATCTTTTGCATCAAAAATATCAGAGTGGAAAGCAGCCTTTTAAAAAAAAAATTTTTTTTTTTTCTTTTTTTTTAAAGTGCTGACTCTCCTCTGATTTCCAGAGTTTTCTGGTTAGACTTTAGTTGGAAATGCCACTGTGGGTGTGACTGTGTGNGCACGCAGGAGAAACTGTCAGAATCTTTTGCATCAAAAATATCAGAGTGGAAAGCAGCCTTTTAAAAAAAAAATTTTTTTTTTTTCTTTTTTTTTAAAGTGCTGACTCTCCTCTGATTTCCAGAGTTTTCTGGTTAGACTTTAGTTGGAAATGCCACTGTGGGTGTGACTGTGTGCATGCTCAATCTCTCAGTCCTGTCTGACTCTGCAACGTCGTGGACTATAGCCCATCAGGCTCCTCTGTCCATGGATTCTCCAGGCATGACACTGGAGTGGGTTGCCATTTCCTTCTCCAGGGGATCTTCCCGATCCAGGGATCAAACCCTCATCTCCTATATTGGCAGGCAGATTCTTTATCACTGAGCCACATGGGAAGCCCTGTGGTGGGATTTTTCTAACACAATTCCTCTTTCCCTTCCACTCTCCCAGATAAAACCATTTTGAGGCAGTGATCCTTTAAAGCTATAAGCAAATGTTAAGGATAATTTTTATTTTTTCCAAATGCTTTTATTCATCTCTTCTTTTGAATCCTCTCCTTGCCCAGCCATTACTATTTGCTTCCTTTGAAAAAAAGAAGAAACCACTCACATTATAACATACACTAGAATAGCTCCAAGTCCTATTCTTAGATTGATATATAAGGAATTCACCACTCCCTTCAGGATTAAGGCGCATTAACCTTTGGAACACAGTCTCCATAGGCATGTCAGGGTATTTTTAAGAATGGGAAAACCCAAGATACAGATAAACAACAACAGTTCCAAACGGGGTTTATTTTTAGATCTGAGATTCTGAAGTATATAAAGTTACAGATACCAAAATGGTTCTCAGTCTGGTGGGCGTGCCCGTCCCAACCCCTCCACAGACCGCAGTCCCCTGGCTCTGTCATATCCGTTCACATGCACACACATGTGAACACACACGCACACACCTCAGACCTCTTCATAAAATCTGACTGCCACAACCCCTAGTTGTGATCATAATCCAAACCATGATGAGGAGTAGAAACATTTAACTGTTTCCTGCAGATAAAAGACATTTACTGCTAAGACCTTCCCCATAATTGTTGTTTAGTCACTGAGTTGTGTCCAACTCTTTTGTGACCCCATGGACTGCAGCCCGCCAGACTCCTCTGTCCGTGGAATTTCCCAGACAAGAATACTGGAATGAGTTGCTACTTCCTTCTCCAGGGGATCTTCCTGACCCAGGGATCAAACCTGCGTCTCCTGCACTGGCAGGCGGATTCTTTACCACTGAGCCACCAGGGAAGCCCTTCCTCCGTAAAACTGTAATTAAAAATGCCTGGGTTTTGGCAAATTTGTCCAGAGCATTTGAATGTTAGTGATTTCTCCAAAACCACTCATGAACTCTGAGGCCATCATGCAAAAATGTTGTGGATATTACCCTTCCTGCAGTGACTACTAACCACTAGTCTTTAAAAATGGACAGAGAGTGGGATTGCTGGGTCATATGGTAGTTCTATTCCCAGATGCTTTCACAGAGAACAGACTTACAGAGACGGGTGCAGAGGGGAGGGAGAAAAGGAGAGGGTGGGACAAATGGGGAGAGTAACCTGGAAGCATATACACTACCACGTGCAACACAGAGACGCAACGGGAATTTGCTGTACGACAGGGAACTCAAACTGGAGCTCGGTAAGGACCTACAGGAGTAGGAGGTGGGAGGTGGGAGGAGCTTCAGGAGAGGGGGCACACATGTGTACCTATGGGTGACCCATGTGCATGTATGGCAGAGGCCGCTACAATATTGTGAAGCAATGATCCTTCAATTAAGAAAAGTTTGGGGGGAAAAAATGGACAGAAAGCCCAAGGAAAAGAATGGAAAAAACTTCCTTGCATGATGTGATATCAAAAATCTGCAGTGGAAAAGAAAGTAATAACGTGTGAAAACTGACCCTATTTGGACTGATCTAGAGTAGTCTTTGGGGTTCCACAAGGGGCGTGCAGACTCACGTGCTTATTCCAGAGCGGTGACTCTATCTAAAATATGGAGTACGCTTTAATGGAGCTTTGGTTTTCCGCTAATCTAGAACACATGGCATCTTTAAAGGACTAACGGGATCCGAGAGTAATGGAACTATTTGCTCTATCCTCTTGGAAAAAGCAGCAGCCGTATGGTTCTGGCACCTGGAGGGAATCCATTTCTCTAGTTGGTTTTACCCAGATTGTCTGAGTCTGTTTATATTCCTGAGGAGTATCATTAAGCTAATGATTTGTTAAATTTGTAAAAACTTCTTAGTCAACTGATACAATATCTGGGATTTATTTCAAAATAATCCAGTGGGAAGAAGAGGAAAGTGAATAGAGATGTAGATAAAACACTTAGAGCTGAATAAAGGGTCCAGGAGGTTTATTCTACTGTTCTTGCTGCTTTTGTGTGTGTTTGAAACTTTCTATAATAAAAAGCTTTTTAAAGTTCTATGCAGTCATTCATTTATTTTCCGTCTGAACTCTTTGAGTGACTCCTTCAAAAAAAGCACAACTTCCCAGTTTAATTCACAGTTAAAGCATACAGTTGCAGCCTAGTTGCAGAGGGGTTAGGGAGGGCATTCTAAAGCAATGCAAACAATAAGACATCCAAGTCCCCAAATCCTGATTTCAGGGAAAATGTCTTCATCTCCCCGAACTCTGTAACTTTACATTTAAAACTGAAAGCAATAGTACCTAGTTTATCAGAATTGTTATAAAGGTCAAAAAAGTTAATATATCCAAAAGGGTCCTGGTCCTATACATGTCATTTTTATTTCTCAACAAAACCACTGATGGAGTAGCAAATGCTGAGTTTATTTCAAACACCAAAGAAACAAAACAAGAATCTTTTAGGCATGTATCTGCCTAAATAAGCAGATGTGTGTGATTCTGTGTGATTTGAACTATGCTGGACACAGCACAGAATAATATATGGTCATTGCTTTAGAGGATTCTGTAGCTTAGGGTAGGCAGAGATATAAATTTATACCACCAGGTGGGGAAAAGCCAAAATAGGGGCATATATGTGGAACTCTTGGAATCCTGAACAAGACACTGTGAACTCAGTCAGGAGGGTCATGGAGTGGTTAATCAGGCACTCGAATAGGGCATCCTACTGACCACTAAGCCCTGCTCCACAGCCTCTCAGGGAATCCATCCAAGCTCCCAGCCAGTCCATTGCCTCTCCTGGCCATATCCTAGGTAACCAACAGACAGCCACGGAAACGGAGCATACACAGTGGAAGGAAACCAGAACAAATAACCTCTGGCATTTCCACTCATTTCAGGACAGTCCATCTGAATTGTTAATAAACAGAGAATAGAATTGTTGGGAGGAACGGAGCAGATTGGAGGGTCCAGCTTGAGGGTCTGGGGTGAGGGTTTGATAGGGGGAGACACACTAGAAACACTTGAGTTCTTGAGAGGCTCTGAGGGGTCAGGGGCAGGGCCCCTGGGGCATGGGGCATCAGAAAGCAGTCTCTTGCAGGCTTTGTTTTTGGTCAGGGGACAAAGAAAGCTGAAAAAGAGAAATAGCCAGCATGGTGGTACACAGCAAGAGGAAAAATCCAAATAACTTGCCCCTCCTCTTTTCTATTGGCACTATAAATACCATTTTCAAATGTTACCGTAACTTAATGAGTCTCTTTTAGGAAGCACTGGGTTGTGAGTCATCTCAAAACTATGCATGAGGCTGAACACCCTGCTCAGATTCCGTGAACCTTCGCAACTGGCTCTTACTGGGTCTGGTTTGGAATCCCATTTCTGTGGCGAGGAAGCATCTGAGCTACATACAGGCGAGGTCAACTTGGCTGCCAAGATCTCACCAACTGCACTTATTCCTGTCTTGCCCTGGGGGGCTTCCAGGAGAAGGGACTTGCTTGATGCAGATCCACTTTTAAAAGACAAGGTGGGGCTAATTTTAATGAGTGAAATGTTTTTAGAAGACCCTTTTCAGATGACAGAAAGTAGACAAAAGGGAAATAGACTGAAGGCTCAAAGCAGGGATGGGGATGACTGCACCAAATCTCCTGGATCCCCTGGGGTCAGGGCTGCAGGGCTGGCCAAACTGCATCTTGGCCACCTGTCTAAGGAAATCCCCACAGGTGTCCTTTTAGGGCTCATCCCTTCCATCTCACGGCTCTCCAGAAAGTCAGCAAGTCAAAACCAAGACACACATCAGATAACAATCTTAGCAAAATTATTGCATTTCCTTACCAAGTGAGGGCCTGATCTTCTGGTTCACACTCTCCAAAATCTATGAAGTAGGCAGAACTTACTAGCTTTAGCTAATTAATATTATTTAATTATTTTGCCTTTTGAGTAAAAATTATTTGTATGATAGTAATGTATGTTTACTACCTAAAGATTACAAGGCAAAATAATAAACCACAGAAATAAGAACTGGGATCCAACCCTTGGACATAAGAACTGTTAGCATTTGAATATGTTTCTCTGCTAAATCGCATGGAACTTAAGGGAGTAGATATGCTTTTCATCATAGGGAACTAGAATGAAAAAGTAGAAAGTCAAGAGATACCTGGAATAACAGGCAAGTTTGGCCTTGGAGTACAAAATGAAGTAGGGCAAAGGCTAACAGAGTTTTGCCAAGAGAACGCACTGGTTATAGCAAATACCCTCTTTCAACAACACAAGAGATGACTCTACACATGGACATCACCAGATGGTCAACACTGAAAATCAGATTAATTTTATTCTTTGCAGCCAAAGATGGAGAAGCTCTATACAGTCAGCAAAAACAAGACCAGGAGTTGACTGTGGCTCAGATCATGAACTCCCTATTGCAAAATTCAGAGTTGAACTGAAAAAAGTAGGGAAAACCACTAGACCAGTCAGGTATGACCTAAGTCAAGTCCCTTACAATTATACAGTGGAAATAACAAATAGACTCAAGGAATTAGATCTGATACACAGAGAGAGAAAAACTGCTGATAGAGGTTCCTGACACTACAGGAAGCAGTGATCAAAACCACCCCCAAGAAGAAGAAATGCAAAAAGGTAAAATGGTTGTTTGAGGAGGATTACAAATAATTGAGAAAAGAAGAGAAGTGAAAGACAAATGGAGAAAAGATATATCCATCGGACTGCAGAGTTCCATNACTGCTGATAGAGGTTCCTGACACTACAGGAAGCAGTGATCAAAACCACCCCCAAGAAGAAGAAATGCAAAAAGGTAAAATGGTTGTCTGAGGAGGATTACAAATAATTGAGAAAAGAAGAGAAGTGAAAGACAAATGGAGAAAAGATATATCCATCGGACTGCAGAGTTCCATAGAGTAGCAAGGAGAGATAAGAAAGCCTTCCTCAGTGATCAATGCAAAGAAATAGAGGAAAACAATAGAATGGGAAAGACTAGAGATCTCTTCAAGAAAATTAGCGATACCAAGGGGACTTTTCATGCAAAGATGGACATAATAAAGGACAGAAATGGTATGGACCCAACAGAAGCAGAAGGTATTAAGAAGAGGTGGCAACAATACACAGAAGAACTGTACAAAAAAGATCTTAATGACCCAGATAACCATGACAGTGTGATATCTCACCTAGAGCCAGACATCTTGGAGTGTGAAGTCAAGTGGGCCTTAGAAAGCATCACTACGAACAAAGCTAGTTGGAGCTGACGGAAATCCAGTTGAGCTATTTCAAATCCTAAAAGATCATGCTGTGAAAGTGCTGCACTCAACATGCCAGCAAATTTGAAAACCTCAGCAGTGGGCACAGGACTGGAAAAGGTCAGTTTTCATTCCCCTCCCAAAGAAGTGAAGTGAAGTGAAGTGAAGTCGCTCAGTCCTATCTGACTCTTTGCGACCCCATAGACTGCAGCCTGCCAGGCTCCTCTGTCCATGGGATTTTCCAGGCAATAGTACTGGAGTGGCTTGTCATTTCCTTCTCCAGGGGATCTTCCCAACCCAGGGCTCGAACCCAGGTCTCCTGCATTGTAGACGACACTTTACCATCTGAGCCACCAAGTTACCCAAAGAAAGGCAATGCCAAAGAATGTTCAAACTACCGCACAATTGCACTCATCTCACACACTAACAAAGTAATGCTCAAAATTCTCCAAGCTAGTCTTCAACAATATGTGAACTGAGAACTTCCAGATGTTCAAGCTGGTTTTAGAAAAGGCAGAGGAACCAGAGATCAAATTGCCAACATCCACTGGATCATAGAAAAAGGAAGAGAATTCCAGAAAAACATCTACTTCTGCTTCCTTGACTACACTAAAACCTTTGACTGTGTGGACCACAACAAATTGTGGAAAATTCTTCAAGAGATGGAAATACTAGACCACGTTACCTGCCTCCTGAGAAATCTGTATGCAGGTCAGGAAGCAACAGTTAGAACCAGACATGGAACAACAAATGGTTCCACATTGGGAAAGGAGCACATCAAGGCTGTATGTTGTCACCCTGCTTATTTAACTTCTATGCAGAGTACAACATGTGAAGTGCCAGACTGGATGAAACACAAGCTAGAATCAAGATTTCTGGGAGAAATATCAATAACCTCAGATATGCAGAGAACACCACACAGAAAAGGAAAAGGAAATGAAGAGACTTGATGAAAGTGAAAGAAGAGAGTGGAAAAGTGGGCTTAAAACTCAACATTCAAAAAACTAAGATCTTTGCATCCAGTCCCATCATGTCACGTAAAATAGATGGGAAAACAATGGAAACAGTGAAAAACTTTGTTTTCTTGGGCTCCAAAATCACTGCAGATGGTGACTGCAGCCATAAAATTAAAAGATGCTTTCTCCTTGGAAGAAAAGCTATGACAAACCTAGACAGCATATTAAAAAGCAGAAACATCATTTTACTGACAAAGGTCCATATAGTCAGAGCTATGATTTTTCCAGTAGTCACATATGGATATGCGAGTTGGACCATTAAAGAAAGCTGAGTGCTGAAGAACTGATGCTTTTGAACTGTGGTGTTGGAGAAGACTCTTGAGAGTCCCTTGGACAACAAGGAGATTAAACCAGTCAATCTGAAAAGAAATCAGTTTTGAATAGTCATTGGAAGGATTGATGCTGAAGTTCCAGTACTTTGGCCACCTGATGCAAAGAACTGACTCATTGGAAAAGACCCTGATGCTGGGAAAGATTGAAGGCAGGAGGAGAAGGGGACGACAGAGGATGAGATGGTTGGAGAGCATCACCGATTCAATGCATGTGAGTTTGAGCACACTCCAGAAGTAGATGATGAACAGGGAAGCCTGGTGCACTGCATTCCATGGGGTCACAAAGAGTCAGACACAACTGAGTGACTGAACTGACTAAGGGAATAGATGGGGGCAGCTGGCTGCTTTTATATTAGCTCTTCCACGTGAGACCTATGTGACTTCTTTTGTTTTTTACTGAAGTTTAGTTGTTATACAATATTATATACTTACTGGTATAAAATATAGTGATTCACAATTTTTAAAGGTTATACTCTATTTATAGTTATAAAATATTGACTATATTCCCCTTGTTGTAAAATATATCTTTGTAGCTTATTTTGTACATAAAAATTTGTACCTATTAATCCCTACCCCTACATTGTCCCACCCCCTTGCATCTCCCCACTGGTAACCAGTAGCCTGTTTTCTGTATCTGTAAGTCTGCCTTATTTGTTATATTCACTAGTTTTTGTTTTCTTTGAGATCCCACATATACGTGATATTGAACAATGTTTGTCTTTCTATGTCTGACTTAGTTCACTTGGAATAATTCTTTCCAAGTCCATCCATGTTGCTGCAAGTGAACATTTTGTTCAATTTTATGGCTGAGTAGTATTCCATTGTCCCTGGAGAAGGGCGTGGCAACCCACTCCAGTACTCTTGCCTGGAGAATCCCATGGACAGAGGAGCCTGGCGGGCTATACAGTCGATAGGGTCACAAAAAGTCAGACACAATTGAAGCCACTCAGCACAAGTATTCCACTGTATACACATACCACATCTTCTTTATCCGTTTATCTGTGGATGGACACTAAGGTTGCTTCCATATATTGGCAATCACAAATAAAACTGCTGTGAACAATGGGACGCATGTGTCTTGAATTAGCGTTTTTGGTTTTTTCAAATATATACCCAGGATTGGAATTGCTGGGTCATATAGCAACCTATGTGACTTTGGCCAGTCTATTCAACCTCACATCAACCAACTCTCTTTATCCGAAAAGTGGGGACTATAATAAAACTGATCTCCAAGATCACTGTACAAACTAATCTCCAGGAATGATGTGTCACAGCCAAAAGAAAGATAACAGAGAGGAGCTCAGCAGTAAAGACCAGAGGAGCAGAAGGAGGGGGGAGGTTCTACCTGCCACTTAAGCTAAGGAAACTCCTATGCTTGTTTATAAAGTTTAGCTCTGAGTTCACTGGCAGCCGAAATAAAACTAAATAATTGATGCACCATATTTTCTCATGATCTCATTAAAGAAAGCTTCATGTTACATCAAGAAAGACATATTCTAGTAACAGCTGACTCCAAGAGGAACTATTGTGTGGTCTTCCCTATATGGGACCATAAAGAACATATTAGGGGCTGGATTTTAAATATTTACCCAAAACACAGATATTCCTCAGGTAACTGTCTCTCATCTTCTCTGGAGGCTCTCCATATGCATAATCGTTTGCTTTTAAAACTGGGTGATATTTGAAAAAACAAACATAAATCACCCCACATACAACAGAGTACTCGTGATTTCGTAGCTTCTATTCGCTTTATCTTAACTCTGTGTGGTTTAGTGTGGCATTTCATTTTACAGCTATGGATCATTCCTACTTATACTCTTTTTTGATACAGACATGAAAGAACAAAATTCAGTCGAGTAAATGTCAAAAGTCTTAATTGACCTTAGTGATTCATAAGTCAGGCAGCAGCCAGTTGGGTGCTGCAAAGAAGCTGCAAAGAGTAGTACAATTTGAGAGGGTTTTATAACCAAAGTGAGCAGGAACAAGGAAGTTATTCTGGGAAAAAGCAGATTGGCTATTGCAAGGTTCCTTTCCTCATAGTGAGTAAAGGGAAATCTTGGTGCCTTGTCAGGTAACATGTGCTAAGCAAGCAAACAATGATAACTTATACTTCCCTTTACTAGGAGAGCTGAGCATAGAAGCTTAGTTAACTTTTGGTTTGCTGCAGGAAAGATTCCATTTTGAGCCCAACAGAGAAAATACATGAATTCATTCCCCTTGAGAAGAAAATATGAATTAAAAATTAGTGCCAATATATTATGTTAATTGGGCTTTCCTGGTGGCTCAGGGGTAAAGAATCTACCTGTAATGCAGGAGATATGGGTTCAGTCCCAGGAAGATCCCCTGGAGGAGGACATGGCAACCCACTCAGTATTCTTGCCTGGAGAATCGCCGTGGACAGAGGAGTCTGGCAGGCTACAGTCCATGAGGTTGCAAAGAGTCAGACGTGACTGAGCGACTAAGCACACAGCACACATTTTCTATTAATTAATACATTCCTATAATTAAAGACAAAGGATAAAAACAAGTCAGTGATTAGACCCAGTTCCCTAGAGCTGTGAATATCTCCAAAAGCATCCATGGAACAGGCTTCCTTTTTGAATGGCTAGTTTATTTTGCAAAAGATCACAGAAACCTCAAGATAGCATTTTCTTCATGTGAAAGAAAGAGTTAAGTAAGTGTTGACAAGATTCATATTTGGGAAATGATATCACAACTTTACCAAGGGTGACACTGGTCTGCTTCATCACTGGTGTACATTCCAGTTTTTCTGATGCTGGTCCGTGGTCCTGGAGCGGGGAGCAAAGGGATTCTTTTTATACCACCTGCAGCGTACTTCTGTCGGGGTGAGGGCCACTTTCAAGATGACTGATGAAATTGAAAGTGACAGAGTTTTAAATGACTCTACTCTTCTGAAACAGTCACTGAGCCTTGTGTGTCTCAGATGGGAAATATCCAAGTATCACCTACCACGTCAGCGTCCAACACACCTCACCTTGGGGATATTTAGGCAGGAGAAATGGTGAAATAGAAGAAAAGTCCAGAATACAAATTGAGGAAGAAATTTCTGCTCTGAGGCTCCATGGCTGACTCCAATTGGTTCCCTTTATTGGTAAAGTTTTTCTTTGTGGGTTTTCTTTCTGGTCTACTGAGGGCTTGACCAATAGCCCATGGAATGTGTCAGCTCTAATTGCCTGTGTGGATTGGCACAAGTCATGCCTCAAAATTGGAATGTTGTCACATATAACATAGTCCTCCAAAGGGATAAATGTGGCCTGGAAAATGTTTTATCCAAACATTCCTTAAAAGCAATTGTGTTCTGCTATGGCGAGGGGACGGACGACTTTCAGAGAACCAGCTGAGCTAATTCCCAGGATGCCGAAGTGGTTCAACACGTGTCAGGACACCGCTACCTTCCCTGGCCACTAAAATCAGATTTCGTCCCCCTGCCAAGGACACAGACAATGGCCGGCTGCACTCTGGAGGTAACCTAGCACTGGTATCAGGGCAGGTTTCCAAGAGAAGTGGGTAACTGGAGAGCTGTGAAGACAGATGAGGCATCTACAGACCTGGGCTCACTTTGGAAGTGAATCTCCAAACTGATGAGCTCTTTACACAAGCGTTGCCTGTTGTGGTAACAGCTATCAAGCCAGCCTCACTACAACAGGTTGGAGGAAAGCAAGGACACTGTCTTCACAGGGGAGGTTTGCTACAAAGAACGATGCCATGAGTTAAGGACATAATGCAATTACAAAGAAAGGACACTGACATGTTGAGCACCTCTATGTGCCAGGTCCTGTGAGTTGGCATTTTTACCATTTTTAGCACAGGACTCTAAAGATCAGTCAAGCACTCACATCTTCCTGAAGGGTCTGTTTTCTTTAGAAATAAATCGTGGCAACATGACTCCTGTGAGCCAGTTGAGTAGTAAGTGCTGGGCCACACAGACAAATCACTTCTTTGCTTATTCACTCCATTTTCCTGACAGACAGGTGCTAGGGGAGGAAAACTGATGCTTGAACCAAATACTATAACATAGTTGGGAAAACATTCATTGCGTATGCCACAAGTCCAGATAATATTCCTCTTGCCTCAGATAACAATCCAGTCCAGACACAATCCCCCTTGAAGCCACACAGGCAGGGACTTCCCTGATGGAGAAATGGATAAGAATCTGCCTGCCAGTGCGGCAGACACAGGTTCAATCCCTAGTCAGGGAAGATTCCACGTGTCACTGAACTAAGCCCTGGTGCCACATCTCCTGAGCTTGTGTGCTGCAACTCCTGAAGCCCCCATGCCTAGAGCCTGTGCTCTGCAACAAGAGAAGCCCATGCTGCACAACAAGGGGTAGCCCCCATTCCACACAACTAGAGAAAGCCTGCACAAAGCAGTGAAGATCCAGCAGCCCCGAAAGTAAAACAAAGGCACGTAGGCAGACGCCAAACCATAGCCCCATTCCACACAACTAGACAAAGCCTGCGCAAAACAGTGAAGATCCAGCAGCCCCGAAAGTAAAACAAAAGCACATAGGCAGACACCAAACCCCTGCTGGAAAACGAAACAAAAAAACTAGTTTACACTGGGTACATAGGATGAATCAATTAGTAGACTGATTTGAATTTTGGAAAAATGAATAAATTTTGAATTGCTCTTTTTATCATGAGAGATTGACTCGATTGTAGACCAACAGCAAAACAGAATTTGGCATCATCTGGGGACACGCAATCAAGGCCTGCTATCAGAGAAGGACTCTCTACCAGAGAAACTCTCAAGAAAGTTCCCATAGAAAAACTCAGACCCACAGGAAATGTCTAGTTGAGATGATGGATCACAGACCACCCCATTTGCCAAACTTCCATTTCAAGCTCCTGCAGCCACCATCACGTGAAGAAACAATTCTCCTTTTCGTCCTGGGATACTTCTTTTTTGGGAAATGACAAACTGGTCTTCTAAACATTTCATGTTTGATATTTGACATTTTCCCATGAGACCCAACCTCACCACGCAATGGACTGGAGATAAAGATGCTTCTTTTTTTAGAGACAAGCAATACTGCTTTTGGAGAGCGAGACACAACCACAAGCACAACTTAGCAGAGAATAGAGCTATGACAATCAGATCCCTGGAGACATGAGTGGGAGTCTAGGAGCATACAACATTATCAATACTCATCTTCTGACTGACAGCCTTTCAAATATTTACAGTGTCTGGAAACTCTCTCATTGAAATGGTCCCATTTTTATGAACATTTGCTCATAAATTTATACCCATTTGTTTAGACAATACAGTGGACCAGTGAACCATGCAGGAGTTAGGGGTATCAGTACTCCCCAAACTGAAAATCCACATATAATATAAACAGTTAATATATATTAATAAAATAAATAACCAACAAGGACCTACTGTATAGCACAGGGAACTATATTTAGTATTTTGTAATAACATATAAAGGAAAAGAACCTGAAAAAGAATATATATATTTGTATACATGTGTATGTACTATGTATATCTGAATCACTTTGCTATACACTTGAAACCAGTGCAACATTGTAAATCAACTATACTTCAATAAAACAAATAAACAAGACTTTACATTCAACCCTCTCACACCCAAGAATTCAGCCAACTGCAGACTGAATAATACAATACTATTTAATAGTGAAAAAATCCATGTATAAATCCTGTTATCACTTATTATCAGAGAAATGCAAATCAAGACCACAATGAGGTACCATTTCACACCAGTCAGAATGGCTGCGATCCAAAAGTCAACAAGCAATAAATTCTGGAGAGGGTGTGGAGAAAAGGGAACCCTCTTACACTGTTGATGGGAATGCAAACTAGTACAGCCACTATGGAAAACAGTGTGGGGATTCCTTAAAAAATTGTAAATAGAGCTGCCATATGACCCAGCAAACCCACTGCTGGCATACACACCGAGGAAACCAGAATTGAAAGAGACACATGTACCCCAATGTTCATTGCAGCATTGTTTATAATAGCCAGGACATGGAAGCAACCTAGATGTCCATCAGCAGATGAATGGATAAGAAAGCTGTGGTACATATACACCAAGGAGTATTACTCAGCCATTAAAAAGAATACATTTGAATCAGTTCTAATGAGGTGGATGNATTGCAGCATTGTTTATAATAGCCAGGACATGGAAGCAACCTAGATGTCCATCAGCAGATGAATGGATAAGAAAGCTGTGGTACATATACACCAAAGAGTATTACTCAGCCATTAAAAAGAATACATTTGAATCAGTTCTAATGAGATGGATGAAACTGGAGCCGATTATACAGAGTGAAGTAAGCCAGAAAGAAAAACACCAATACAGTATACTAACACATATATATGGAATTTAGAAACATGGTAATGATAACCCTATATGCGAGACAGCAAAAGAGACACAGATGTATAGAACGAACTTTTGGACTCTGAGGGAGAGGGGGAGGGTGGGATGGTTTGGGAGAATGGCACTGAAATATGTATACTATCATGTAAGAAATGAATCGCCAGTCTATGTTCGATACAGGATACAGGATGCTTGGGGCTGGTGCACGGGGATGATCCAGAGAGATGATATGGGGTGGGAGGTGGGAGGGGGTTCAGGATTGGGAACTCATGTACACCCATGGCAGATTCATGTCAATGTATGGCAAAACCTATACAGTAATGTAAAGTAAAATAAAGTAAAAATAAAAATAATAAAAAAATAAAAATGCCAAAAAAAAAACAGATTACCAACAAGGTCCTACTGTGTAGCACAGGGAACCCTGCTCAATGTTCTGTGGCAGCCTGGATGGGAGGGTAGTTTGGGGGAGAATGGATACATGTATTTGTGTACCTGAGTCCCTTTACTGTTCACCTGAAATTGTCACATTGCTTGTTTCAGTTATGCTCCAATACAAAATAAAAAAATTTTTTTAATAAAATAAAATTCAGAAGTCTGTGGTAAATGAAAAAGTCTCACATATGATATGAATCACATGGAAGCAATGTGAAATTTTCATAACAGTGTTTTCATCCACTTTATAGTATGTTTAAATATATTTCTATTCCTCTAATCAGTGTTCTTTTTTCAATTTTGATTCTTTCTAATTTGACAGTGGTTATCTTCTGCATGATTTTATGTCATTTTTTTCGTATTTTGCATAAATTCTTGGTGATTAAAAAAATAAAAACATTATAATGTTAAAAAAAAAATCCTGTTGTTCAACGCTCAACTGTGATTAGTAAATGTTAGCATGGGACCACGTAAGATTTCCTTGAAAGATTTTCTTCTTCTTACTGTACAATTCCCTCTCTGTCTCAAAAATATCCTGATTTAGTAAGCTGGAATGTTCATAGGAATACCTGTTTTTTACATTCCTCCATGTGACTCTGTTTTGTACCCTGGTGTAGGACCATTGAGCATAGACAGGGCACCCATCCTAAGGAATCATGAACTTTTTTCCACTCCACTACTTTTCAAAATGTCTTATGAAGGAAACAGGGTAACAGAGTTTGGTCTAATTGGCCAAAATTGTTCTCTATTATTGGCACAAATATCTAGCCATTACCAGGTGTGTGTGTGTGTGTGTGTGTGTGTGTGTATGTGTGCGCTCAGTCCCTTCAATCATGTCCTACCTACTCTTTGTGACCCCATGGACTGTAGCCCACCAGGCTCTTCTGTCTGTGAGATTTCCAAGGCAAGAATACTGGAGTGGGTTGCCATTTCCTGCTCCTGGGGATCTTCCCGACTTAGGGATCAAGCCCTCATCTCAAATCTCTTGCATTGGCAGGCAGGTTCTTTACTGCTAGCGCTACATGGGACCTACAATAAACCAATTTCATATGGTCTGATCTAATAATTTTACTAGACTTGTTTTCTGTTGTTTGTTACTAAGAACCTTAATACATTTCTAATGCATTTCACAGTGTACTATTATAATCCACTGATATCATTTCCATGTGTCTGTCATCTCAAAACTGCTATATTCCCAGTACCCGCAGAGTGCATACCATATCACAGGTGCTCAGTAAATATTGGATAAATTAACTGCTTTTGACTTCCATATTATATTTTATATATTAATATTTATATACCTAGTTCTTTCAGAAGACTAAAAACTTCATGGCCAGAAATCATGGACTTTTTTTTAATCTCTGCTGCTGAATCTCCATCAATTTATACAGATCCTGCTAATATTAAAAGTTTCTGGGACTTCCCTGGTAGTTGAGAAGCTACGACTCCACACTCCCAGTGAGGGAAGCCAAGTTCAATCCCTGGTCACTGAAATAGATCCCACACA
This sequence comes from Neotragus moschatus, assembly GCA_006410615.1. Taxonomy (NCBI): domain Eukaryota; kingdom Metazoa; phylum Chordata; class Mammalia; order Artiodactyla; family Bovidae; genus Neotragus; species Neotragus moschatus. Next base: position 3,332,768 of record SJYA01002489.1, on the reverse strand, counting down.
GCACAACTAAGAATTCATAGGCTGCAACTTAAGATCCTGGATGCCATGACAAAGACTGAAGTTCACATATGCCACAACTAAGGCCCTGTGCAGCCAAATAAATACGTATTTTTTAAAAGTTGCTGAGAGACTGAACTCAAAAAGTTATTTTTTGAGAGAAAAGAGTCCATGCAGATCATCTAATTAAAGTTCCTATTTTATACAGGCTCTTAGTTCAAGTGATAAAAGTCAGGCATCTAACTTCTTAATTATAAAAGCAAAAAAATAGTCACTGTTTCAGTTACCATCACTGTATAACCAATCACCCCCAAGTTGGTGGCTTAAAATAGCAACAATCATTTTGATTATTGCCTTTTGTCGACAACTTTGTACACCCTCCAATACTCAGTGGAGTAGGACCCTCTGGGACCCTCCTGGGTTTTTTTTTCTTTTTTTTTTTAAGTGCCTTTGTTCCTGCAGAAGAACTAGGTTCCTGTTGCATATATCCTCAGAGGAGGAAGCCGGATCCTGCTTTATTGATGCATTGCTGTTTCTTAACTGTTCCTCCTTAGTTTCTACATTCCTTCCTTTCCCTGATTAGCAACTCCTCGAATCTGCCTTTTGGAGCTCAGGGAAGGTCAAGGAAGCTTATTTCCTACAAACAAGAGGTGGACATAGAAAGGATTGGTACCCAGGAGGGTCCCAGAGGGTCCTACTCCACTTCACTATTAATAAAGATGTTTCCTGATGCTTGCTCTTTCTGGAGACTTAAGACTTCTGAACACACTGGGGTTGAAATGACATTCCAGTACATGCAGTCATAACTGGAGCTCTGTAATAGACACAGATTAATGAGTAACTTGCTTTAAGAGACTCGTCGGGTTGAGGTGAAAGCTCTCAGAGATACTCTCACTTCTGCTGCTGTTTAACCAGACTGTGATTTCGGAAACTCGTTATAGTTACTCACACTACGTTTCTGCAAATATGTTCATCAGCATTTACTGTCTTGTGAAATATTTGATAACTACCAAGTGTTACCGAAGTTTTGATCTAGATCAGAGTTTTTCAGTCTCTGCAATACTGACATTTTTTTGGCTAGAAAATTCTTCATCGAAGGAGACTGTCCTGTGCATTGTGGGATGCTTAGCTGCATGCCTGGCCTCTGCCTCCTCGATGCCCATAGCACTTTCTGAGTTGTGACAAACAGAAATGTCTCCAGACTTTGTCAGATGTCCCATGGGGGAAAGAGGAGGAGGGAAAACAGCTCCCAGTTCAGAATAATTGGTTTAGATGGAACAAGTTAGCCATGGGAGATAAATCAAGATACACACACTTAGTAAGTTGCAGTGATGATTTTGTTGATGATGATATTGCTGGCAACAGAATCAGTGGTAAGTATAATTGGGCTCATTGTTTCTTTCACTCTCAACTGTGAGCTCCTGGGGTGCAGAACTAATTACTGTTCACTGCGGTGGAATAAGCATCTGAAGCCCTCTTTGCTGAGTCTCCACTTGTACCAGCAACATGATTCCAGTCTTTCTTCCTCATGAAGAGTGAAGATTATCAATTCCTTCATGCTGAGTTATAGCCCAGCCACATCTTTGATTGGCAAATGAGAGGCTTGGCTCTACTGGAGAAAGTACTGGGGAAGAAGGGCTTCTTCCTTCTCCATTTCCTCTAAAATCAGCCAAAGAAGTGGCTGCCGATTCTGCTTCCACCAGAGATGGTCAACTAAGCCTCAGCGCCTGCAGCAAGGAAAATACAGCAGGAGGGCAGATTACAGCACTTTCTTTAGGGTTCACTGAAGTGAAATTCACCCCCTCTACCCAGAGCATCACCTACTGAAGGCTCAGATTGAAGGACCTGTTTTGTTCACTTGTGTGAACCTAGAACCTAAAAACTAGAAAAAAATCTAGTGTATATTATATGCTTGGTAATTATTTGTTGAATGAATTGTTGTGAAGAGTTGTTTTATGCTCACAGGTGCAATCATAGAAACACACACAGAGCGTCCTACCAACCAGGAGGGGGAAAAAAGGAATTTACAAAGGACTTTGTAGACCACCTAATCTAACTCTCTTTTTTAATTGAAAAAGACACTGAAAGTGATATCTCTGCATCCCAGATAGTGTGTCAATGGTTGGTTGAGGGTATAATCCCATCTCATGCTTGGATTTCTGCCATAAGCTAAGTTGTATAGTGGCCTTCCTTGGTGGGTCAGTTGGTAAAGAATCTGCCTGCATTGCAAGAGATACAGTTTCAATCCCTGGATCAGGAAGATCCCCTGAGAAGAAAATGGCAAACCACAACAATATTCTTGCCTGGAGAATCCCATGGAGAGAGGAGCCTAGTGGGCTACAGTCCATGGGTCGCAAAAGCTTCAGACATGACTTAGCAATTAAGCCACAGCCACAAGTTGTATAGTAGATGCTGAAAAGGGAAAGGGAAAGGGAAGTCGCTCAGTCGTGTCTGACTCTTTGCGACCCCATGGACTCTAACTCACCAGACTCCTCCGTCCTTGGGATTTTCCAGGCAAGATACTGGAGTGGGTTGCCATTTCCTTCTCCAGTAGATGCTGAGGATTAATATAAATGAGGATGAGTCCAGAATAGGAAATTTAGGATTGGGATGGCTCAGCGTTCTGAGGGAGACTCCTGGGCATGAGATGTGACCATTTCTAACACCCAGCACAGCCGGGCAGAGACTGAGCAAAAAGAATTACTTGTTCCAGTCACATCATATACGCAACTTGCTTCCTCACTTCCCAAGACACCTATTGAAAAACAATGGCACATTAGAACTCCCCCTTTGAATCTTTTGCTTGAGCTTAAGCCCAGTTGACTAACTTGTTCTGTATTTCCCACCACATTTATTTAGCTACTTTGGTGTTATATACAGACACCAACCGCTTGACTCAATGTGTGATGCCTGTCAAGTCTGGTGATCATGTAACCCACTCCCTTTCCTGTCCCCCTCCTTGTCTCCCCTCACTCCTCCCCCTTCCATTGTGCCCTGAGTGTTCACTGGTGTCAGTATTCCAGATCCCAGATCAGGTGGAAATAAAGCAGAATCGACCCTAGTATTCCCAGTGAATTAAAGGTTCTCGCTTGGTCACAAAAGAATTCAGAAATGAAGTGAGAGGTAAGGAGCGGATTTATTTAAGGAGAAACACACGCCACAGATAGAATATGGGCCATCTCAGAAGAAGGGAGAGAGTGAGAGTTTAGAAATACGACATGGCTAGTTTTTATGGGCTGGGTAATTTCATAGACTAATGAGTGGGAAGATGATTCCAATTATTTGGGGGAGGAGGCAGAGATTTCTAGGAATTTGGACATCACTCAGTCTTTTAAGGTTAGCCTCGGAACTGTTATGGCCTAATGGGTGCATCATTTAGCATGCTAATGTATTACAATGAGCATATACTCGGGCTCAAGATCTAGCGGAATTTGACTCATCCACCATCTTCACCTATTTTTACATTGACCTAGTTTACATTCTGTCTTTGGGCTGTCATTCTTTCAAAGAGTGTGCCCTGCCTGCCTCCCTCCTGTTTCACTAGCACCTTTGGTTGGAATTATTTCCTGTACTACACCCCTAAGGATACCAAAATTAAAATAAATGTTAAAAAAAAATCTATCTACCTACCTACCTACCTAGCTAATCTCCTTGAGGAAAATTCTATAGGAATAATTCCTCATGGTTGACTGTAAGAGCCTGCTGTCAAGGGTTTGCCAGACCTCCCTGGGCTTTCTCCAGATCTGCTATACCACCTTCTCTCTGTATTTGACCTTTGTAGGGCTCTGAATGTAGCCAGTGGCTTTGGAGGACACCAGGGTGTGAGCAAGTGGAAGATGTACACACTTGGTGATGCAAAATTTATTACTTCATGAAATGGACAACCACCGCTTGATTGAAAATGCTCCTCTAGTTTCTGTACTGTTTCACTTAATTTTGCTTCAAATGAAGAAATTAGTGTTACACCCATGCTTGAGGACAAGCCAAACTACATGACTTCACATCAACTTCAGAGCTGGATGGGATTATGTAATATCTTAACTTGTTTGCTCCCAACATCCTCAGATTCAGGGTTTTCTATATGAATCAGAATGGAGATTTGGGCCTGAGGAGAGGGTTTCCATCTCTAGGGCTGGCTAGCCATTTACAATGTCACCCGAGTCACCCATCTGTGTTCTTCTAGGTGGGTTGGAATCTATGGGAGAGAAAAATCCCACTTTGGGGGAAAAGCCTCAGAAATGGTATTGGGCCTTTTTCTTGCCCACTAATGTCTTGCTTTGCTGTTTAATTATGTCTGTTCTCTTGGGCTGATTTTCCTAGTTTTGATCACACAGTCTCCCTCAGTACATTCTGTTCCTTTTACTAGGTCTCTGCCCAATTACAAGAACACACTCATCTCTTCTCCAAACAGCCATTACTTGCTGAAATAGAGAAACTAACTACAAAGTGTTTCAGAGAAATAAGGACACAGGTACAATCATCCCAATGGGGGAGGGGAGGGGATCAGAGCAATTCTTTCCTTTCAAACAAAGTTAATTGAAATTTGCAATTTCAGGAGAAGTTATTCATATCCACGATACAATTACCTGATATTTACATGAATTGTATCTCCAATCTCATGGGGTGTTTCAAAAGAGGTATAAAAATAACATCGCTTCTATTCCTCTGATCCAGAATGTTAGAAAAACCACGGTCTTCTTCTCCTTTGTTCAGCACACAAGACATGATTTAACAGATGATTGAAAAAGAGATGGGATCTAGTTTTTGCTAGAATTACAAGGTGACCGTCTGATAGGAACAAAGGCATGTGCTAGCTTGAAGCCCCAAGGCCAGTTTCAGTGAAGCTCTTACAACTCAAAATGTTCTAGCTTCTCACTTTTATGGGCCTTTTCAAAGGCTCTCTCTAATTTTGTATTTATAATTTTGATTTTCTCTAAAACAAAATCCTCCCTTATATAAGCTTCCGGAACACAAAGTCTGGATCCACCCTTCCAAGATCCGTTAGTAAAGGTGGTACAGCTTATTCGTGGATAGGAAAGCAATGTCTTCTCAGTGACTTGAAGGAGCACAGTGAGTATTTGGCTTTCCCAGCCCACTTCAACACAGTAGAAAACATCATTACAGGTACATTAATGAAGATGTCTATGGACTGAAAATATTTGCTATAATAGTCTATCTACCCTAGAAATAGGTTGTACTGTCTCAGTAGTGCTTTGCTGATATGTAATCATTAATTTTATCTAGAGCTTTGCCAGTAGAGCTATTTGTATTTTCATTAATATGTCTGTCAATCAGTTCCAACTATTAGGCTGAACCCTAAAGAATTGGCGACATTCAACAAATCACAACCTACAAAAACAGTCTCATAGTGTTTGACTCAGTGTTGTTTAATCATAGGTTAGTTACAAAAACAAAAGCTGGTCATACAGTGTATGGGAACAGCTTAGTCTTTGAACGGAGCTGTTATCGAATTCTACACCATCCTATTCTCTAGTCTAATAGAGAGCTGTCTAACAGAGGTAGAAAGAACTTCTGGCTCCACGTGTAAGGAGCTTAGGAATCCCACTCTGTCCTACCAACTAATAAAAAGCTGAACAGACTGAAAAAAATCAGCAAATCTTCTTGGATCCAAAAGAGAGAAGAGGAAACCAGGCAACCCCCCTTCCTCCAAGGATGGAGAGGTGGATGGTACCAGACATGGCAGGGATGTTGGAATTACCAGATTTGTAAATTAAAACAATGATTAATATGCCAGGGAAGGCTGGCATGCTGCAGTCCATGAGGGTGAAAAGAGTCAGACAAAACTTAGCGACTGACAAACAACGCTTTGCAAAGGGTGCTAATGGATAAAGTAGATGGCATGCAAAAAGAGATGGACAGAGTAAGCAGAGATGCGGAAATTCTAAGAATCAGAAAGAAATTCTAGAGAGACAGAACATAGGGTATGAGTACAAGTCCCATATGTAAGCTTAAATTTTCTAGTAATTGTATTAAAAAAGTGAAAAGAAACAGGTGAAATAATTTCAATAATATACTTTATTTAATCCCATATATTCAAAATAGTATTATTTAGACATGTAATCAATATAAAAAAGTAATGAGACATTTTACATTCTTTCTTTTTTGTACTAAGTCTTCAAAGAATGGTTTGTATATCATACCTTGGAATATCTCAGTTCAGATTCACCACATTTCAACAGCTTGAAAGTCACACATGGCTAGTAGCTAGTGTATTGAACAATGAAGTTCTCGACCCTCCTCTTGCAAACTGGGTGACCTTGGACATGTCATTTAACCATTCTGAGTCTGCTTACTTCTCTATAAAATGGAATTCTATCAAAAAACCCTACATCCTAGGGTGATATGTGAGATTAAGTAAGATAATAAAGAACATAGCTGGTGGGTGCTCAACAAACTGGAGTTCTCACAACCATCATCTTAGAAAACGGGTCCTTCAACTAACCACCTTGACTCTGTTATTTTGAATTCAGTTGGTGGACTGGAAGCAAAGTCTCACCTGAAACAATTTCTCATCAGTCATGTAACCAAACAGTTAAGAAACAGAGTGACAGAATATTCTCTGAAATAACTGATGGCCTGATTCATTGATGAGATTAGGGTCTAGAGGTTACACACTTAGTAACAAGAGGAAGAAATATGGCCCCAGCTTAAAGTCTGCACAGACGTTAAAAAGTTCATTACAACAGGGTTGCTGAGGCCAAACCAGCTCAGTTTGGGAAATGTTGTTAAGACTATGATTTACTGACCATCAGCTACAGGCCAAACACCAAAGTACTTTCTGTATGTCCATTTACTTAACAATAGTAAGGGCACAGAAGCAAACATGCAAAGCCCTGTAGAGCAGGTCATCTCATCCTCATTTTGAAGATAAGGAAACAGAGGCTCAGAGTGGCTGACAAATTTGTCCAAGTTGATATAGCTCTTAGGTGACTCTTTTCAGAACCCTATGATACCCTCTTATTCTCACATGTCAGATAAAGGTGATGTGGGGTGGTACTGGCCTGGTATTGGCCCCCTCCAGAGAAGCACATATGAATTATTTCAAAGTGAAACACTTCCTCTATGAGTTGAATATAAAAGATGAAACACAAATGGCAGAAAAGGAACCATTTTCTGTTCTACCTATTCGTCTGAATGGATGGTTTGTTTCTGGGTGATGTTTTTAGACAACAGGCACAAACTAGTTCCCTCAAGAGATAAAGTGGGCAATCAGAGCCACAATGACTTTTTTTTAAATTAGTTCCATTTATTAAGAGACTGGCAACTCTCTTGCAAAGTCTGGTCTTGTAGGGAACAGCCAAGGAAGCTTGCGGAAATAAAGGGTTTTTGGTACAGCGGTAGGGGAGAAATAGAGAGAGGAGTAGCTGCTCTCAACGATCAATCCCAAAGAGCACATGGCTCTTGTTATATCTGGCTGGCTCAGCAACTATCCAAGTTATGGGGCTGCAGGGGATACTGTCTAGACCAGTTCTTTTGGCCCTGGGGTTGGCAGAACATAGGATCAGAAAGCCAAAGCATGGTCCAAACATCTCTCTGCATTTTTTTCTGGTAGACAGTCAAGCTGGATGGAAACTAAATCTCCAACAATTACCAAATAGCAATAAACAACGGAATAAAAAGACTGCACAGGGCTTTCTTCAGGCTTTGATAGATACATCCTGGCTCTTGAACTATAAAGTATGACATCTCTGGACTGAATCTCTTTGGAAAAAAAAAAAAAAAAAGCACGATCTTAAAGCTGGTATGACTTTTCTAGTTTGAGCTTACGCTCTCTGCATTAGAAGCGTTCTCTGATCTCCACAATGGACAGGAAAAAACACATCAACATATCATTGAAATAATTTATTTACCACTAGAGCACCACAAAAACAGACATACATTGTGTTAAAATACAGCATAATCAGTCATCAAAATACAAAACAGCTATTCTTATGTTCCATTTAGAAAAAAAATCATGCCAACCATAAAACTGCATTGCTGTTTAACACAGAAAAACTGTAGCCCCATCCCACCCACATACTAACATTTTCCCCATTCCCTCCCACCTCCCTCCCGTCTCATGGCAATATTTACTTTTGGGAAATAAAGGCCTTATAGAACCCCCCAAACTAAAAAAAAAAAAAAAAGATTCAAGATATCTTAAAATAGAGCATTTAAAATATTATCAGTGCATTCATGAGGAAAGACAAAATAATACAAAACAAAAATGTCATTCTATCTGAGAAGAAAATACCTGCAGAAATAAAAGTGATTTACATAGAATGAATAGAAAAGTGGAAGAGAAAAAAAAAAATCAACACACTCCAATCTGGGATTGGGTTTCACTCAATCCAAAGGTTGTTTGGTATTGTGGCATCCTATCTCTTGCTTTTCCAGTTTTCAAGCAAATCCAATTTGTCATTTTAATAATGGCCAGGAAATTCCAAGAAAAGGAAGTATACTATATCAAACAACTTCACTCTGGATTCACACCTCACTGTGCTGCTCTTTAGGTAAAACTGCAAATATTCCATTGTCTATTAAATGATTATTCTAAAGCTAAATAAGAGACAACTGACAAACTGACATATTCTACAAACCCTGACATAAGGTTACCTCCTCTGCAAAAATGTAGCAAATCATGTATTTTGGGAAGGTAAATTCTAGTCTCTGATTTGGTAAGTCTCATTCAGAGGAAAGAAAGGACTTTTTGAGCATGGGAGAATTTGCCTTGTGCCTTTGCAACCTTCAAAGAACATCTATAAAACCTTAATTTCAGTGAAATACACAAAATGACTTATGCTGACATGGGTTTAATTTTTCGTCCTTAAAAAAAAATCAACTGAAATGTTAATCTTTCCATTTTTCCCGTTTTTCCTTTTTTAAAAAAAAAATTAAAGAAAAAGCTTTTTCTATGATCTGTCTGCTCTCTTTTTTAACAGCATAATTCTGTGAAAATACTGATTAAACCAAGTTAGAGACACCTTTCTTAAACCAGTCACTAAGACTCTGAGTTCCAGTCAGATCCTTAAGCCCTTGAGAAAGCTAAACATTTCACCTCAATTATCTATGTATCTATAATCCCCAATTTTCCTAAAATAGAAGCTTGTTAATGTCTGAACTGATTAGTAATGGTGCTTAGAAAATGAAGAAAAACTATGTCTTTTTATAAAAGAAAACAAAAGGACAAGTGGACTCAGGTAGTTTATGTCATAATAATGGACAATGAAAAAGCACAAGTGGAACAAATACTATCAAACATGTATTTGTAGTGCAAGTCGAAATACAGGGGCTTTATTCAAAAGTTCTGGCCAGCTAAAGGAAACACAAAATTCCCAACGATCATTAGAAAGAGCCCAAATTTAAGTCCAATCTAAATCAGAGTTGGCGTTACTATAGAACATTTAAAAATATGGTAAAAGTTTATACATTACACATAAAGTAGTTAATGTTTTGATTTCATCATTTGTAAAAGAGATCTGCAGTTGTGTTTCCAATTATACTGGCTTCTATACCCATCTATTGTAATAATATAGGTATGGTTACATACACCGGAATGAAAGAAAAATCTAGAGCGTAGCTACACAGCAATACTTTAAGGTCTGAAGTTTGACCAGTACGAATCTGAACATCTCAACATCTCATTGGTTGACTAAACTGACAAAGAACCATTTACAATTAAGGAGAACAAAAAAATCTTACAGACTTAATCTGACTGAAAGTTTCCTTTATTAACAGGCTTTTTAGTTTTGAACCTTACAAGAAGCTTCCTCGGGCAGTTGGTACAGAGCATGTATTTGCAGGATCTTTCTCTTTATGCAGACTCGCTCGGTCATATAATAGCTCTCACTCGCATTTTTCATCTTGTTAATATGACCTCTTTTTGCTGGCCCGTTTGTGTTCAAGTTCCTTAAGCCATCCGTGGGTTTCTGGCAAAGTATTTGGTCTCCACTTTTTTTACACCTGTTTTATTTTCCAAGGGCAATGAAATGTTCATTATATAGTAACACACAATAAATAACTCACTGTTAACTCTAAGAGTAAGAATGGGAAAGATACCTATTGCATAGCAATACAGAAAAATCAAGTGAGGCATGGGAGAAGAACATATGTACAGCAACTCCACTGAACGGGATTTTCCTGTTTTTTTGTTTGTTTTTCTTTCACATAATTAACACTAACAAATACTTCCAGTGTTTATTTTTTTCTTAAGAAAAAAAAGGTTTTGCTTCTTGTCTCTCTCACTTACAGAGTAGGTAAAATATAAAGCCTTCAACTTTTTTTTTTTCGTTTCAGATGCCAGTTTTAACAAACAGAACACAAACTTCCGAAGTGTTTGAACTAGTACCGCTTTTTCAATTTTTTTTTTAACACTGATGAAGCAAGGCTCTCTCGTGTTTTCTTGTTACAAACATTGCCTCTGTCTCCAACATCACCATCATCATCGTTCGATTATCATCTCGTCACTTTCCCGAGAATTTTAGCTGCATTTGCAAGACTTGACAATCATATTAGAAAGCTGTTCGATCTTGGGTGTTTTGCCAATGTAGTAGAGAATGGTGAGCGGCTCTAAATCTTGGGACACGCAGCAAGGGGAAGCAGACGCTTCTGGATTTATGGTATTATATAAGCTGAGAACCTGAAAGAATGCGGGAGAAGAAAGAAAACATAGGACAAGCCCAAACAAAAAAGGGCAGTTATCTTTTTAATTTATTTATCTAATTGGAGGATAATTACTTTACATTATTGTGATGGTTTTTGCCATACAATATGAGTATGAATTATCAGTATGCATTGGCTATAGGGATACATGTGTCCCCTCCATCCTGACCACTATGGAGAACAGTCTGGAGATTCCTTAAAAAACTAAGGCAGTTATTTTTAAATAGAACCATCGTGCAATGTTTTCAGTTCCAGTACTGAGTAGGCAGTTTAAATGATTTGGGGCTTACACTTTACTTATCCTCCAATTATAGTCAAATGGGGAGGCATTCCCAAGAATCCCTGAGTTTATCATTTTCCTACAGAATCCTTTTCTTATACATTGGACAAAATTGCTCATTCAACAGATTTTCCAGTTTTTCCAATGAGTCTTTACTTTGATCATAGCTTTGTTGTCTGCACTTTCCCAGGCCCTCAGAAAACTAGGTCCAAATACCAAACTTGCCATTTGGTCTTGTAAATCTGCCTGCAATGCAGTTCGATTCCTGGACTGGGAAGATCCCCTGGAGAAAGGATAGGCTACCCACTCCAGTATTCTTGGGCTTCCCTTGTGGCTCAGATGGTAAAGGAGTGAAGTGAAGTGAAAGTAGCTTAGTCATGTCTGACTCTTTGGAACTTTATACAGTTCATGGAATTCTCCAGGCGAGAATCTGGAGTGGGTAGCCTTTCCCTTCTCCAGCAGATCTTCCCAACCCAGGAATCGAACTGGGGTCTCCTGCATTGCAGGTGGATTCTTTACCAACTGAGCTATAGAATCCATCTGCAATGCCGGGAGACCTGGATTCAAACCCTGGTTCAATCCCTGGATTGGGAAGATCCCATGGAGGAGAGAATGGCAACCCACTCCAGTATTCTTGCCTGGAGAATCCCCATGGACAGAGGAGCCTAGCATGCAACAGTCCATGGGGTCACAAAGAGATGGACAGAACTGAGTGACTAAGCACAAACATGGCACTACACTTCTTCACAGCTGAAGTTGTTTCAGGAATAGATATTTTCAATTCCTACCTAGACAAAGAGTTCCTTTGAGGTCAGAGACTCTATACACTTCATTTTTCTTTTTTTAAAACCTTATAGCCCTAGTAAGACTTCTCTGGACAAAATGAGACCCATGTGCTAGGTGAAGAAATAAATATACAAATAAATAAGAGAATTACTTTTTCTTTATTAAAATTCTTAGCAGAATGTTAATCTCTCCTTAGGTAGAGCAAAAGACACCTGTCAGCAGTGTGAAATATTTCTATGCTAAGCTCTTCTCAGGCCAATTTAATGCTACCTGAAATTTTCATTTAGAAGAAAAAAAAGTTCAAATTCTTTTCATTTGTCATTGCTTCATAAATACAATCATGTGAAAAAATAAGAAATCTATGTTCTTAATTATCCAGTTGGTTACATTATGCTTATAACAATGATGATAATAATTAAAATATAGTAATAATAATCAATCCTCCATTTAACTTTTCATGTGGTAAACAGTAGTGGCTAAATACAGAATGAAAAGGAAGTTCTACAGTTTGCGCTATACCTTTAACCCTGTCCTCTATCAAAGGAGCATGTGACTTCTACCAACAGAAGTATGGCACATCCCCAGTGATGATAAAGAGACCTTTCCAAGGATGCCATTAATGTGTTAGTCAAACAGCAAGTGACCTTTTCCTCGAGATCCATGGCAACATTTTCAGCCTAAGACAGAAAATCTGTTCAGCACACCAACACTGACTACTTTATTAAGCTACCTCTGGCTTTTTGGGTAACTGTCCAAACCACATATTTGTGATCATGACAGTGATTCTTCCTCTCTCCTTGAAAAACAAGCATGGTCTCAGCCTTCACACACTCCCTCTGTGTATCAGGAAGGAGAATTATGTTTCTACTTGGCAACTGGGCCTTCCCACATTACGGCTACTGTTGCCACAGCCCAGCTGAAGCAGCCTGGCCTGAGAGCTCAGACAAAGGGACAGGAAGGAGCAAGCTTCCTTCACATGGCCAAGCACGTGGTCAGTCCCGAGAGCCAAAAATCTCCAGGGGAGTCGGCAAAACAGCTGAAGGGCGGGGGGCCATGTTTGTCAACTGAAAGTTTTGTGGACATAAGCATTTGTCAATAAATAAACTTTATCCTCCACCAACACGTGATTCTTCCACTGAACACAAGAGGTATTTTCTAAGACAGATTGTGCAAAATAATGGATATTCCCCAAACTCTCAAATTCAGCTGAACGCATTATGCGATCTTTTTTTGGCAGCGGATTCATTTTCCTACCCTGCAGTGAAAGGCAATTTTTCTAATGCTCCTTTAATAAGAAGATTTACAGAGGCATAACCCCAATGTGTAGCCAAGACAGAGCAAATGAAGGTCTGGTTATAAAACCAGGAGTCTTATGCAGGAGATGTGGGTTTGATCCTTGATCCAGGAAGATCCTTTGGAGAAGGGAATGGCACCCCACTCCAGTATTCTTGCCTGGGAAATCCCATGGACAGACAGCCTGACTGGCTACAGTCTATGGGGTCGCAAAGAGTCAGACATGACTTAGCGACTGAACAACGACAACACTGAATCAGTCCACCAAAGCATCTACAAAAGTCCTCAGTGTTCTTTCTAGTATGATAGACCCTGATTGGGGTGATAACACATCCTTTTTTTCATCTAGAGAACTGGGTCCCTGCACCTTTTAGCAGTATTTGACACTTAGTAAGATATTGATTTCACCTATTTATGTTTATAGCTATTAAGAACATAAAGAGAAAATGAAACAAAACTGTCCTCAAGTTGCTTACAGGCTAATTGGAAAGGCCAGACCTACTTGTGTAAATTCATCAGTATTGCTTTCTGCGTTCACCTACAGCCCAAATATTTTCTCATCATTCAAAAGGGTTTCTCCAGCATCCATTTATGTGTGGTGACAAAAGGGCACGAGGCTATTGAGAATCCATTTAGTAAAACTATCTGTAGTTACAATTAGCAGCCCAAGAACGAAGAGACAAGTGAAGCCTGTACTTACCCTACTGTGCTGAGTGTCTGAGCTCCACAGATATGGGCACGCTCCAGCACAGAAGTTGGCATTGTACCCTTTAGGCTCATGAATCCATTTCCACCCAAGATCCCTCTTGAAATCAATGTAAAGTGGGCGTAGGCAACAATTATCCTGCACATTTCTGATAAAAGAAAGAGCAATGGAGATTTTAAAGCTGATTTCCGTCCCATTCCAGGTCCCTTATTCCAAACCAGAAAATGACTCATTTGTTTATTCAACAAATAAATATGAGCATTGGGGTTCCCTGGTGGCTCAGCTGGTAAATAATCCACCAGCAATCCAAGAGACCTGGGTTTGATTCCTGGGTTGAGAAGATCCCCTGGAGAAGGGAACAGCTACCACTCTAGTATTCTGGCCTGTATAGAATTCCATGAACAGAGGAGCCCAGCAGGCTACAGTCCATGGAGTCACAAACAGTCAAACACAACTGAGTGACTTTCATACATACGTATATCAGCATATACCACAGACAAGGTTTCAATGGTTGTTCAGCAATCTCAACAGACTTTCATAATGGGGTGTGATGGTGATTTGCTGGACTGCTTTCCCTTGGGAGTTCTGTACTCTGATCCTTTTATCTGTGTCCTCAAAAACCAAACCCTTCCCTTGAAGGATGAGACATAAGCAGAAAGGTGGGAGACGGAGACCAAGCCCCTTCCAACCTGCAAAGCACAGTTTTGCCATCCACCCTCTACTGAATGGGTGAAGTACAACCGCTATTTACAGAGAACCATCGCAGGCATTTTCCTTTGAGAAAAAATCCTTTATTTCATTTCCTGGCCCTGGATCTAGGGATAAACCAGAGATCAAGAAACACGGAGTCTTGCTTATTAGTGCAACCACTGGCTCCTAGCAAACAAAAAACACCCTTTTCCTTGCACTTTATCAGTGAGGATCTCTCACCACCCCCATAGCTCACGACATAAAGAAAGAGCCTTTCTCTTACCAGGCTCACTAAGAAACCACAGAAGGACATTCACACTTTCCCTCCATGGACTCATGTAGGAACAGGAGATCAATTTATGCTACTCCCCCTTCTCTCGTATTCTGTAGCAAAAGAAACAACAAATAGCACTTTTCTTCTATCTCTCTCATCACTGTTACTGTCTGTGAAGGAGATCTGACCGTGGGTACCCTGCCAGGTGCCGTGGATGATAAAGAACCCGCCTGCCAACGCAGAAGATGTAAGAGCTGCAGGTTCCATCCCTGGGTTGGGAAGATCCCTGGAGGAGGGCGTGGCAACCCACTCCAGTATTCTTGCCTGGAGAATCCCATGGACAGAGGAGCCTGGTGGACTACAGTCCGTAAGATCACACAGAATCGGAGACGATTGAGGCAATTTAGCACACACGCATGCATGCACACCCTTCAGGGAGAGGAAAGGCTCCTACAGATGGTGAGTCTCCCCAGTTAGGGAGCCGCCATCACGCTCCTCAAATAAACCTATCTTTGCTCTGGGGAGTCGAGAGTTCCTTTTCTCCTTCAGCCTCAAAGTGCTTCAGAGAGACTTGGGGTGAGGGGTAAAACTCAAGGGGCTAGTTTTCTCCCTTCATAGTGGGTTCATTGCTAAAGAACTGATGAAGACAGCATAGAAATAACTGTTTAAACCTCTGGTGTTACAAAATACGATGGCTCTATTTTTCTATCCCCAGCTTTAAGCAACGAGTTACAATTCAAATCCATTTTCAGTAAAACAAAAGGCAAAGGCAGTACAGGAGTTAAACAGAAACACAATTCCTTTTTTGTTTTCTTTTTATTTCCTTTACCTAAAGCAATAGGCTGCGTCCAGAGCACGCTTCTTCCGCCGGTTGGACTGTTGGGACTCAAGTCTGTAGGAGGGCAACAACATTAGCAGGAGATGTGGGCTCTTCCCACTGTTTTTTTTCCTAGTGGACTTTATTGTTTTCTGATCACCACTGGTATAGGTAGAGGTGCCATCAATACCTTGAAAAAATGCATTCGGGTAATAAACATTTAGCTTTACCTTCATCAAGTAGAATCAGCCATACCTTTCTTCCCCCCTTTGTCTATTGTCACAAACAGCAGTGATGACCACACAGCAGCAGCAGCAGTTGGCTCACTGCCCACAGCAACGCACAGGACGAGTACCAGCGACAAGGAACACGGCTAAATGGGGCTCTTGTCAGAAGGCAGTTCAGTGTCCAAGGCAGGGCGAGTTGGTTATGAAAGTCACTACTGAAGGAGTCTTTGACCTCTAGTCCAAGGGCACGCTTTCTCAGTAGTTCAGTCAGTCCTCAGCGTAGGCTGTGCTCAAGCCTTCAAAAACTGATGACGCGGCTATAGAACATGCCTTGTCACCCGCTGGGTTCCTCTCTTCCTAGGACTGGTCAACTCAAAGACTTTCCTCATGAACCTAAACTGAGCCTTACACTAAACTTCAGTGAATGAGGTTCAAGTGAAACAGAAGTCACCCTTACCTAATGCTGTTTGGGGAAGCTGTGAAGAAAGGGCTTTTTCATTGATTTTTATGGCATCCTCGACACTTTCCTGATTCCATCTGAGATGGAGAAACCTGAGCTTCCCAGAGCATGCTCAAGAGACTGCCAGCTTAAGCATTTAATCTCTGTACTTCTCAAGAATCATGACTAGGTTAGAGACTGAAATAAATCTCTAGACTTCTGGGAGGATTTTTCCATGAGCAAGGGCCACTGGAGGCTTTGGCCAAGGGATGGAGGTCCCTGGTGTGGGTAGTTAGGGAAGGGTGATCAGCTGCCTAACCTGGCGGTACGGAGCAAGTGCTACACCGCAATTGGTCCAGACCCTATGCTCATCTCTCAACATCCAGTGACTTGTTGTCTAGTGGAAGACATGACTTGAACCCTTGGTATCATCTCATCCTCTTCGACCTTTGGCTAATTCACTAAAAGGTAAGCAAGACTGGGGGAACAACTAAAACTCTGTACTGATAAGGAAAGCCTGATAAGGAAGCCACTTGGAATATTGGGCATCAGCCAGAAAAGGGGGTGTGTTCTGACACAGATCAAGTTAGTTACAGAGGCTAGTGGTGGACTCCTGATGTTGGGTTTGGGAGCATTATCAATGGATATCCTTGAATGCATGTTATCTTTTTCTACTGCAACATTAGCATTGAGGGAACGCTGGTTTGCTTAAATGAAGAATGAAGGGCGTAACAGGTTCTTTAAGAGTATGGAAGGCTGGTAAGTCTGTCAATTAGTACTGACAAGTCATCATCCGGCTTCAAGCAATGTAAACTGGAAACCAATCCCTTTCTGCCTTCATGTATCTTACCCCAACCATAGCTTTGACCAAACAAATCTCGTTTTCACACACAAACTGACTTCATTCCCCCAGGTTATTGACAGAGGCCTTCCCTCCCCCACCTCCTTTGCCCAAGTTTCATTTACCTGCAAATCTTGCTTCTAGTTCTTCACTTTTATTGGGGATGATGTAATTATTCGATGGTACAAAGGTGCAGCAGGGACAGTGTAAACTTATTTTAAATCCCAGGTTCCTGTCTGGAAAATATGAAATCGAGGAGGTCATTTGTCTGTGCATCTAATACCCCTCCATCTGCCAGTGCTTTGCAAATAATTTAGGATCAGTGAACATCGAAGAAGGAAAACAGAGAGCAGTGGTCACCTTTATGGTGGAGCCATTCGTGAACAGCATCGGTGACGTCAAAGGAGAGCCATTCGCCCTCTGCTCTGGTTTTCACAACTTTGCTGTCAATGTAGCGCTGGGTTGGAGATGTTAAATCTTTGGATTTGAGAATCTAGAGGAGGAAAGGGCAAGAGAAAAGCTCAGCTGGCATACTGACAGCAGGACTAAACCCAAACTATTAACAGTATCTCAATTCACTTTCTAAGTTGAGTTCCGCTCCAGTCTACCCAAGTATTGTCATCTCATGGGCATGGCCACATGCATAAAAAAGTAACAGCAGGCCATTTGCCATGAAAAATAGAGCTACCTAATCAGCCATGTGTTTTGATAAAGGTGACAGGAACCATAAAGCCAAGTGTCTCAAAGAAAGTGACAGTAATTATTTTCCTCTGCTGACACAAGCTTTGCAAGATTTCGGCCATAAATTCTATGCCATTAAGTTAATGGTTTTGTTGTTCTGCTTCCCGTTTGGTATGGGGAGCTGGGATGTGGGGAGGGACCAGAGGACTGGTCCAGGTCAGAGGATCCGGGCTCACCCTTGGAAGGCTCTGAATATAAATCTTCTTCAAATAAAGAGACAAAGGCCCTAATCTTGGTTCCTAAATCCACCACCATTTTAATAAAATATGGGACATGCCTCAACTTTGGAGGTAAGTCTCTAGCTGGGATTTTTACTCTCCCTGTGACTTGTTATGATTTATAAGGATATTCCACATCCTGCAGACAAAGAACGAATTTGGGCAGGAGCAGTCTGGCACGGTGTGGAGGGAGAGTCTGAAAGGAAATCAGCCTGAACGCTAACAATTTAGAAAGATGCATTTATTTCAAATAAGTTAAGAGCAACTGCACTCTGTTCTTGGGTTTCTATAGGAAGTGAGCATTTTAAGTTGCTTTTAAAAAAACCTTTCTGTCTTTAAATGATAGTGTTTTATGAACCAGTCAAACCACGACTCTAAGTCTCCAAGAACTAGATTAAATCCCTACCCAAACCCATATCCTGCCTTTCCTCAGTACTTACAGCCTCAAGCCCTGTTGCTTTATATTTATTTCCTGAGACTGAGTCTAATCGTGATGTGGTTACTTCATGTGTACATGTTTGGTCTCTCCAACAAGTTCATATACCTTGCCAGGGCTGGGATCAGGTCATCAATCTGATATCACTGCAAAGCACAGCACTTGACTTAATCAATGACTATTAATAGGACTGCCTGCATATCTAGAAGATTGCTTGATGCTCCTTTAAACCTTGTAAAACAAAAACACATAGTGTTCCTGCAGATTTTACAGTGCAGTCTCCTTCCATGTGTGCACATCATGGGTTTCAAGCAGTCCAACAACAGACACTTCCTAGGAAATTTGGCATTATAGTAGACTTCTTTATTTTCCAGATTGTTGTTCAGTCACTAAGTTGTGTCCAACTCCTTGCAGCGCCCAGGACTGCAGCATGTCAGGCTTCCCTGTCCTTCACCATGTCCCAGGATTTGCTCAAGTTCATGTCCATTGAGTCAGTGATGCTATCTAACCATCTCATCTTCTGTTGCCCCCTTCCCCTTTTGCCTTTAACTTTTCCCAGCATCAGGGTCTTTTCCAATGAGTTGGCTCTTCGCATCAGGTGGCCAAGGTATTAGAGCTTCTTCTGGATTAAGTAAGTACAAAATAGGGAGAAAATCATATAATTGGACTTTGGACGTCCTCATGAATCTTTAGACTAACCTTACTCTACAAGCCTGCCTCTCAAGTGCAACAAACCCCACTATGTGCAGAGAATCTAGAGGTAATCGTGATTCTACCATACACAAGAGATGCCCTTTGTGAACTAAAGGAAGAAACATGACTTAAGGGCTGAGTACATGGGTCCTGAGTTTGGCACATATTATTTCATTTAATTAAATCCTGAAAACATTCCTGTCAGGTAGATGAAAGAAACCGAAACTCAGAGAGGTTAAATAAGTTGCCCAAAGCCTCATAGTGAACAAATGATTCAAAGCAATTCCAAGTTATTTTTTCAACTCTGATGCTGGACTTTTGAAGGCCAAGAGTTGTGAGAGTCCCCTTGGATCATGATTCACCCTCACCCCTTTCCAGATAAAAGAAAACAGTCAATGACAGAGGCAAATATTTCTAATAAGATTATAGTAAATGTTGGTAGAAGATGAAAATATACCACGTGGGACATATATGTAGTTAGTTAATGTTGACATACCTATAACTTTCAAGATGCAACTTAACGGTTATATCCTCTGGAAATCAAACCTTGATTTGATTTCCTGCCTTGGAAATACTCCCAGTTGGGGAAATAAGACACTACCTATCCGATTCAGGAAAAACAGTACAATTCACCTAACATAGAATAGCAAGGGTAAAACAATAGTTGAGAAGACGTTTTCAGGCATTTCCATCTGTCTCATTGACTAAAAACTGTAACATTCCCAAAGCTCACCTTTCCAACTTTAAATTTCTTCCTCTAGCTGACTCTCTATCATGATGCATTATTTCATAACTTTTTGTGTACTTGCATTGTTCCTAATTAACATGTGCAGGCTAAGTCAGTTCAGTCATGTCTGACTCTCTGTGACCCTCTGGATTGTAGCCCACCAGGCTCCTCTGTCCAAGGCATTCTCCAGGGAAGAATACTGGAGTGGGTTATCGTGCCCTCCTTCAGGGGATCTTTCTGACCCAGGGACTGAACCCGTGTCTCTTATGTCTCCTGCACTGCAGGCAGATTCCTTACCACTAGTGTCGCCTTGCTGTTATTCAGTCGCTCAGTCTTGTCTGACTCTTTGCAACCCCATGGCCTGCAGCACTCCAGGCTTCCCTGTCCTTCACCATCTCCAGGAACTTGCTGAAACTCATGTCTATTGAGTTGGTGATGCCATCCAGCCATCTTGTCCTCTGTCTTCCCCATCTCCTCCTGCCTTCAATCTTTCCCAGCATCAGGGTCTTTTGTAATGAGTCGGCTTTTTGCATCCGGTGGCCAAAGTACTGGAGCTTCAGCTTCAGCATCAGTCCTTCTAGTGAATATTCAGGACTGATTTCCTTCAGGATTGATTGGTTTGATTTCCTTGCAGACCAAAGGATTCTCAAGAGTCTTCTCAAACACCATAGCTCAAAAGCATCAGTTCTTTGACTCTCAGCCTTCTTTATTGTCCAACTCTCACATCCATACATGACTACTGGAAAAACCATAGCTTTAACTAGATGGACCTTTGTCAGCNTCCATACTATTCTCTATAGCTGCTGTGCCAGTTTACATTCCCAACAGTGTAGCAGGATTCCTTTTTCTCCACAGTCTGTCTAGCATTTGTTATTTGTAAATTTTTTTTTATGATGGCCATTCTGATGGCCATCAGTGTTAGGTGACACCTCACTGTAGTTCTGACTTGCATTTCTCTATTAATAATAATTGGGGATGTTGCATATCTTTTCATGTGCACACAGCTGTCCTCTTAGAAGGATACTGCCCGTATAAAATTAGAAGACTACCCTATCCCGGTATAACCTCATGTTAACTAATTACATCTGCAATGCACCTATTTCCAAATAAGGTCACGTTCTGAAGTGCTGAGGGTCAGGATGCCTATGTATCTACTTTGAAGGCTTATAACAGTAGATGTTCATATATTACACAGGGTGGGGTATTTTCCAGTGCTCAGTCTGATTAGGAAGTTCTTCAAAGCAAAAAGCACTTTCTTATTCTTCCAAAGAGTATTTCCCACTGCAGTTTACATGGTCCAACTTTGGTAAATTCTTATTGACTAACAGACTTCATTAGAAAGACATATATGATCAAGGGGCATATAAGCCCCTGAACAATCTTTTAGAAGTGATAGGAACTGCTTCTCAGAATTCCATACATACATATGACACACACTTCACAGAGACTTCATAGATAGACATCTGTATCTATATATCTTTATCTGTCTAACTATGATGACAAAGAATCACCAGACAATGTAAATGATTTTATAGAGCATTTTGCCTTACTTAATATATTTCATTGTGGGAATGAAAATGATGACAAAAAGCAAGAGAGCTGAATTTCTATGTAATAGAAAGTGGGGTCTTAGAGCAGAATTGGGTAAAGACTTCTCTTCCATGAGGCATAAACATAAACCGCCAGCCCTGTTTAACTGCAGCCTCCTTGAGCAACGCTGGGTCATCTTGTGGGTGTCTAACAAGCTCACATACTGCATGAATCTTTCGAAAAGTGGCCTACAGACCCAGCTCTTAGCCTCCTTCTCCCATCACCACATCCTGTAATTGCCATGGCTCTCCTGTGTCTGTATCCCTCTAGGAGGCTGTAAGGAATCTGTACTTCATAAGAACTCCAATACTCTTGCCTGGAAAATCTCACGGTGGGAGGAGCCTGGTAGGCTGCAGTCCATGAGGTCGCTAAGAGTCGGACACAACTGAGCGACTTCACTTTCACTTTTCATTTTCATGCACTGGAGAAGGAAATGGCAACCCACTCCAGTGTTCTTGCCTGGAGAATCCCAGGGACGGGGGAGCCTGGTGGGCTGCCATCTACAGGGGTTGCACAGAGTCGGACGTGACTGAAGTGACTTAGCAATAAGAGCTTCATGAGATCCTGTATAGTACAAGCCTATAGAATGCACACCAACTTTGAAAGGAAGACTCACCTGACAACGTAGTCT